>CM024765.1:64678925-65169556 GCA_014218235.1 Colocasia esculenta | reverse complement strand
CATCCCATGTACTTTTAATTAATTACTTGCCTATTTTGGTGATAAACAAATGACACTTGTACAAAAGTTTTCTCTAACCTTGTTTATCTAGCCATAAGCACAGGAATTACCCAAAGAAAGTCAAGCATTTGTGGTAAGTCTTACATACATCTTTTCTCAGAAGAGCCATAATACTTCTTCAGAATTATAACGACTCTGTAAGTTATCATAACGACTTCTTCAGAAGTTATAACGACTTGCTCATTATAACGACTCTGTAAGTTATCGTAACGACTTCTTCAGAAGTTATAACGACTTGCTCATTATAACGACTCTGTAAGTTATCGTAACGACTTCTTCAGAAGTTATAACGACTTGCTCATTATAACGACTCTGTAAGTTATCGTAACGACTTCTTCAGAAGTTATAACGACTTGCTCATTATAACGACTCTGTAAGTTATCGTAACGACTTCTTCAGAAGTTATAACGACTTGCTTGTTTCATAACGTTTCTTTGAGAAGTTATAACGACTTGCTCGTCATAACGACTCTGTAAGTTGTCATAACGATTTCTTTAGAAAGTTACAACGACTTGCCATGTTTCATAACGATTTCTTTTGAGAGCTACAACGACTTGCCATGTTTCATAACGATTTCTTTTATCATCTGTTATAGAACGACTTGGTTGTGGTAACGATTTCATAAGTTATCATAACGACTTCTTATCAGTCTACAGCAACTTGATCATAACGATTCTATCAGATTTTCACAACGACTGCATAAGTCATGTTTCCATTTATTAAACGTTTTTCCTTGATTTAATCTACGTTGAATAGTCAAAGTCGCATCTCGTCTGATTGACTGCCATGCATTTAATAAAGACTGAACGTATCTCTGCATGGACACAGAACATATCTTCCATTCTGGTGTATTCTCTGCATGCATCTTTTAGAACGATAAAGTATTACTACTATATTTGTGTCTATCTGCTTTGACGTTGATTGACATCTGGAGATAGTATAGCTGTCTACCATTAAAGCTCAACCTTGCAGAACCTTAAGGATGTACTATCCTACAACAACGGACACAGAAGGAACTACAAGCAAACTCAGAAGATCTTATCTCTTTGCGTGCTCCAAAGAACAAAAGACTGTTGACAGGAAGCTTCCACAAAACCTTCAGTCTAACGTACACCAAAGCTGTGAGACAACGGTCATCTCCTTGTCCTCATTCAAATCGGAGATACAAATACAAGATGAAGCTCGGAAGACAAACAAAAATCGAGAAAATTCAATTCATATTGAAGAGCGGCTAGAACTCTGCAGCTTTCAAGTCTTCAAATTTTTCTCTAGAGCCAGAAATTCAGTCTTTTCGATCTTGGCTCTTAGCTCCCTGTGCTGTGAGAAGAAAAATTAAGGAAGAGCTAGTTTAGTTCTGAGAGAGTGCACTTTGTGTAGATCTTCGTCTCTCAGTGCTTGTAGCTTCAGATTGAGTTTTGTAAAAGCTTGATCTAGGGGCTAGTCTTTTTCTCTCAAGAATTTTCCTGTGTTATTCCCTTCGTGTGTGAAGAAGACCTGGTGGTTTCCAGGGTGGTGTTATTCCCTTCGTGTGTGAAGGAAGACCTGGTGGTTTCCAGGGTGGTGTTATTCCCTTCGTGTGTGAAGGAAGACCTGGTGGTTTCCAGGGTGTGTTTCCCTTCGTGCGTGAAGGAAGACCTGGTGTTGCCAGGGTGTTGTGTTCCCTTCAGGGGTGAAGGAAGACCAGCTAAGCTGGGTGGTTGTTTTTGTCCATAGGGGGACTGTACCCCAGTTAGTGAAATCCTGAGGATTGCTCAGGGACTGGACGTAGGACTCCTAAGGAGAGGAGATCCGAACCAGGATAAATCTGTGTGTTGTGTGATTGTCTTCTTTGTGTGATTGTTGTTTCTACTAACCATTACTAATCCCTTTCAAGAACTCTTTATGTTTGTTTGAGTTCAGGTTTTTATCAGATAAATTTTTAAAGACCCATTCACCCCCCCTCTGGGTTAGCCAACCGGGCAACAAGTGGTATCAGAGCGAGTCTCTTCGACAAAGAACAAGATCCAACGATCTGAAGAGTAAAGATCCATGGCAGCCCAAGGTCACTTCGAAGGTCAGTCTGTCAACAGACCTCCTTTGTTCGATGGTGAAGATTATACGTATTGGAAGACCAGGATGGAATACTTTCTACAAGGCCACGATTATCAAATCTGGTCAATAGTGGAAGAAGGTGATCTGGTCGTCACAAATGAGAAAGCACAATGGACAGATGAAGATAGAAAGAAAATCTCCTTGAACTGTAAAGCTAAGAGCATTCTATGTTGTGCTCTAAGCAAGAAGGAGTTCAACAGAGTTTCAGCATGCAAATCCTCCATGGAAATGTGGGAAAAGTTAAGGATTACATATGAAGGTACAGACAAAGTAAAGGAGACAAGAATCGACATTCTTGTCACTCAGTATGAAAGATTTCAAATGCAAACAGGTGAGTCTATTACCCAAATGTTTAGTAGATTTACTGACATCACTAATGGCCTAGCAAGTCTAGGAAAGTCATATGAGAATGCAGATATGGTAAGGAAGATTCTCAGATCCTTGCCATCTTCATGGACGGCAAAGGTCACAGCTATCGAAGAAGCTAATGATCTTAAGAGAATGTCAGTAGAAAAACTCATCGGGTCTCTCATGGCCCATGAAATAAACATGGAAAGACTAGGAGAATCCTCCAGTAGAAAGAAGCAGTCAAATGCGCTTAAAGCTAATGGGGACTCATCAGAAGAATCCTTAGATAACAGTGAAGATAGCAAAGATAGTGATGATGAAGAAGCCATGCTCTCAAGAAGATTGCAGAGAATCTTGGCAAAGAAGAAGAAGTTCCAGTCTGGTAGGAGGTACTTCAAGAAAAACAAAGATCTCAAGAGACCAGATGGAAAAGATCAGAAGAGGAATGAGCCACTTTGCTATGAATGCAAGAAACCTGGACATATCAAGGCAGACTGTCCAATGCTAAAGAAAAATGATCACAAGAAGAAGGACAGCTCCAAGAAGTTCAGAAGATTCAAAAAGAAAGCCATGGCAGCTGCATGGGACAACAGCAGCGACTCAGACAGTGAGTCAAGCTCCAGCAGTGAAGAAGAAGAAGCCAACCTGGCTCTTATGGCAAATACCGAGGATAAGGTAACATCTGATTCCTCTTTCGATTCCTGTAATGACTCAGATTCGGATAATTTGGAAAGTGCATTTAATGAACTCTACGATAAGTATAAAGAAGTGTGTAAACTACTTAAGCTAAGCAAGAAAAATATCACATGTCTCGAAAATACCAACTCAGATTTAAAATCTGAAAATGAAGAACTAGAAAAACAAATAATTGAGCTTAAGAGAAGAAATGAACTATTATGTGAAAACTTAAAAGACAAGAACAGAAAAATCATTGACCTAGAAAAACAGGAAAGCTCAGATGATTTAAGAAAAACGGTAAATGAATTAAATGAAGAAAACAATACACTAGCAAGCACCTTAGAAAAGTTTACAAATGGAAAGAATTCCTTATTATTAAAAGGTGCTAGAAGATCTGGTAAGAATAAACGAGGTTTAGGTTACATACCGCCAGAAAATGAAGAAGAAATAATCTATCCAGAAAAATATCCAACTCCTAAGTTCACTCCAGAACAAGATGTGGCATATAAAGCGAATTTTAAATACATAGTAAGAGTGACAATAACATCATGTTGTAATCACTGTAATAAGCTAGGACATTTAAAATCCACCTGTCCAACAAGACATAAGAAGTGGATAATAAAAAGTAAAAATAATGATACTGACCCATCAGGACCCAAAGGAACTTGGGTACCTAAATCTTGATGTCTTTATTTCAGGCTAACCTTCGAGCATCCAAATGGTATTTGGATAGTGGGTGCTCAAGGCACATGACAGGAAACCTGAAGCTTTTCTCCCATCTTCAAGATGAAGAAGGAACAGTCACTTATGGAGATAATGGAAAAGGAACTGTAGTAGGCAGTGGATCAGTTAACAGCAAAGGAAAAACAGTCATAGAAGATGTACTGTTAGTCAAAGGTTTAAAGCACAACCTCATAAGTATTAGTCAGCTGTGTGATAGAGGACATCAAATCAAATTTCAAGAGTCAAAATGCAGCATACTAAAGGATGGAGCAGTCATCTTTGAAGCAAATAGAGAGAAGAATCTGTACGTGCTCTACCTTGAAGAACTCAAAGAGCAAAATGTGTGTCTGGCAGCCAGCAAAGACAAATCAACCGATCTGTGGCACAGAAGGTTAGGCCACTGCAGCTTGGATGGCATGAGCAAGCTCAGAAAGAGAAACCTTGTGGAAGGACTACCGAAAATCAATGGTAAATTAGAAAGTGTTTGCAGACCTTGTGCTAAGGGAAAGCACACTAAGAGTTCCTTCAAGTCAAAGACGGTGGTGACCACCTCAAAACCCTTAGAGCTCCTGCATATGGATCTATTTGGGCCAATGAGAACTACCAGTCTTGGAGGAAAGAATTTCGGATTTGTTTTAGTAGATGACTACTCAAGATTCACATGGGTATCTTTCTTAGAACATAAAAATGACACTTTTGATAATTTTGTTAGTTTCAGCAGAAAAATCCAGAAAGATCAGAAGTTCAGCATAGTATCCATTCGATCTGATCATGGTGGTGAGTTCCAAAATGAAAAGTTTGCTAGATTCTGTGATGATCAAGGAATTCAGCACAATTTCTCAGCACCAAGGACACCGCAGCAAAATGGTATAGCCGAACGGAAGAACCGAACTCTCTTGGATATGGCAAGAACTATGCTTTGTGAATATGAGTTACCAAGATATTTCTGGGCAGAAGCAGTCAACACAGCCAGCTACATTGTCAACAGAGTCATGATCAGGCCAATCCTGAAGAAGACTGCATATGAGCTGTTTAAAGGGAAGAAACCAAAGATCAGCCATTTCAGAACTTTTGGATGTCCTTGCTTTATTCACAACAACGGAAAAAGGGATATTGGTAAGTTGGATGCCAAATCAGATGAAGGCATCTTCATGGGGTACACCTCTAAACCCAAAGGCTATAGAGTATTTAATAAACGTACTTTATTGATTGAACAGTCTGTACACATTATTTTTGATGAAACTAATCCCTCCTTGAGAAAGGAAGTAGAGAGTGATATCGATGACGCAGATGAACTGTCCAATAAACTGAAAGACACATCACTTGAAGATAAGGATGATCCGCCTCTGGAAGAAATGCAACAAGAAGAAATTTCTCATGAATCTCTTCCAAAGGAATGGAGATACAAGAAAGATCACCCACCTGAAAACATTATTGGTGATCCATCGGTAGGGGTAAGAACAAGAGGTAACTTGATTCCTTGTGATTACCTCGCCTTTGTTTCTCAATTAGAGCCTAAGACAGTCAATGAAGCCCTAACTGACGAATCCTGGATAATAGCAATGCAAGATGAATTAAATCAATTCAAGAGAAACCAAGTATGGTCACTTGTTCCTAGACCATCAGACCATCCTGTGATCGGCACTAAATGGGTGTTCAGAAACAAATTGGATGAATCTGGTGTAATTCTAAGAAACAAGGCCAGACTGGTGGCTCAAGGCTATTGTCAAGAGGAAGGCATAGATTTTGATGAAACCTATGCACCAGTGGCTAGACTTGAGGCCATTAGAATGCTACTAGCTTATGCTTCTGCATTAGATTTAAAGTTATTTCAAATGGATGTTAAATCTGCATTTCTAAATGGTTTTATAAAAGAAGAAGTTTATGTGGAACAACCGCCGGGTTTTGATGATACAGACTTTCCGAATCATGTTTTTAAGTTGCATAAGGCTCTATATGGTTTAAAACAAGCACCTAGAGCCTGGTATGAAAGACTTAGTTCTTTTCTCACAAAACATGGTTTCAATAGAGGTCAAGTAGATAGCACTCTTTTTATAAAAACAAAAGCCAAAAATATACTGTTGGTTCAAATTTATGTGGATGACATCATCTTTGGATCTACTGATGAATCCTTGTGCAAGTATTTTGAAAAGCTAATGCAGGGGGAATTTGAGATGAGTATGATGGGAGAGCTCAACTACTTCCTTGGACTTCAAATCAAACAAGGAAAGGAAGGAATTCACATCTGTCAAGCAAAGTACACCAGAGAACTGCTAAAGAAATTTGGATTTGAAAACACCAAGCCACTGTCAACACCAATGAGTACATCAACTAGGTTGGACAATGACAAGGATGGTAAGAAAGTAGATCAAAAGATCTACAGAGGTATGATAGGTTCATTACTTTATCTAACCGCAAGTAGACCTGATATATTATTTAGTGTATGCATGTGTGCTAGATATCAAGCCGACCCTAGAGAATCACATTTAATTTCTGTCAAAAGGATTTTCAGATACTTAGCCAGGACTCATGATCTAGGACTATGGTATCCAAACTCCTGTGATGTAAAATTAGTAGGGTATTCTGATGCTGATTATGCTGGATGCAAGGTAGATAGAAAAAGCACCAGTGGTTGCTGTCAATTTCTTGCAGGGTGTTTAATCTCATGGTCCTCAAGGAAACAAAATTCAGTAGCACTATCTACAGCTGAAGCCGAGTACGTAGCTGCTGGAAGTTGCTGTACACAACTCTTATGGATAAAGCAACAACTTGAGGATTTTGGACTCAAAGTCAAGAAAATTCCTCTGCTATGTGACAACACCAGCGCTATCAACCTCACCAAAAATCCAATTCAGCACTCCAGGACCAAACATATTGAGGTCAGATATCATTTTATTCGTGATCATGTAGCAAATGGCAATATTGAAATATCGTTTATTGATACAAATAATCAGCTAGCAGATATTTTCACAAAGGCCTTACCTGAAGAGAGATTTACATCTCTTAGAAGGGAGTTAGGCATGTGTATTTTGTGAAAAGATCTTCATTTAAAGCTGGTATAAAAATTCTCAGAATTTAAGAAGGTTCTCTCTCTCTCTCTTTCTGTGTCAAAATCAATTCAAAAGTCTCAGTTTAAGCGTTCCGTCCGATAAGTCATAGTTTTTCAAGACGGTCAACCTCGCTTGTCGTTTTCTGACGCCTCACCTTTTGGAGCATTTATTTTCTTTAAATCGATGCGTTAACGATTCCTCTTCCTCATTCACTTTTTCCCTCCTTTCGTCCCGACGCATGAGCCGATGCCCTAGCGACTCTTGCCTCTACCCTCTGCAAATTTGAAGCTTCCATCTCCTTCCCGCGAAATCGTTTGAGGGTTTCCTCTCATCACCCTTCTCGTCACCCTTCAAACCTTCTCCCACCTGAATCCATGGCCGCACCAGCTATTGCCGGAAGTGTGGGTGGCTACAGCGCCGAATACCTCTCCCCAGCGCAGGAGGAGCGCTTCACCTTTGTGAAGACAAAGCTCTGTGGTCACAAGGAAGTAGATGTTTCAGATCTGCAGAAAAATGGAATGAGCAGCCTCATTGAGAAGATCGACCAGATGAAGTGGAAAGGGCTTACCACTTGCTCAGAGGTAAGTTATCCGGACCTGGTAAAGGCGTTCTTTGTATGCTTAAGAACAGAAGAAGATGGGGCCCTCGTTTCTTCAGTCAAGGGCACCGTAATCAGAATCGACCAGGAATTGCTTAGGATGCTATTTGGAGTAAGCATATCGGGCTTCAGTGGAATTCATTCTGTAGATACCCAAGAAAAGGGTTTGGGGATTGTTGGGCCAGGGTTCAAGATGAGGGATGGCAAGCTAGATATCAATCAGTTAAGTGCCTTCAACCGCCTCCTTCACTTTATCGTTTGTCAGATTTTGGTTCCCCGAAGTGCAACCTTCTCCGCTTGCACTAAGGCTGACTCCGATCTGATGTACTGGGCCATTAAAAATGAGGAAATCAATATGGCCGCAGTGATGATGGAGAGAATGAAATTTGCCAGGGAGCAGATTTGGGACACTAAAAGCAAGTTGAATGTGTCCCTTCCCTATGCCCATTTACTCACCAGAATCTTCAGACACTTCGGTGTAGATGTCTCAGGGGCAGTTGTGGAGAAGATGGGCCAAGCTATCAGGTCCAGAAACTTAAAGAAGAGCGGTTTTTCTGTAGTCAATGGGGTCTGGTTCAAGGCTTCAGTTGCAGAAGGTGAAGGTCTCATTGGTGAGCCTTCAGTTACTCAAACCCAGTCAGAGGCAGATTCTGTGATGCCCGAATTGCCACTGGAATCAGGTTCTGTTCCAGTCATTGTAGAAACAGAGCAGGAAGGGCCATCTATGGCCAGAAATCAGTCAGAGGCAGCAACAGCAGTGAGGGCAGAGGAAGACAGGCCAGCTACAGCAGATCCAGTTGTGCCTCCTGTTGAAAGGAGAATTGAGGACATTCTTCCTGAAGACATCCTGCCTGTTATGGAGCAGTCTGTGGCATCAGGCCACATCTTTGTAGACGGTCCAGTAGAAGAAGAGCAGCAAAATCCTAAGGATAATTCAATGGAAATGGATGCTCCCTGTCAGGGGGAGACTGGTGCAGTTGCAGAAGATGCTCCACTTGAGGGGGAGCAATCCCAAGAAACACCAGATGTTGTACCTCCAGCCACCAGCGATCAGGAGGAAGACCAGAGAGAGTCTGAAAATTTGGATGCCAGAGAAGGGGAGACAGCTAGTTCATCAAGCTCTGATGAGGACAATAATCCACCTCCTCCAGCTACAAAGGGCAAAGAGAAAGATATAGCTCCTGAAGTACCCCTTTTAGCTGATGCACCATTTGAAAGACAGGTCAAGCAAAAGATTATCATCAATTTAAAACCTGTGATTGAGAGGTTGGATGCTCAGGGTGAGCTGCTTTGCTCACTTCAGACTGATGTGAATTCCATCTTTCTAAGCCAAGCTTCAGCCCGCAAGGAATTGGTTCAGATTCGCTCTGCCATGACATGGTTTCATCAGGAAATGGGGACCATGAAGAATTTGCTATCTGACATCCTTCAGGCAGTTGGAGCTCAAGCTCCTGCTCCTCCAGCAGCTCAGGAGCCTCACTCAAGTGTACCTGAGCCCTCCGGGCAGTCAGCAGCAGCAGCAGAAGCCCCAGCTGAAGAGTCAGGGCCAACAGGGCCAGCTGAAGAGTCAGGGCCAGAGGGCCAGCTGAAGAGTCAGGGCCATCAGTGCCAGCTGAAGATTCAAGGCCATCAGGGCCAGTTGTGATGGAATCAGGGCCACCAGGGCCGGCAGTGTTGGATCCGTTGCCTCCCTTGCCTGAAGAAGTGGTTTCAGATCCTCCACCCCTTGCTCCCACTTCTACCAACACTCCCATTCCTCCTTCTCCACCCTCTAACTCCACAGCTCCACCTGCTCCACCTCCCTTCAAAAAGCCCAGATCCAGGCCCATTTCCTCTCCCACACCTTTTCCTCCTCATCCCATCACATCCTCTCCTGTTTCTTCTACTTCTCATCTTTCCTCTGCTCAAGAATTTGAGGCCCCTCCAGCATCCTCAGCTGGAGCCTCATCCTCTTCTGGTACATCTTCACTTCCAGAAGTAGGATCTCTCAATTCTGATGCATTTCTGAACCCCCCTGCACCTCCCTCCTTTATCACTATTTTCCTACAGATGTCCAAGTCGACTCACCCTTTCTTGATAAAATCAAGGATGAGTTTGAAGAGGTCATTCTTAAATCTGTGCTAAAGGTAGGTGACCACCTTTCCAAGACAGACTCTTCCAGTACTGTCTCCAAGAAACGAAAGCTTTCTTCCTCCACATCTCCTCTTTACCCTCCCTTGTGGTTTTCTCTTACAGTCACCCACAAGCATACCTCTCTGTACAAAGAATACCTTCAAAAGGTTGTCTTTGCCACTCTTCACAATCTTCCTTTTCTTAACCTCTCTGACCATTTAGATGTTATTCTTCCCTATACTCCTCTGTCTAAGGCCGACAAATCCAAAATCTTCTCCTCCGCCCACTCCAAAACTGAGGAGCAATGGGCTAAATCTCATAAAGATCTGTACAGTCGCTTCCTTCAGGCTAAGGCAGCAAGGTTTCCACCCAGGGATCACTCCTTGACCCTTTCTGAGTGGTTTCAGTTTCACCACCAGAACACCTGGGCTCCTGCCATTCAGAAGCTCATCAAGCTGGTCAGGCATTTCCAAACATTCAACAACTACAGGTATCTCAACAATTTACCTGAAGTTCAGCTCAGCCAGTTCAAGAGAGCCATCAAGGTCCTAACCCACTCTGAGCAGTCTGAGGAAATCAGAGTAGATTTTGCCACTCTTAATTTACCTGAAGAGATTTTCCTGCCTCAGATTCATTTCCTGATTATGGAATCTTCGGTTGGTTCCATCGTTTTTGAGCATTTTGCAAGGGTTATGGGCAGAATCAAGATTCAGAAAGGCCTTCAGGTTGGTTTTCCTAGATTTCTTTTCCGGGAATACCATAGAGGGTTTGTCAACTCTGCTGTCCTTGCCCCTCCTCTCAGAATGTGAAAGGCTGAATGCCTCCGATTGGTCCAAGTTTTACTCTCTGTCTGCTCAGCAGCTAGCACATCTGAATGCTGCTCAAGCCAGGGAAGGGAAAGCTCCTATCTCTCCTGCAACCTTCTTGGATATGAATTCAATCCAGCTGGTCTTTGATCCCTACCACGTTTGGGCTGAAAGATACAAAGTGTTTTTAGCTCTTCGCCAGGAACTCAAGGACAAACAGATTTTCTACCCTGTCACCATGGATCAGTTTCTTGCCTGTGCAAGTTTTGGTAAAACAATCATCACCTGCTCCTCCATGGATCCAGACGAGTATGACCTGTTTCTTACCAAGCAGCGCAGCCTCTATCTATCCAAGATGGCTCCAATCATGGGACCATCCTTCTCCATTGAGAGCGGTGCCTTTAGGCAATTCTTCAAGCGTCAGGAAGAGCAAGCCTGGGAAGCTATTTCTCATTATGCCTCCCTTCTCTCTCCTGCTTATTATTTGCCTGTACCTCCTCAATCTTAATTGAATGGATTGTGCTCCTTCTCCTCATTGTCTCTTATTCTTTGTCTCTTTCCTTTTGCTTTTTGCTTAATGACAAAAAGGGGGAGAATGATTACCTACTTGTGTCTGACACATTCCTGAATCATGACTCAAGTACTTTAATTCATGAATACTACTACTAAATATTGATCATAGTTTTGTCATCACCAAAAAGGGGGAGATTGATGAACAGTCCATCCCCATGTACTTTTAAATTAATTACTTGCCTATTTTGGTGATAAACAAAACACTGTCAAAAGTTTCTCTAACCTTGTTTATCTAGCCATAAGCACAGGAATTACCCAAAGAAAGTCAAGCATTTGTGGTAAGTCTTACATACATCTTTTCTCAGAAGAGCCATAACGACTTCTTCAGAAATTATAACGACTCTGTAAGTTATCGTAACGACTTCTTCAGAAGTTATAACGACTTGCTCATTATAACGACTCTGTAAGTTATCGTAACGACTTCTTCAGAAGTTATAACGACTTGCTCATTATAACGACTCTGTAAGTTATCGTAACGACTTCTTCAGAAGTTATAACGACTTGCTCATTATAACGACTCTGTAAGTTATCGTAACGACTTCTTCAGAAGTTATAACGACTTGCTCATTATAACGACTCTGTAAGTTATCGTAACGACTTCTTTAGAAGTTATAACGACTTGCCTTGTTTCATAACGATTTCTTTAGATTATAACGACTTGCTCGTCATAACGACTCTGTAAGTTGTCATAACGATTTCTTTAGAAAGTTACAACGACTTGCCATGTTTCATAACGATTTCTTTTGAGAGCTACAACGACTTGCCATGTTTCATAACGATTTCTTTTATCATCTGTTATAGAACGACTTGGTTGTGATAACGATTTCATAAGTTATCATAACGACTTCTTATCAGTCTACAGCAACTTGATCATAACGATTCTATCAGATTTTCACAACGACTGCATAAGTCATGTTTCCATTAATTAAACGTTTTTCCTTGATTTAATCTACGTTGAATAGTCAAAGTCGCATCTCGTCTGATTGACTGCCATGCATTTAATAAAGACTGAACGTATCTCTGCATGGACACAGAACATATCTTCCATTCTGGTGTATTCTCTGCATGCATCTTTTAGAACGATAAAGTATTACTACTATTTTGTGTCTATCTGCTTTGACGTTGATTGACATCTGGAGATAGTATAGCTGTCTACCATTAAAGCTCAACCTTGCAGAACCTTAAGGATGTACTATCCTACAACAACGGACACAGAAGGAACTACAAGCAGACTCAGAAGATCTTATCTCTTTGCGTGCTCCAAAGAACAAAAGACTGTTGACAGGAAGCTTCCACAAAACCTTCAGTCTAACGTACACCAAAGCTGTGAGACAACGGTCATCTCCTTGTCCTCATTCAAATCGGAGATACAAATACAAGATGAAGCTCGGAAGACAAAAGAAAGAAATATGGAAGAAGAGAAAATTCAATTCATATTGAAGAGCGGCTAGAACTCTGCAGTTTTCAAGTCTTCAAATTTTTCTCTAGAGCCAGAAATTCAATCTTTTCGATCTTGGCTCTTAGCTCCCTGTGCTGTGAGAAGAAAAATTAAGGAAGAGCTAGTTTAGTTCTGAGAGAGTGCACTTTGTGTAGATCTTCGTCTCTCAGTGCTTGTAGCTTCAGATTGAGTTTTGTAAAAGCTTGATCTAGGGGCTAGTCTTTTTCTCTCAAGAATTTTCCTGTGTTATTCCCTTCGTGTGTGAAGGAAGACCTGGTGGTTTCCAGGGTGGTGTTATTCCCTTCGTGTGTGAAGGAAGACCTGGTGGTTTCCAGGGTGGTGTTATTCCCTTCGTGTGTGAAGGAAGACCTGGTGGTTTCCAGGGTGGTGTTTTTCCCTTCGTGCGTGAAGGAAGACCTGGTGTTGCCAGGGTGTTGTGTTCCCTTCAGGGGTGAAGGAAGACCAGCTAAGCTGGGTGGTTGTTTTTGTCCATAGGGGGACTGTACCCCAGTTAGTGAAATCCTGAGGATTGCTCAGGGACTGGACGTAGGACTCCTAAGGAGAGGAGATCCGAACCAGGATAAATCTGTGTGTTGTGTGATTGTCTTCTTTGTGTGATTGTTGTTTCTACTAACCATTACTAATCCCTTTCAAGAACTCTTTATGTTTGTTTGAGTTCAGGTTTTTATCAGATAAATTTTTTAAAGACCCATTCACCCCCCCTCTGGGTTAGCCAACCGGGCAACAAGATAGGCCCTCGGCACCTCAGCCGGCCCCATATCCCACCAGTCCTGCACGCGCACCGCCCGAAGAGGCCATAACCTTCTCGGACGAAGACCTTGTAGGGGTTACGACCCCAGCTGATGCGCTGGTTATTTCGGCCACCATCAATCATTGTAATGTGCGCCGGATTCTGGTGTATAAAGTGCCCCTGATGTCTTGGCTTACGATTGTTTGTCCTCATGGGCCTGAAATCGATCAACTCGCTCCCGTAAACTCGCCTCTGTTCGGCTTTTTGGGAGTTTTCGGTCCAGCCCATGGGAGTTCGCCTCCCGATCACCTTAGGGACGGCTCCAAGGGTCGTGACCAAGATTGTTGACTTCTTGGTCTCAACAACATGCCTGGATACAATGCCATCCTCGGCAGAGGTCTGATCGGGCGCATCAAAGTAGTACCTCGTCACTCCATCAGAAGATGAAGTTCCCAACCCCGAGTGGAGTCGGCGAAGTGCTCGGGTGTCAGCGCGAGTCTCGCCGTTGCTATGTCCTTTCCTTAAGGACAAGCAACCCTCGCAGATCCAACCCTCCAACGTCCGATCAGCCTTCCACCAGCCGAGGAACGCCTGTTGAAGATTTAATCCCCGTCCAGGTAGACAATGACCCCGAACACGTCTTATACATTGCCGCCTTGTTGACAGAGGTCGAGCAGCAGCGCTACACAGCCTTCCTACTGGCCAATTTGGACGTGTTCGCCTGGTCTGATGATGAGCTTTTGGGCATTCCCCCGGAGGTAATGGTGCATCGCTTCCTTCTGGATCCCCGAATTCCACCAGTTCAACAGAGGAGGCGACCTGTGAACCTAGAACGACAGACCGTGATCCAAGATCATGTTGTCAAAATCCGAACTGTTGGGCTCCTCCGAGAAGCCCAATACCCAAGGTGGATCTCCAATGTGATCCTCGTACGCAAGGCCAACGGTAAATGGCGTGTGTGCGTTGACTACAAGGATCTCAATAAAGCAACGCCCAAGGACAACTTCCCTCTGTCGCGCATTGATCAGCTGGTGGATGCTACTTCCGGTCACGAGCTTCTCAACTTTTTGGACGCCTACTCTGGTTACCACGAGATCAGTATGCATCCCCCGGATCAAGACTCCACGACATTCGTCACAGACCTAGGCTTATACTGTTTTACTAGAATGCCTTTTGGCCTAAAGAACGCGGGCGCAACTTACCAGCGGCTGGTCAACAAGATGTTCGAGTAGCAGATCGGGTGCAACATGGAGGTCTATGTTGATGACATGCTGGTCAAGACGCTTCCGAGCACTGACCACATTTCCGACCTCCAGGAAACTTTCGCAACTCTGCGAAAGTACAATATGAAACTCAACCCAGCCAAGTGCGCGTTTGGTGTTAGGTCAGGTAAGTTCCTCGGGTTCCTTGTGTCAAACAGATGAGATGAGCAGTCCAAAGACAGTGCGCGACGTCCAACGTCTGACGGGGCGTCTTGCGACAGTGAACCAGTTCATGCCCCGAGCAGCAGAAAGAAGTTTTAACTTCTTCAAGTTGCTCCGAGGCCCTAAAAGCACCTCGAAGCAAGGGGGGAAAGTACGGTGGACTGAGGAGTGTGAGGCCGCCTTCACCGAGCTGAAGGCGTATTTGGCAGCCCCTCTTGTTCTCTCAAAGCCTGTGCTCAGGGAACCTATGTTCGTGTATCTCTCGGTTACCGAACACTCCATCAGCACAGTCTTGATCAGAGAAGAAGGAGCGGCGCAACATCAGGTGTATTACATCAGCAGGGTCCTCCAAGAAGCTGAAAGGAGGTACCCTCGAGCAAAAAAACTCGCCCTCGCTCTTGTCACGGCTACCCTGAAGCTTAGGCCCTATTTTCAAGCCCACTCCGTCACGGTTCTAACCGATCAGCCACTGAAATCCATCCTTCAGCAGCCGGAGGCTTCTGGCAGGCTCATCAAATGGGCAATAGAGCTTGGAGAGTTCGACATCAGCTTTCGCCCTAGGACAGCAATCAAAGCGCAAGCATTGACAGACTTCGTTGCGGAATGTACTCTCCCTACCGAGCTGGACCCACCGTTGGTGGATGAACCTCCATAGGAACTCTACGTTGATGGATCCTCTTGTGTTACAAGGAGCGGAGCTGGCCTGGTCCTCACCTCCCCTGAGGGGTTGGAATTCCAATATGCCCTCCGATTCCGCTTTCCGGCCTCCAACAATGTGGCCGAGTACGAAGCTTTGTTGTCCGGTATCCGCATGGCTAGGCACCTTGGAGCCATTCGGCTTAGAGTCTTCAGTGACTCCCAACTGGTTGCCAGCCAAGTGAACGGGCAGTTCGGAGCAAGGGAACCTCGCATGGCTCAGTACCTTCAACAGGTCAAGAGCCAAGCAGAGGGTCTCCTATACTTTGAAGTTATACACGTCCCACGGGAGCAGAACGCGCGAGCAGATGCACTTTCCAAGCTAGCATCCTCAGGTGACATCGCCCCTTCCCGCTCCGTGTTTATTGAAGAGCTCGCCTCGCCGAGCACGGAAGTAAGTATCGCAGCCGTAGAGACGGCCCCACCAACTCCGAGTTGGAGGGACCCTCTCTTTTCGTACTTACTCCGGGGTGAGCTTCCACCCGAACAGAGCGAAGCTCGGAAAGTCAGGATGTGTGCTCGGCACTTCGCCCTCGTAGAGGGCAAACTGTACCGGAGGTCCCTGTCGAGACCTCTTCTACGTTGCCTCGACTCTGAGGAGGCCCTTGCGGCCACAGAAGAAGTCCACGAGGGGCTGTGCAGAAGCCACCTGGGGGGCAGAACACTAGCACGCAGCCTCATCCGAACTGGGTTTTGGTGGCCTTCTCTTCAGAAGGATTGCATGTCCTTCGTCAAGAAATGCCCAGAATGCCAAACATTCGGAAAACTCATCAAGCAACCTGCCGAACAGCTTCACAGCCTGTTCGAGCCGCTCCCTTTCGCCAGATGGGGCATGGATATCTTGGGTCCCTTCCCAGAGGCCTAAGGTCGGAAGAAGTTTCTGTTCGGGGCCATCGATTACTTCACCAAGTGGATCGAGGCCGAACCTGTTGCAACTATCTCCAAACAAGCCGCGTGGAAGTTCGCCTGGAAGAATCTTCTTTGCAGGTTTGGCATCCCAAGGGTGATCACCTCCGACAACGGGAAGCAGTTCGACAGTACCTTCTTTAAACAGAAGTGTGCCGAGCTCGGAATCTACAACCACTTCACCTCCGTGGCGCATCCCCAGGCCAACAGGTTGGTAGAAAATGCCAACTGAACACTGCTGCATGGGATCCGCACAAGAGTGGAGGCTGCAGGAAGGTCATGGATTGACGAGCTTCCTAATGTTCTTTGGTGCCATAGAACAACGACTCGAGTGGCCACAGGAGAAACACCCTTCCATTTGGCTTACGGCTCAGAAGCTGTTGTGCCTCTGGAAGTAGCTCTGCCCACCATTCGAACAACTCACTTCGATGAAGTCGCCAACAACCGTGCTCTTCGGGAAAACTTGGACATGCTTGGCGAACGACAAAACGACGCCAGCATTCGCCTCGTTTCTTATCAGCAACGGCTCGCACAGTATTATAATGCGCGAGTTCGGGAAAGGCGGTTCAACGAGGGAGATTTGGTTTTGCGTCGTTGTTCGGCTTCGGACCCCCGAAGAGCAGTCGGCAAACTTTCCATCAAATGGGAAAGACCTTATCAGGTCACCCATGTCCTCGGGAAAGGCTCATATAAGCTAACTACCACTAGTGGCGAAGCCATACCTAGGACTTGGCATGTATCCAATCTCAAGGCTTATTATTTATAAAGGCCTTTTTCAGCATCCTATTTCTCTTCTCCATGTTCCTATGGTTACACAAGCGCTTAGCATACACCCCTGATCGGGACCTCCTTTTCGGTTCCCAACGATCTGCGCTATACATGCAACGCTTATAAAACTGGCGGATTTCCATCCGAGCAGGAACGATGACGAAAGGAAGGAGATAGAAAAAGAGA
Source organism: Colocasia esculenta (assembly GCA_014218235.1). Lineage (NCBI taxonomy): Eukaryota > Viridiplantae > Streptophyta > Magnoliopsida > Alismatales > Araceae > Colocasia > Colocasia esculenta. Next base: position 65,152,348 of record CM024765.1, on the reverse strand, counting down.
CGCCATAGTCAGAGCATAGAAAAGGGAATCTTCATTTACTGATCCTTTTTACAAGGCCCCTTTGGCCACGGTTACAAAAGGAAAATATAAGAAGGGCATGGAGCGGAGAAGACTAAGAAGCCTGTTCGGAAGGGCCAGCACCTTCATCCGAAGAAGGCATCTGCCCAGATTGGAATTGTGCGAAGCGCACATCATCCAAGCGAGCATCATTAGTACGGCGCCGGCACTCTCGAACAGCGGCCTCGAAAGCTTCTCGGGCACGTTCGACCCAAGATAGCCGCTCCCCGAAGTCCTTCCCAGCGTTAAGGCCTACTCTGTAGCAGTGGGCCCCGTACTGCTCCAAATCCTCCTGATAGTCCGATCCGGCCTTGTAATCTACTACGGCACGGGCCCCCGCATCCGAGACTACCTTGGCAAGAGCGTCCTTCTCGGCCCGGGCCAAGGCGACATTCAGCTCCGAAGCTTGGAGGGCAGTTTTGAGGTTCTTCACCTCCTCCTCCAAATTCGCCTCGCGAGCCTTATGTCTCGCCGTAAGGTCCTCGCAGAAGGCCGTCTGTGCTTCATAAAGATACTTCTGCTTCCGGGCCCGAACAGCCAGGGCCTTGAGAACACCCAACGACGTGGATACCTCATCCACAAGAGCCTCCAGGTCGACGTCGCTCGCGCCATCATCCTCCTGGCCCTCTGGATGGTATCCTTCTGTTGGCATCTCCGGAGTCTTCTCGGGGGTAAGGTCCTGGCACCTCGCTAGACGATCAAGATAGGAGGCAGTGGGGCTAGGAGGCAGCTTCCTTGGCAACATTTCAACATGGCGAAGAGTTGCCTCTAGCGCCGCCACCGAGGGCACCTCGGGGAGTCTCCTTTGTAGCACTTCCGTCAGAGGCCTATCGTCGGCCCCCGGAGCTTTCGTCTCTAGCCGCAGCAGTGGCAGACGGGACCGGGGCGACATCAAGGCGAAGATCCTTTGGCTAGCCCGACCCGGAGACCACGGCAACAACGCTCGTCGAAGCCGAAGCTCGATCCGCCCCAACGGCCTCCTGCCTTGTTGCCAGCTGCACCTCCCCACCAGCTTCAGTGGCAGATGCTACAAGGGCTGTTGCGCGGTCCTCCTCGGCATGACCAAGTGCCTGAGTGCCTCCCTCCTCGGAGAAGGCTGCACTCTCGCCGACTACAACACCCTCAGCAATCACTTCGGCTGCCGACTACACAGCCTGTAGTGACCACTGAGGTAGGGGGCATGGGGGGCAGGATTTCTCCACCTCCTTGTGGATCATCCCCCCTCGGAAGAACTGCCTCGCTAGCACCGGATTCTACTACCGTCGCAGGAGTGAGAGTGTTGACTTCTCCCACTCCTCTCCTCGAGTCCACAGCGACCGCCCCGTCCTCGGCACTGAACTGCGCGCCCTCGTGTGACGCACCACCCTGCCCGGTGCTTTCTTGATCAACGCCTTCACCGAGTAGGCCTTCTTGGGTCTCGTGCATTGGCGACTCCGCCCGCCCCCGAAGCGGTCCGACTCGTCGCTAACCATGATCAGACCCAGCTCTGTGAACATCTTCGTGACCGCCTCCGAACGGTCCACAATTAAAGCTATGGACGCCCTCCGCTCGGGCGTCCTCACGACTTGGCTAGGTCTTCGCGCCAGCAGAGGCTCAAGATCCTCCTCCTCCTTGCTTCTCCGTGCCTTCTACGACGCGCGACGTTGCCTTTGTCGCCTTCTTCTTCTTACGAGCTCGGCGCTCGTAGGACACCTCCTCTTCGGAGGTGCGATCTTCGGTCTGCGACTCCATCTGGGCCGCTCTGCGCTTCTCCTTCCTCTTCGGCCTGGGGTGAGAAGTTGATTCCACGACCGTCACTTTCTCAAGTGCCTTTTTCACGGCACCTCCTCCCGCTACGGCCTTCGCCTTCTTCGCGGGCCCCTTCGCGGAGGCACCCTCGTCTAGCCTTATTAGGTAAAGGCTAACAGGGATCATCTCGGTATAGTTCGCCATCTCTTTCTGGCCCCGGCCATCGGCTACCTCTTCGTCATCTGGAAGAAACAAAGGGAAACGTCATAATCTATGAACATGGGAAAGCGGAACAAGCAGCAGAAGACTTACCCCAGGCGCGGCTAAGCTTGTATTTCACAAGCTTGTACTCGGTCAAGTACCCCTCTGCGCGGTTGACCCCGACCGTATTCAGTGACTGGGAGGCAGCAGCTCCCCCCTGTATCAAAAAGGGGGCCATGTCTGCCTTCTTCAGGGGCTCCACCACCCTCACAGGGAAGTCCCACTCTGGGATGTTCGCTCCCTTTCTTCGCCCCACGAAGAAAAGACGCCCTGTCCACCCCTTGTTGTTGGACAAGCATGGCGAAAAGTTAATCCACATCCGGTTGGTTCGGTGCTTCACGTACACGATCCCCATCCCGGATTGCGGAGAGCAAGCCAAGCTGAAATGGCTTCGGAAGATCTCTGCGGTTGGTTCGATTCTCCTCTTCTTGCATATGATGCAGAAGACGAAGATGGATCTCCAGGAGTTTGGTGTCAGCTGAATAGGCGCCACCTTCCAGCTCCTAAGAAGCTCCTTCACGATCTCCGGCATCGGTAGCCGGAGACCAGCTTCCAGTAAATTTAGCAAAAGGACGAAGCACCCTGGCCTCGTGGTTAGGTACGACTTGTCTTCGCGCATCAAGACGATGTCGTACTCCTCGCCTATCCGGAAGCACTCGCGAAGACCTTCGAAGCTCCGGAGCTTCTCCGCTTTCGCCCCCACCGGCGGCATCCTACTGGCTTCAACGATCTCCTTCCCCTTCTGGGCCATCACTGGAAGGCGAGGTGTGTAGCGGACGGCGAAGAAGAAACAAGGGAGCGGAGGAAAGCGCGAAGAAGCAGATGGCTAGTGGCTCTAGAGGCAGCAGACTCTGGAAGAGTTTTTTGAAGACAAGGGTCCCGCTCTCATCTCCTCCCTTTCCTTATAAGGAAGGTGAGGCGCAAAATTCGAAGCGGACCTGAATCAGTAGTTCCCTCACTCCAAGTCTCTTCTCGAATGAACCAGGGGTGACTTTTCGCGCCTGGCGTACGATGTTCTGGGTGCGCCACGACTCCCCCGTCATCATGAGGGTCTCGTATTCAAGGGAAACCCTCCTGTAGCGACGCTGCCGCACGTCTGTTCGGATCTCCGAGGACGATACTGCATTTATGGCGGAGATGACACCCGAGCAGGTCGCCGCCCTCAAGCGCTCCGGCTTCTGAGTCACTTGAGGGCGTGGGGGGCAAGTGTGGTGGCTGTTTCCTGCCACCTAAGCCCATCATGACCCATCAGGGCCCATCAACACCTTCCTCCTGACGTGGCCTCCTCGAACGGTCCCACACCCCCGTACGGACCAGTTAAAGGGGCCCCACGTGCCAGTCACCCCTAGCGAAGCATTGCCGAGCTCTTTAGCGGAATGCTTCCGAACAGGGATGTTAATCCTGCTGCACGGAACAACTCTAGATATTACCGAGCAGCACGTTCGACCCCCATGTGGGTCACCTGCTCGGCAACCTCCTCTAGAGACTTCCGAGCAGCCCATCGCGTCCTCACGACGATTATAACCGCCCCAGGTCACGTGCCCCATCTTTAAGAGGCACGAACTGCCTGGCATCCCAATGGGCATCTGAGCGCATAACTCCTCCGTTATGCGCGCCCATCAAGGCGCCTTTCCAGCACGATCTACCAACGTTACGCACGTTTGCCTTGGCGCCAACGCCTATAAAAGTATAGGTACAGGACCATGCACTGGTACGTTCTCTCCCACGCAAACACACATTTACACTCGCAAACCCCCTGCCTTGCAAGCCTCGTACTGACTTAGGCATCGGAGGGTTTTCCCCGGTCTTCACCGGGCCCCCCTGATCATTTCTGGTGACTGCAGGAACCTTCGTCCGCTACCGGCGATCGTCATCTCCCTTACACAAGTGTCAGGCCTGATCCGCTCCGGCCCAACAAGAAAAGGCCTCCACAGTTAGGTAAATTGTTCCTCAGGTGTTGGAACTCTGGTGAAGATAGAAAAACATAAACATTAGAATAAATTCAAATGCATTTAATATAGATAAATGGGCACCGGCTCGAGCAACATATATAGAGATACTCAAAAATGCTGCACCATATTCCCCAGGGCAAGATCTAAACCATTTTAAACTGTTAATCTATTATCTTACACAGGCAACAAAAAGGTTCCCATTCATATATGCCGCACATATACAAAACATACATTACACTAATCCATATGTAGCAAGCTCTTCTATGTTGTGTGGAACTAAGTGTTGTGTGGGTGAGGAAAGAACACACATGCTGAAAACATGTTGCAGAGATGAGAGCTTATTTTCATGTAGAAATGTTCATGATAGCCGGCAACAAATAAAGGAAAAATAACTAAATTCACCATAGAGATCCAGTTACCTGTTTACGTAAAGTCAGAAAACCCTCCCACCCCTCATTCGAACCTGAATAGCAAACTCTGCCACCCCCAGTTCGAACCTAAATGGCATCCCATCGACCCCATCTCTACCAAGGGCCAGAGTTCACTACTGATTATAGGAGAGTTTGTGCTGCCAAAAACCATTTGTTCTGTTTTACAAAATCACAAGGTGCTTCGAAACGTCCATTCAACATAGATATTACCTTGGTCTATGGTAGTGTGTGGCAACAGAAACCCATTCTTGTTCCCTGACATGGCAAAAGATGGAAAAGAATGTTAAGATTGATAAGAACAATATAAACTCTCGTTTGCAATTCTCGGGTTCTAGCAGCAGTATGTCCCAACTTTCACCAGCGCAAAACTCCGCCAATTATTCTAGTGCCAACTGTGGAGGTTTTCACCACAGGGATAACATCTGCCAACTCAGCTTCAAATGCACTGCACAAACACAGGTTACGTGAGCACCCCGTTGGGTTGAAGAAGGGTGGTTGCTAGTTTAAAGGGAAACTCAAGGTTTGGTAGGAGAATGTGTCTTATGTGTTTATGGGTTTTATCCCATATTGAAAAATACAAATAAGAGAGTGGCCTTTATATGTCCTTGTGGTTCTAAGGACTTGTTCCTATGGAACTAGAGGGAGGTATACCCAAGACCACACACGTGCGCCCGTCCGTCGGGCTAGGCAGACGTGTGAGGTGAACCGCTTCTTGCCCTCGCCTTCGACGCCTTCCTCTCCGCCGCCGACTGTCTCATTCTCGGCATCATCGGTGTCCGATGCATACTTCTTTTGCCCTATATTCAATAGAGATACTTCTATACATATTAGATAGTTTTCGATTTACGAGATCAATAGTGTGCGACTGTCATCTCGTTGGATGTGGTTGTACCCTGGGAGAAGATCGTCGTTTCCTTTTCGCACCTATAGTGGGGGCGATTTCTTCTTGTGGTGGTGATTTCCTGTTTGGGCTGGAGCCAAACGGGCCTCCACTACAGAAGATGAGGAAGACGATCGCTGGTGCGGACGAAGGTTCCTGCAGTCACCAAAAATGGTTAGGGGGGCCCGGTGAAGACCGGGGAAAACCCTTCGATGCCTAAGTCAGTAAGAGGCTTGCAAGGCAGGGGGTTTGCGAGTGTAAGGGTGTTCGCGTGAGAGAGAACGTACCAGTGCATGGTCCTGTACCTGTACTTTTATAGGCATTGGCGCCAAGGCTAACGTGCGTCACGTTGATAGATCGTGCCTGGAAAGGCGCCTTGATGGGCGCGCATAACGGGAGGAGTTATGCGCTCAGATGCCCGTTGGGATGCCAAGCAGTTCGTGCCTCTTGAAGATGGAGCGCGTGACCTGGGGCGGTTATAACTGCGGCATAGGCCAAAAAACCTGTTCGGCACCCTCTAGACACACCTTCCGAGCAGGTGACCCACATGGGGGATCGAACGTGCTGTTCGGTGATATCCAGGGTTGTTCCATGCAGTAGGATTAACGTCCATGTTCGGAAGCATTCTACTAAAGAGCTCGGCAATGCTTCGCTAGGGGTGACTGGCACGTGGGTCCCCTTTTATCCGATTCGTACGGAGGCATGGGACCGTGCGAGGAGGCCACGTCAAAAGGGAAGGTGCTGATGGGCCCTGATGGGTCATGATGGGCTTAGGTGGCAGAAAACAGCCACCACACTTGCCCCCCACGCCCTCAAGCAGCTCAGAAGCTGGAGCGCTTGAAGGCGGCGACCTGCTCGGGTGTCAACTCCGCCATAAATACGGTATCGTCCTCGGAGATCCGAACAAACGTGCGGCGGCATCGCTAAAGGAGGGTTCACCTCGAACATGAAGCTTTCATGATGACGACGTGGGTCGTGTCAGATCCGGAACGTCACATGCCAGGTTCGAACGGTCACCTGTGGGTCATTCGAGAAGAGACTTGGAGTGGAGGGAAATGTCGTTTCCAGCCCCGCTTCGAATTTCGCACCTCACCTTCCTTATAAGGAAGGGGAGGGGGTGAGAGCAGGGTCTTCACCTTCGAAAATCTTCCAGAGTCCGCTGCCTTTAGAGCCACTTGCCATCTCCCCTCTTGTGCTTTCCTCTGCTCCCGTACTTCTTCTACTTCGCGCGTTGCGTTCCTTGCCTTCCAGTGATGGCCCAGAAGGGAAAGGAGATCATCGAAGCCAGTGGGATGCCGCCAGTGGGGGCGAAAGCGGCGAGGTACTGGAGCTTCGAAGGTCTTCGAGAGCGCTTCCGGATAGGTGAGGAGTACGACATCGTCTTGATGCGCGAAGACGAGTCGTACCTAACTACGAGGCCGGGGTGCTTCGTGCTTTCGCTGAATTTGCTAGAGGCGGGTCTCCGGCTGTCGATGCCAGAGATCACGAAGGAGCTGCTCCGGAGCTGGAAGGTGGCGCCTATTCAGCTGACGCCAAACTCTTGGAGGACCATATTCATCTTTTGCATCATATGCAAGAAAAGGAAGGTCGAAGCAGCCGCAGAGATCTTCCAAAATCATTTCAGCTTGGCTTGCTCCCCGCAGTCCGGAATGGGGATCGTGTACGTGAAGCACCGTACGAACCGGATGCGGGTCAACTTCTCACCCCGCCTGTCCAACAACAAGGGGTGGACAGGGCGTCTTTTCTTCGTGGGGAGAAGAAGAGAGCGAACATCCCAGAGTGGGACTTCCCTGTGAGGGTGGTGGAGCCACTGAGGAAGGCAGACATGGCCCCTTTTTTGATTCAGGGGGCAGCCGCGGCCTCCCAATCGCTGAATACGGTCGGAGTCAACCACGCTGAGGGGTACCTGACCGAGTACAAGCTTGTGAAATACAAGCTTAGCTGCGCCTGGGGTAAGTCTTCTGCTGCTTGTTTCATTTTCCCACATGCATGGGTTCTGACCCTTCTTCTGTTTCTTCTAGATGACAAAGAAGTAGCTGCTGGTCGGGGCCAGAAGGAAATGGCGAAATATGCCGAGACGATCCCCGTTAGCCTTTACTTAATAAGGCTAGGCAAGGATGTCTCTGCGAGGGGGCCCGCGCAGAAGGCGAAGGCCATGGTGAGAAGAGGTGCCGTGAAAGAGGCACCTGAGACGGCGGCGATCGCAGAGGCGGCTTCTCTCCCCCAATCGAAGAGGAAGGAGAAGCGCAAGGCGGCCCAGCGGGAGTCGCGTGCCGAAGATCGTACCTCCGAAGAGGAGGTGTCCGACGAGCGCCGAGCTCGTAAGAAGAAGAAGACAACGAAAATGATGCCGGGCGTTGTAGAGAGTGCCGGAGAAGTGGTAGAAGAAGAGGAGGATCTTGAGCCTCTGCTGGCTTGAGGATCTCGCCAACGTACGAGGACGCCCGAGAGGGGGACGTCCGTAACTCCAATTGTGGACCATTCGGAGGCGGTCATAAAGATGTCCGCCGAGCTGGGTCTGATCATTGTTAGCGACGAGTCGGACCACTCTGGAGGGCAGGCGGAGTCGCCGGTGCACGAGACCCAAGAAGGCCTGCCCGGTGAAGGCATTGATCAAGAAAGCACCAGGCAGGGTGGTGCGTCACACGAGGGCGCACAGTTCAGTGCCGAGGATGGGGCGATCGCTGCGAACTAAGAGAGAGGAGTGGGAGAAGTCCACACTCTCACTTCTGCGATGGCAGCGGAGTCCGGTGCTGGCGAGGCAGTTCTTCCGAGGGGGGATGTTCCGCAGGGAGGTGGAGAAATCCTGCCCCCCATGCCCCCTACCTCAGTGGTCACTATAGGCTGTGTAGTCGGCGAGAGTGTATCCGATGTGACTACTGAGGGTGTTGTAGTCGGAGAGATTGTATCCGAAGTGACTGCTGAGGGTGTTGTAGTCGGCGAGAGTGCAGCCTTTCCGAGGAGGGAGGCACTCAGGCACTTGGTCATGCCGAGGAGGACCGTGCAATAGCCCTTGTGGCATCTGCCACTGAAGCTGGTGGGGAGGTGCAGCTGGCAACAAGGCAGGAGGCTGTTGGGGCGGATCGAGCTTCGGCTTCGACGAGCGCTATTGCCGTGGCCTCCGGGTCGGGCCAGCCGAAGGACCTTGTAATTGACGTCGTTCCGGTCCTGTCTGCCACCGCTGCGGCTGAGGGCGAAAGCTCCGGGGACGACGATAGGCCTCTGACGGAAGTGCTGCACAGAAGACTCCCCGAGGTGCCCTCGGTCGCGACGCTGGAGGCAACACTTCGTCGTATTGAAGAGTCGCCAAGGAAGCTGCCTCCTAGCCCCACTGCCTCTTACCTTGATCGACTAGCAAGGTGCCATGGCCTTACCCCGAGAAGACTCCGGAGATGCCAACAGAAGGATACCATCCAGAGGGCCAGGAGGATGATGGCACGAGCGACGTTGACCTGGAGGCTCTTGTGGCTGGGGTATCCACGTCGTTGGGTGTTCTCAAGGCCCTGGCAATTCGGGCCTAGAAGCAGAAGTACCTTTATGAAGCGCAGACAGCCTTCTACGAGGACCTTACGGCGAGACATAAGGCTCGTGAGGCGAATTTGGAGGAGGAGGTGAAGAACCTCAAGACTGCCCTCCAAGCTTCGGAGCTGAATGTCGCCTTGGCCCGGGCCGAGAAGGACGCTCTTGCCAAGGTAGTCGCGGATGCGGGGGCCCGTGCCGTAACAGATTACAAGGCCGGATCGGACTATCAGGAGGATTTGGAGCAGTACGGGGCCCGCTGCTATAGAGTAGGCCTTAATGCTGGGAAGGACTTCGGGGAGCGGCTATCTTGGGTCGGACGTGCCCGGGAAGCTTTCGAGGCCGCTGTTCGGGAGTGCCGGCGCCGTACTAATGATGCTCGCTTGGATGATGTGCGCTTTGCACAATTCCAATCTGGGCGGATGCCTTCTTTGGATGAAGGTGCTGGCCCTTCCGAACAGGCTCCTTAGTCTCTCTACTCCATGCCCTTCTTATATTTTCCTTTTGTAACCGTGGCCAAAGGGGCCTGTAAAAAGGATTAGTAAATGAAGATTCCCTTTTCTATGCTCTGACTATGGCGTCTCTTTTTCTATCTCCTTCCTTTCATCATCGTTCCTGCTCGGATAGAAATCTGCCAGTTTTATAAGCGTTGCATGTACAGCGCAGATCAATGGGAACCGAAAAGGAGGTCCCGATCAGGGGTGTATGCTAAGCACTTGTGTAACCATAGGAACAGGGAGAAGAGAAATAGGATGCTGAAAAAAGGCCTTTATAAATAATAAGCCTTGAGGTTGGATACATGCCAAGTCCTGGGTATGGCTTCGCCACTGGGGGTAGTTAGCTTATATGAGCCTTTCCCGAGGACATGGGTGACCTGATAAGGTCCTTCCCATTTGATGGCAAGTTTTCCGACTACTCTTCGGGGGTCCGAAGCCGAATAGCGGCGCAAAACCAAATCTTCCTCGTTGAACCGCCTTTCCCGAACTCGCGCATTATAATACTGTGCGAGCCGTTGTTGATAAGACACGAGGCGAATGCTGGCGTCGTTTTGTCATTCGCCAAGCATGTCCAAGTTTTCCCGAAGAGCACGGTTGTTGGAGGCTTCATCGAAGTGAGTTGTTCGAATGGTGGGAAGAGCTACTTCCAGAGGCACAACAGCTTCCGAGCCGTAGACCAAATGGAAAGGTGTTTCCCCTGTAGCTACCCGAGCAGTCATTCGGTGACACCAAAGAACGTTAGGGAGCTCGTCAATCCATGATCCACCTGCAGCCTCCACCCTTGTGCGGATCCCGTGCAGCAGTGTTCGGTTGGAGTTTTCTACCAAACCGTTGGCCTGGGGATGCGCCACGGAAGTGAAGTGGTTGTAGATTCCGAGCTCGGCACATTTCTGTTTGAAGAAGGTGCTGTCGAATTGTTTCCCGTTGTCGGAGGTGATCACTCTTGGAACGCCAAACCTGCAGAGGAGGTTCTTCCGGACGAACTTCCACGCGGCTTGTTCGGTGATCGTGGCAACAGGTTCAGCCTCGATCCACTTGGTGAAGTAAATCGATGGCAACAAACAGAAACTTCTTCCGCCCTTGGGCCTCTGGGAAGGGACCCAAGATATCAATGCCCCATCTGGCGAAAGGGCGCGGCTCGAACAGGCTGTGAAGCTGTTCGGCAGGCTGCTTGATGAGCTCTCCGAACTTTTGGCATTCTGGACATTTCCTGACGAAGGACATGCAATCCTTCTAAAGAGAAGGCCACCAGAACCCTGCTCGGATAATGCTGCGTGCTAGCGTTCTGCCCCCCAGGTGGCTTCCGCACAGCCCCTCGTGGACTTCTTCTGTGGCCGCAAGGGCCTCCTCAGGGTTGAGGTAACGCAGAAGAGGTCTTGAAAGGGACCGTTGGTACAGCTTACCTTCTACGAGGGTGAAATGCTGAGAACACATCCTGATTCTCCGAGCTTCGCCCTGTTCGGGCGGAAGCTCACCCCGGAGTAAGTACGCCAAGAGAGGGTCCACCCAACTCGGAGTTGGTGGGTCCGTTTCTATGGCTGCAACATCTACCTCCGTGCTCGGTAAGGTGAGCTCTTCAATAAACACGGAGCGGGAAAGGGCGATGTCACCTGAGGATGCCAACTTGGCAAGTGCATCGGCTCGCACATTCTGCTCCCGTGGGACGTGTATAACTTCGAAGTATAGGAGACCCTCTGCTTGGCTCTTGACCTGTTGAAGGTACTGAGCCATGCGGGGTTCCCTTGCTCCGAACTGCCCGCTCACTTGGCTGGCAACCAGTTGGGAGTCACTAAAGACTTTAAGCCGAATGGCTCCAAGGTGCCTGGCCATGCGGATACCGGACAGCAAAGCTTCGTACTCGGCTACGTTGTTGGAGGCTGGAAAGCGGAAAAGGAGGGTGTATTAGAACTCTAACCCCTCCGGGGAGGTGAAGACCAAGCCAGCTCCACTCCCTATAACGCAAGAGGATCCGTCGACGTAGAGTTCCCATGGAGGTTCGTACGCCAACGGTGGGTCCAGCTCGGTAGGGAGAGTACATTCCGCAACGAAGTCTGACAATGCTTGCGCTTTGATTGCTGTCCTAGGGCAAAAGCTGATGTCGAACTCACCAAGCTCTATCACCCACTTAACAAGCCTGCCGGAAGCCTCCGGCCGTTGAAGGATGGATTTCAGGGCTGATCGGTTAAAACCGTGACGGAATGGGCCTGAAAATAGGGCCTAAGCTTCCGGGCAGCCGTGACGAGAGCAAGGGCGAGTTTTTCTGCTCGAGGGTACCTCCTTTCAGCTTCTTGGAGGACCCTGCTGATGTAATACATCGGATGCTGCACCGCTCCTTCTTCTCTGATCAAGACTGCGCTGACGGAGTGTTCGGTAACTGAGAGATACACGAACAGAGGCTCCCCGAGCACAGGCTTTGAGAGAATAGAAGGGGCTGCCAAATACGCCTTCAGCTCGGTGAAGGCGGCCTCACATTCCTCAGTCCACCGTACTTGCCCCCCCCTTGCTTCGAGGTGCTTTTAGGGCCTTGGAGCAACTTGAAGAAGTTAAAACTTCTTTCTGCTGCTCGGAACATGAACCGGTTCAGTGCCGCGAGACGCCCCGTCAGACGTTGGACGTCGCGCACTGTCTTTGGACTGCTCATCTCAAGCACGGCTTGGATTTTCTCCTGGTTTGCCTCTATTCCTCTGTTTGACACAAGGAACCCGAGGAATTTACCCGACCGAACACCAAACGCGCACTTGGCTGGGTTGAGTTTCATATTGTACTTTCGCAGAGTTGCGAAAGTTTCTTGGAGGTCGAAAATGTGGTCATTGCTCGGAAGCATCTTGACCAGCATGTCATCAACATAGACCTCCATGTTGCGCCCAATCTGTTGCTCGAACATCTTGTTGACCAGCCGCTGGTAAGTTGCACCCGCGTTCTTTAGGCCAAAAGGCATTCTGGTAAAATAGTATAAGCCTAGGTCTATGACGAACGTCGTGGCATCTTGATCCGGGGGATGCATACTGATCTGGTGGTAACCAAGTAGGCATCCAAAAAGCTGAGAAGCTCGTGACCAGAAGTAGCATCCACCAGCTGATCAATGCGCGGCAGAGGGAAGTGGTCCTTGGGCGTCGCTTTATTGAGATCCTTGTAGTCGACGCACACACGCCATTTACCGTTGGCCTTGCGTACGAGGACCACATTGGAGATCCACCTTGGGTATTGGGCTTCTCGGAGGAGCCCAACAGTTCGGCTTTTGACAACGTGATCTTGGATCACGGTCTGTCGTTCTCGGTTCACAGGTCGCCTCCTCTGTTGAACCGGTGGAATCCGGGGATCCAGACGGAGGCGATGCACCATTACCTCCGGGGGAATGCCCGGAAGCTCATCATCAGACCAGGCGAACACGTCCAAATTGGCCAGCATGAAGGCTGTGTAGCGCTGCTGCTCGGCCTCTGTCAACAAGGCGCCAATGTATAAGACGTGTTCGGGGTCATCATCTACCTGGACTGGGATTAAATCTGCAGCAGGCGTTCCTCGGCTGGTGGAAGGCTGATCGGACGTTGGAGGGGCTGGATCTACGAGTGGTTGCTTGTCCCTTAAGGAGAGGACATAGAAACGGCGAGACTCTCGCTGACACCTGAGCACTTTGCCAACTCTGCTCGGGGTAGGGAACTTCATCTTCTGATGGAGTGACAAAGGTACTGCTTTGATGCGCCCGATCAGACCTCTGCCGAGGATGGCATTGTATCCAGGCATGTTGTTGATGACCAAGAAATCAACAATCTTGGTCACGACCCTTGGAGCCGTCCCTAAGGTGATCGGGAGGCGAACTCTTCCCATGGGCTGGACCGAAACTCCCGAAAAGCCAAACAAAGGCGAGTTTACGGGAGCTAGTTGATCGGTTTTCAGGCCCATGAGAACAAAACAATCGTAAGCCAATACATCAGGGGCACTTCCATTATCCACCAGAATCCGGCGCACATTACAATGATTGATGGTGGCCAAATGACCAGCGCATCAGTGTGTGGGGTCGTAACCCCTACAAGGTCTTCGTCCGAGAAGGTTATGGCCTCTTCGGGCGGTGCGCGTGCAGGACTGGTGGGATATGGGGCCGGCCGAGGTGCCGAGGGCCTATCTACGACATGCACTCGCCTTGCGTAATCGCGTCGGCTTCGAGTGCTTTCTCCGTCTGCGCTGAAGCCTCCCGCGATCACGTTGATCTCCTGCCCATTGTTGTCATTGTTGATCGGCTACTCGGGAGTACGCTCTCGGCGTCTGGGGTGCTCTTCATTCCGGCGCACGAACCGTCCAAGGTAGCCGCGCTTGATAAGGTCTTCGATTTCGTCCTTAAGCTGGCGGCACTCGGAGGTGTCGTGGCCGTGGTCGCGATGAAAGTGACAGTACTTGTTCTGATCACGCTTCTGGGGGTCGGAGCGCATCCTCTGTGGCCACCGAACAAATGCTTCGTTCCTGATCTCTGCCAGGATCTGTTCGGGTGCCACAGTAAGGGGGGTGTAGTTGGTGAAGGGGCGCGGTCGGCGCGGCGAATCACCGTTGCGTCGTCCTTTCTTCTGATTACAGTCAGAGCCGTTATCGGAAGGCCTCTTCTTATCGGACTGCTCCCCCTGCTCCGCTCTTGCTGCTTCTAGGCTCTCCTCGCAAGCAGCATGGCGTTGCGCGATGGAGAGTAGCTCGGCAAGGGTGGCGGGCTGCTGGACACTAAGGGTCCTCTGCAAGAAACCGTCGCGAGTGCCCTGGATGAGAGCACTGGTTTCCAGAGGGACGTCCAGACGGGAAATGCGAAGTGCCTCTGTTTGGAACCTTTTGACAAAGTCCCAGAGCGCCTCGCCCTTCTTCTGGCGTACGGCCAGGAGGGAAGCCGCCGTTCGCGGCTGTGACCTTCCACCAAGGAAGTTGTCCCGAAAGGACTTCTTCAGTTGGCGGAAGGAGGTGATGGAGCCCGCCGGAAGGGTCTCGAACCAGGCCCTGGCGGTCTCCTTAAGGGTTTCAGGGAAGGCCCTGCACTTGGCCGCATCTGATGCTCTATGGAACACCATGTGCGACTCAAAGCCGTGGATGTGGTCGGCGGGATCGGTGGTGCCGTCGTAGGGTTTGATGGTGGGCAGAGGGAGCTTGGAAGAGACCTGAGCTTCCAGGATCTCCCTGCTGAAGGGGGAGCGGAAGTCCATGTCATCTTCCGTCGGAGCTTTCCCTTCCGCATGCTGAACCATCGCGTCCATGCGGCGCTCGAGGTCGACCACACGACGCAGGCGCCTAGCGAGCTCCTATTCAGAGTTAGTGGGGCCCCTCGTCTGGACGCGTGGGAGTTGGCTCCCACGACTGATCGCGGCAGATGGGGGGAGGCAACAGAGCGACGAGGCGAACGCCCGCGGTGCTCCGGTGCTCGCTCCTCGAACGGGGCTCGATGCGACCGGCGCAGTGAGTCTGCCTGCTGCTCTTGAGGCGCCAGGAGGACGTGAGAACGCCGATGCGACGACGCCACCTGCCGCTCTCGCGGCAGGGGGACCGCTGAGGCTGGTGGTCCAACCAGCTGAGCCTGCAGGGCAAGACAAACACCTGTTAACTGCTGCATCTGCCCCCGAAGTTCTGCTACTTCGAGAGCAGTTGCTGGCAGGGCGACCGCTGGCGTGGGGACGTCGTTATTGTTGGTGCCCGCAGGGGCGATGTTGACGTCAACAGGAGTAGACCGGCGAGGAGAATTCTCCTGTGAGCGGCGAGATCTGGTCGCCCTACTCCCTGCGTTCTGGTGAGAGGATCGTCCGCGAGCCATGACTGCGTCGTTCCCACAGACGGCGCCAAATGTGGTGGTGATTTCATGTTTGGGCTGGAGCCAAACGGGCCTCCACTACAGAAGATGAGGAAGACGATCGCTGGTGCGGACGAAGGTTCCTACAGTCACCAGAAATGGTCAGGGGGGCCCGGTGAAGATCGGGGAAAACCCTCCGATGCCTAAGTCAGTAAGAGGCTTGCAAGGCAGGGGGTTTGCGAGTGTAAGGGTGTGTTCACGTGAGAGAGAACGTACCAGTGCATGGTCCTGTACCTTTATAGGCGTTGGCGCCAAGGCTAACGTGCGTCACATTGATAGATCGTGCCTGGAAAGGCGCCTTGATGGGTGCGCATAACAGGAGGAGTTATGCGCTCAGATGCCCGTTGGGATGCCAGGCAGTTCGTGCCTCTTGAAGATGGGGCGCGTGACCTGGGGCGGTTATAACCGCGACGTAGGCCAAAAAACCTATTCGGCACTCTCTGGACACACCTTCCGAGCAGGTGACCCGCATGGGGGATCGAACGTGTTGTTCGGTGATATCCAGGGTTGTTCTGCGCAGCAGGATTAACGTCCCTGTTCGGAAGCATTCCGCTAAAGAGCTCGGCAATGCTTCGCTAGGGGTGACTGGCACGTGGGTCCCCTTTTATCCGATTCGTACGGAGGCGTGGGACCGTGCGAGGAGGCCACGTCAAAAGGGAAGGTACTGATGGGCCCTGATGGGTCATGATGGGCTTAGGTGGCAGAAAACAACCACCACACTTCTCTAAGATAAGTTCCTATTGGAACGCCTCCACTGCTTATATATATTTATATTCCTGTTCATATTTTTGACATGTATACTTTGCTCATCTATTGTTGTTATCTTGGAATGATGTCTGTATTGATTTACGCAAACTTGTCTTATGTTGCTATGTTTGTACTGTATGGGTTATGGATGTTCTATCGTCATGGAAAACTTATTATACCCACTGTTTTCACGACACACCCCACAAAGACAACGAACGAAAAAGAAGAACCTCGATGAACAAACCTGTAGAAATTTTCCGACCCTCCAATCGCAACTAAACAGTATGCTTTGGTCAACTTCGAAGAGACACCGACTTCACAACAATTTTCAAACTGGATACCTAGAAAGATCATCCACAAAAAGAAGAGAAAAGATCAAACCTCAACTGCCCAAAATCTTGGCTAATCCATACTCCTTTTTCCAACCAAGAGCAACGTCCCAATCAATTAAACAGGCTTCCCAAATTCACAAACAAGCTAAAAAGCCCTCGCGAACTTACGAGTGGCCAAAAATATTCAAAAGAGCAGATCGATCCCTGCAATAGCCAGATAACAATGTTATAGTCACAGACGATCAATAGACCACGAAACCGGCGCTAAAATCGTGTCTAAAAAAAAAATCAACAAAAAAAAACCTGTAGCGCAGGGTTTAAGGAGTAGGAGGAGGAAGCACCGACCTGGGTCTGCACCAGCAGCGAGGGGAAATGGAGAACTCCCAAAAGTGGACTATTGGGTGTGCGGATTTGTTCGGATCAAAAGCGGAATAGTTTTGATAATAAAGATTTTTGTATTAACAAAATGGAAAATAAAAACCCCGCACAAGTTGGGCTAGAAGGATCAAGCGGAATATTCTTTATAAGAAAGATTTTTGTTTTGGAATTAACAAATTAAAAAAATTAAATTTATGCACAATAACAAAGACTTTTTACCCGTTTATGGGTGGGTAGATATTATCGGTCTCAGTATCTATTCCCATATGTTTGAGATATGTAGTATCCGTTCTTTTTAAAATAATATTTGTTGTTAATATTAAAACAAAGCGCATCTGGTGTAGTGGTATCATAGTACCCTCCCACGGTACTGACCGGGGTTCGATTCCCCGGATGCGCAAGTTGTGCAGTACTTGAATTTTTGTTTTGGCCGATGATTTCATATTTTTCCGGTGGAAATGGATCTCTTACCACTCTCTGTTGTCAGGAAAAATTACGTAATTCGTTGTCAAATTTTAAATTTACTTAATGTTTTATTATTCTTAATTTAAATAAAAGATTGTTCTTTTTGACCTTATACTATTGATGTCTAGAATATATAATATAGGTCAGGCTACATAATACAGATATCTATATGTATGTGTACATACCTGTATCTTTGATCTATGATTTTATTACATTCAATCTAATAATTGTATTATTATATTCTATTTTATCGAAAGTAGAAAAAATTAACATAATCGAACTAATATTTGATTACTTTTGTCTTACCCATAGGAATAAGATCCAAGTACCAACTCCATCATTTAGCCACATGACTTTTCTCTTCCAACAGGATTTAGATATAGAAGCCTCCTCCCATGTTTGTTGATTCTCTGGTGTATGGTGAACCTTCTAAAAAAAAATTATGTATTATTGGTTTGGGCAGTATCTATTAGGTGCCACATAAACAAGTGACGTCAATGAGCAGCTCAAGAATATGTGACAACGAGCAATAGCAGTGATTAGCGGCCGATAGTGATGAGTGGTGTGATGTGATGTAATGGTGCTTTATATGTGACGTCTTAGATAGTAATATTGGAACAAAAGTTGGTGATAAGTGTTTCTCTTCTTAAAAATGCTTGCTAACTATCCTTTAGTGAAACATTTTTTTTTGCACAATATATAATAAAAAATATAAATCATATTATAATATAATATTAATATATACATAAAATTATAGTTATTTTAGATCTTGATGCATCTAACCTCTTTATGAATTGTCATATTAAATTGCAATCTACCATAATCTCTGACATACATGGGTATGAACCCCCAAAAGTATGAAGTACAAGGTAAGCAGTACAGAAAACAGAGAGGTTGTGAACAGCCCTCGCTGCTAAGGCCAGTGTATTTCTTGCAACACTGCGTTATTGCCATCAGATATATCCAACGCTGTGTTTTGCCTGCAATTTAGAAACGACACAGTTGGTCAGGGCAATGTTACACCAGGTGGCCCATGGTTCCACATATATATCTCCGGAGATATATCCACTAACTGTAGGTGAATGCATAAAACTATTTCGATGAGGAGCTGACCTCTCTATCTCGGATTCCGTCTCAACAGCCATTTCCTTGAGCTGACCCAGCAAATTGCTTAGTCTGAAAGTGCACCATCTTGCTTGGCCTTTTCCCTCCTGTTTCACAAAATTTTGATAAACAGTAAACATGGTAACTATACAAAAATATAAAAATTGAATTTGGTGGATATGATTTGGAAACAACTGATTAGGAGGTGCTCTTTCCTGGAGTTGGAATATATTCCAAAACCTCTTTCTCTGTTCTAGATGACTTGCATTTGCCTTGGATAGATTATCTACATCCATTGACAAAAATATGTAAACTCATAGGATGAAAACAAGTTCTGAACGTTAGTTTCCTTTTCCCTTCAAATTAACTGCTACAAGCAAGGGCCCCTTGATTGCATGGCTTTTCTTTGGCTCCCTAGTTCTTGAGAAAAGGTCACCCAGGTTTCCTAAATGCTTTTCAGCCTGAAAATTGCACAATTAGGTCAGGGATTATGTTCATGTTCGAGTGTGTCCAAACGTGCATATTATTGCACCTGACACCTGAAATTATCAGTTAACAACCTTTTATTAGATATCCTAATAATTATCCTTGGGACAGATGGAGCTCATAATGCTCTCTTTTGTCTACTGCCAAAATAATTTACTAAGTGCTTGTTTTGTGTAGGATTAAATAGGGGATAAGAGTTAAGTTAACCTCATCCCCGGTTTGATGACTCAAATAAAAAATGGGGATAAACATGGTTTAATTGTTTTGGGGATATCCTAAAAAATTAGGGTAAATTGGGGATAGTTTATCCTACCTTTTTTATGGGATAGCTTATCTCCGTTTTCTACACCCATTTTTTCTCCAAATCACTCATTTTTTGGTGGGATAGCTTATCTCGAACTCCTTGGTCATCGGCCCTGGACACTGAACACCTGATGGGAGATCAAGAGATGGTCAAAAGTAAAAATAAAGGTTCAATCCCCACACTAACATCATGTCCTACCAAATAAAGAATGAGGTTATATTCAAAAATCTAACCCTAAAAATACCAAACAAGAGGTGGATTAGGAATGGGGATAATGTATCCCCAAATTAATTTATCCTCAACCCTATTTTTTTTAATCACTTTCCAAAAACATGGCGAATATTCGAAGAGTTCAAAGGAGGCAATTGTAAATCACGGCAGGATGACCCGCCATAGATTAAAGTTTCCAAAAAAACTTTATGAAAACCTGCCAATAGACAAAGTCTGAAGGAAAAGTGCAATGGTATAATCGATCGTGAATCAAATATGGCAGGATTTCTTTCCAAAAACCATAGAAGGAAATTGCCAAGACAGACTGCCAAAGAATAGGCATTGGAAATCGCATCCACTTGGCTGGACGTGAATATAAGTCAGAATCCCAAACATATTAGATTTTAAATAGTGACGGTTTAAGTCGTCGTGCATTAAGACTGTTGAACAGGTTGTAAGCCCAGAGGGAGGTGAATGGATTATTAAATTATATCTTGAAATTTTCATGTTAAAAATAACAAATCATCTGCCCATAACAGGTCTTCTCTTCGCACAGGAAGAGGAACACTTAGAAAGAGAGTTGAAGGGATGGCCCCTAGATTAAGCTTATACAACAATGCCTTGCTTGATCTGAGGTGCAAACTGAGAGAGAAAAGAATGGAACTATAATGCTACTCTCTCAGAAACAACAGGCTCTCAAAAGAAAAATCAAAATGAAGCTTCAGGAGAGCTCAGAGCAGATAGACTTGGAGTGAGGGCGCACTACTCTTCTAATGGTTGTGAATGCTTGTGTGTATCCACGTGTGTTTCTTGTTGCTTCTTCACAGCCATCGTCTTCTTATAGGCATCTATGTTTTCTTCCGATGTGTCCGTTGAAGTAACCTGTCTCTCGATTCTTGATGCTCACTTCCATGCAATCACAATAGGTCTTACGTTGTAGAAACATGTGACTACCAGAAACCTACAGGTATTAAATGCTAAGAGAGAGAGATATATCTTCACTGACAGTCAACGTTCTGAGTAGGTGCAGAAAGATGTTATACAGAAATAGATATATCCATTATGTCAACATATACAACATAAGAAGACTTGGCATAAAACTAACAGTCAGTCAAAAAGTCATACTGCATAGGAACTATATCCAACAATAGACTATGCATGTGAAGATAATTTTAAATGCTTATGTATAAGAGATATTCAACAGACGGCAGGAGATTTGAAGATCACAATTTCAAACGCTAAGGTTTAGAACAAGTCTATGAATAATTTAATCATAATATCAAAGGTTGTTCAGAGATATCTTCAAACAGAATATATGCAATGATCAAATGATTTCTTCAAGGATAATAGATTGATATAGAATGATATTGAAAACAATGGTCATATCAATAAAGTTTATTCATAATATTTCTTGATCAACAGAATAAAGATGATTGTTATGATAAAGATGATCAGGGTATTAATGATAATCTATGTAGGACAACAGCCAATATGCAGGAAACAATTGATATGATGATGACAGATGATAGCAATCGATGTTTTTCAAAGCAATCGATATTTAAGACCAATCAATGTTTTATAAAGGGCAATCGGTATGACAATCGATATGAGATGGAAATCGATGAATAAGTATAAGGCAATCGATGTTTCAATTGTAAGGCAATCGATATCTAAAGCAATCAATGTTCAAGTACAAAACAATCAATGTTTTAGTGAAGCAATCAATATACACTTCGACTGGCGATGGAAATGGTCATCAATCGATAGGTTCAAAGGCAATCGATGTTCAAGTTAAATAGCAGTCGATGTGAAACTTCGGCTGATGATATTCCTTCATCAATCGGTACTTCACTTCGACTTCACAGGAGTCACAGTGAGACTTCGACTGATGATATTCCTTCATCAATTGATACTTCACTTCGACTTCACGGGAGTCGTAGTGAGACTTTGACTAGCTACTTTGAATGATGAAGAAACTTCGACTGGTGCAGGAAATAATGAAGTCAGTCGAAGTTGCGCTTCGACTGTCACAGGCTAAAACACAATCAGTCGAAGTGAGACTTCAACTGGAATCAAAATACAACACGATCGGTTAAAGTGGAACTTTGGATATGACGAAGAGTAACTTTGTATATGAAGAAGTGAAACTTCGTATAAAATAGATCATAACGCTATTAGTCGAATTGAAGTATCGGATATGACGAAGTTAGCTTCGGATATGACGAAGTATAACTTTGTATATGACGAAGTGAAGTTTGACTGTTCAAGACATAAACATGCATGGCGAAGTAAAGCTTCGTATATGATGAAGTAAACTTTGGATATGATGAAGTAGACTTTAGATATGACGAAGTAAACTTCAGATATGATGAAATTAGCTTCGACTGATCAAGAAGCAAAACATGCATGACTTCATATGATGAAGTTTAAAGCTATGGATGATGAGACTTGATTTCGATTGAAACTATGAAAAAGTTGTTAGTGATATAAATCATGAACTTATGAATGAAAACTTTAAATAACAACAAAGGCTTATATGAAATTTGAACACCATCTAGTGGAGTTAGAAATTCTTGGAATGCTTACAATGGTGATCTTTGAAGTATTTTTATTTCCTTTGAGTTACCTATTGATAGACTTAACCAAAATGATATTAAGGTAAAACACATGATTTAGAGAAATATAGAAATATTCTGATGAGTTTTGTTATCACCAAAATATATAATCATGGAGATAAAGAAGTCAACAGAGACTAAAAGGCATCCAAGTAAGCCGTCGTGTATCAGGGCTTTGAATTGTGCCCACTGAACCTGTCGCAGATCATGAATTTTGGCCAGTAGTCATGAAAATGAGGGGAAGCACCCTAGGATTGGAAGGAGACCCCTAAAAATGAGGAAAAAAACTCTCATAAGGCAAAACGTGAGTCATTTATGGTATTATGGCGTAATTCAAGATCTGCCCGATGTGGTATCAATTTTAGCGTGTCTACATATAGGGCTTCTCCTTTTCTACTGATAGAAAGACACTTGCCTAACACAGTAGAAGTATCAGTAGGAAATATGGGAAAGGAATGGGGTGACTAACATATCTTTTCTTCTATCCATCCTATTCCTACGTATTAAATGCTCCCAAGACCAAGAAAAGTTGGGACATTTGTTAGACTCATGAAGATGTCCGTTAGATAGAAGAAGAAGGAGAGCAGATGATGAAGAGGAGTCCCAACGGATCCAAGACTTTAACATCTATTCTTCAATGGATCTCTTTTTCTGGTTGCATAAAAGGATGAAGCCTTGAAGTGAAATAAAAGAGAGCAAACCTGAAGATCTGTCTAAAAGTGTGTCTGAAAGTGAGGAACCTACACGCCAAATACATTCAAAGAAAGAGAGAAAGAACTTGAGCCTATCAACAGAAAGAAGCAGCAGAATTCCTCTGAAGCATTCAAGCATTTCTTCTCTCCATCTCTCTCTATGTACTTCTGTGTAAATATGAGGGAGAGAGCTTGAGAGCCAAAGCTTCTGTCTTATCCTTTTGCTCATGGGCTATTGTTGTAGAGATCAAGCTAGTCAAGTTCTCTTTCCTGAACTTGATATCTTTAGCCTGTTCTTTCTATTCTTAAGAAAGACAAGGGTTGTGCCCCTTTTAGAATGGAAGACCAGTTGTGACTGGTGTGATAACCTGGCTGGGATTTGTTCCAGCAAAACTGCACTGAGATTTGTATTAGGAGGTTTGCTTCTTGGCCTGTAAAAGAAGTGGGCTGCCCTCTTGTCCAGAAAAGAGAAGAAGACCAGCAAAGACTGGGTGTTGTAGATTCTTGGGGAGATTGTACCCTAGTTAGTGTAATCCCAAGAGTGTGCTTAGGAACTGGACGTAGAGCTTACATTTGGAGGTGTTGAACCAGGATACAATTTTGTGTTCATGTGTGTGATTGTCTTTTAATTTCTTCCACATTGTTACTCTTTATCACACACAATTTACATTCACTAACCAAAGTTCAAAGTGGTGATTTTGTTTTTCAGGTTTTTGCCTACACCTATTCACCCCCCCTATAGATGCCTTGCTTCCAACTATCTGGGCCAACAGTTCAAACCCATTCCAAGTGGGACTTCATAATCGCCACATCCATCCTCTGACACATTCTCATCTACAAGTTCATTGAAAAAGTCGTCATACCCATATTCACGACGGATGAAGTTGTGTACTACAAGACATGCAAAAATCATCTTCTTCTGTGTGGTGAATGGGTACATGTTCCACTCGTGGAGTGTTTGAAATCTCATCTACAGTACACCGAAAGCTCATTCCATACAATTTTGAAGTTGTGTATGTCTGTGGTTGAACTTATCTTGCTTGTTCTCATATGGGTAATTCCTTCGCCAGTAGAAGGGTGAAATATGATACCTTTGTCCACGATAGGGTGCAAGGAAACAACTAGTGTTGGCTTATCCTACGTCAACCAGATAATACTTACCCTTCGTCATAATAGCTCACGTCAGAAAACTTCCCACCTTAACACCTTCATGTCTGGTGCAGAACCTTCCCACCCCATACATGCATATTGAAATAACCCATCAAAAGACACAACAACGATCACATTAAGAGATATTTTTTGCTTCCAATTTTGAAAACAAAGTTGGTACTCAATGGGCACATTGGCAGGGATGTGATTGCCATCAATAGCACCTAGCACATGCATATGGATAAAATCGGTCACTAATAGCAATGTATGCATTGTTGAACCACTCTTATACTTTACCCTTATATTTTGGTGATAACAAAATTTATGATTAATTAAATAGTATTAAATATATTTAATATCATGTTTTCCTAATAAATATAAATTTATTGTACTATCGCTGTGTGAGTTGCACTAAAAAGATAAATCGATGTCTATTCAATGTACATCGATTTCTGTTCACAGTGCCACTTCGATTTCGGTTTCACATCGATTTCACTCTCACAACGATTTCGTAAGTGAAACATCGATTTCACTCTCACAACAATTTCGTAAGTGAAACATCGATTTCACACTCATACCGATTTGATCGTGTAACGATTTGATCATGTAACGATTCGATAAGTTACACAATGATTTGATCATCGTTAAGTGAAACAATGATTTGATCGCTCAACGACTTCATATTATAACGATTTGATAAGTGAGCATAACGATTTCGGACTCATATCGATTTCATAAGTGAAAACAACGATTTGCTCTTAAACAATGATTTACCTTAGTCAAACAACGATTTGCCTTAGTCAAACAACGATTTGATCGTGTAACGATTTATTAAGTGAAACAACGATTTGATCATCGTTAAGTGGAACAACGATTTGATCGCTGTAATGATTTCATAAGGCAAACAACGATTTGCTTTCAAACAACGACTTAATCAAACAACGATTTGCTTCTACTTAAAGATCGATTTGAGCCCAACAACGATTTCAACTTAAACATCGATTTCCTTTATACTCTGGTGTTTCAAATACTTTGGCGCCTAATGAAAAGTCAAATATATTTCGTTTACATAATCTTCTATCTTTCTGACAGAAGATCTTTTGTCTCATAGGATCTCTTCACTCCTGTCAGTCAAAAAGGGCTTACCTACCATTTTCTGGATGACAATAGAAAACACAGAGGTATGAACCTTTTTGACAGAAACACTCTTTTATCTAAACACTTTTTTCTATGCTTATAGACCTCGTAGACCACAAAATATCAGAAGAAAGAGAAGATGAGCAACGGCTAGAACTCCAACGGATTTGTTCAAAGCTGCTCATATAAAAGATAAAGCAAGGCTGAAGAAGAAAGTAGAGCTTTCCTGAAGATTTTTAAGAGTGTACATCTAGGAAGAACCTAAACGCCACATACACTCAAAGGAAAAGAGAGAAAGAGCCCGAGCCCAAGAAGAAGTGTTCAAGCAACTAAAACACTCAAGTATTCAAGCTCCTTCTTCTCTCTTCTCTCTCTTTGTGTGCAACTTTGTAATTTGGGGGAGAGAGTCTTTTTGCTGAGAGTTCCTTTTAGTTGGTTTTCATCTGTTCCAACTCTTAGCTTTGTTCTTTCTTTTATAAGAAAGACTTATGTCCAGCTGTAGGACTGTATACAGTGTAGAACCAAGCTAGCAGTTTGTGTCTAGCAGAACCGCATTGAGGTTTGTACCTGGAGGTTGGCTTCTTAACCTATAATAGAAGTGGGCTACCTTCTTGCCCGGGAAAGAGAAGAAGACCAGCTGGGGTGCTGGGTGTTGTATTGTCCTTGAGGGGGACTATACCCTTGGTTAGTAAAATCCCAAGAGGTTGCTTGGGGACTGGACGTAGGACTTCCATGTGGGAAGGGCCGAACCAGGATAAATTCCTTGTGTCCTCTGTGTGATTGGTTATTTGCTTCCTCACTGCTACTCTCTATCACACTCAACTAACCAAACTTTCAAGTGATAATTTTCTGTGTTTAAGTTTATTTTTTAGATTTCAGAAAAACCTATTCACGCCCCCTCTAGGTTAGCTTGCTGCCATACCAAAAGGGCCAACATGCATGTCATTCTATCACTTGACTTGGCTGCAAATATATTCCTCCTTCAAAGAAGCTAATGCAAGGCCACCTTGTTCACATAGTAGCTAATAGTCTAGGAACTATGTTGCAAGCGTTCCATCAAAGCACATGTTGGAACACCATGGCCAACAGTGTACAAGAACATAGCCACCTATTAGTTGGCATTGAAACATCGAGAATCCTTGATCAAGTTATGACTTACCATCATATCAACCAAATGGACAAACACATTAGGGTGTAGCCTAAACAAATTGTGGCATCTTTTTTCATGGCCATTCAATATGTGATTTACCCACAATTCCCCAATGTGTGGTGAGTTATTCATCAGTCTCCTTGGCATTACTGGACACATATCTTCATGGACTTGCTTCCACACAATGTTCACTATCGACGTATAGGCTTCTTCGTCATCTAGCAATAAGGATAGTCAAAAGTTCCATTCTGTACAGATACATTAGAAAAGAATGAAGGGAATAGACACCAATCACAAGCTTCTCAACAAGATGAACAAGAACAAAATATCAAGACAAATCTTCCTTTTGATAGATAATAGTTAGCACTACATGATTCATGGGAAAGACAAAATATTACATGATTCATAAGAAAGACAAAAGCACAACATTACATGATTCTACTGATGGAGCACAATCATAGTAAAAGGCCTACAACAATGATGCCCAAGAGAAGATAACAAGAAGCAAAAGGCCAATGATAGCATAGTTCATTAATGGGAGTTTCTGCATGTTCTTAGGCATTGCATTCCCAACAACATGACATAGATCATGGTAACTGTTGGACATTGACTGTCTATAATCCTCATTAACATGATGTGCATTCACTCTAAAGTACTCATGGAATGCAGCTTCAGCCTAGAGCACATCGTAAGCTAGCCCTAGGGAATTCATTCACTATAGCATAGCACTCCTCTCAAGTGAAGTAGATACCAAGACGGTGACCAACCCATACAACATAGCACCATGTATTTACCCATTGTCAATATCTTACATTAAAGTCATGACAAGTATGAGACATGATTCTAGGTTCTCTTAATGTGGCCCTGCATGGTACTTCATTATTTCACATGAAGGAGAAGTACAATAAACATGGCAAACTAAAACAAACCCGCCAACCAATAGACTAGAAAAAAATAAAGCATACATAAAGAAAAGTAAACCGAAAGTCATCTAATGAGTACACCACCAAATACATGGACTAATATCATAACAAAAAGAATAAAGAACTCCACAATACATTCTGGATCAACATTTGGTTCTATGGCTGATCAGAGGTCATCATTATGACCCACTCCACCTTGTCTTCATTGGGCATGAATAAAAAAAGCATTCTAACATTTAGGTCCATGAAGAGATTCATTGCTTTTAGATACACACGATACAGCAGATAGGGAATGCCCTTCAAAGCCTTCAGAGACTCAGCTATATTGACAATTTCATCCCTAACCAGCCCCTTGCTTGATTCAAACTTATTCTGGGGTATTGCACTACCATTTGCTAAGAAAGTGGCAATCAACGCATTCCTCTCTCATGTAGTGTCCACAAAGATGTCTAGCAATGATTGGCCAATCTTTTTAGAGTGACCCTTCTTCTCACTTGATGTGTGCTTTCTCTTCAGGTAGGGGCTCCCCAAGTCACACAAATCAGATGTGGGACCAGTCCGTGTTGGCCCACAATAGCACAGCAGAGGGGGGATGAATGAGTGATGCAAAAATTAACACTTAAAAATAAAAACTTTGATGTAGAAGTATTAGTTAGAAATTAAGCGTAATGAAAAAAATAAGCAGTAGACAGTAACAAGGACAATCACACAAAGGGACACAAGGATTTATTCTGGTTCGACACTTCCCTTAATGGAAGTCCTACATCCAGTCCCTAAGCAAACTCTTAAAATTTTACGAACCCAAGGTATAGTCCCCCCAATAGATAGACAACACCAAGCTCCCTATTGGTTTTCCCTTCAACACAAGGGGCACACTGAGTATAATCCTTCAACTGAACACAACACCCAGCAGCCTAGCTGCTCTTCCCTTCTACACAAGGGGAAAGATGAGTACAGTCCCTCAACTAAACACATCTATCACCCTATCTTGTCTTCCATTGTACACAAGGGGAAAACTAAGTCTAGTCCCTCAGCTGGACAACCAAGTCTTTCTTAAGAGATGAAAGAACAACTTGTCGAGACAAAGTTCAACAATGATGAACTTTACTTCCTTGATCTCGAGAGCAACCTGAGAGCTAAAGGAAATGTACAAGAAGCTCAATCCCTCGGGCTCACAAACTCTCTCCTAGATTTACAATATCACACAGAGAAAGAGGAGAGCTTGAATGTTGAAAACTTTGAACAGATTTCTTGTTGCCTTGTTGTCTTCTTCCCAGCTTTAAGGCCTCTGTCTTCTTATACAGCACTTTGAAGAAGACCGTTTGAAGGATGTATTCTGTTAGAGCTCCTTCTTTCCGTTGCACTTCTTCTTCTTCTTCTTCTTCTTCTTCTTCTTCTTCTTCTTCTTCTTCTTCTTCTTCTGCTTTTGCTCTCTTGTATCTAACTTCTTTTCTCTTGTTTCTATCTGTTACTTGGAACAGAAGAGAGTCTGGACCCTGTTGTCGCATGGTTGGATGCTCATGGAGAGCTATTTTGTTCACTTCAGGCAGATCTTGCATCTGTCACTCACAATCAAAGCTCTCAAGCTAAAGTTTTGTGTGAAGTAAGATCTGAGCTTCAAGAGATGAAATCTGACTTATGCAGTTTAAAGACCATGGTGACCGATCTCACATAATTTGTAAGACATCACTTGGTTTCATCTGCTTCAGCAGCAGCCCCTTCAGCTCAAGATCCTTCTGTTCAAGCCACTCTAGTTCCTCCTGTTGAATCTGAACCAGGGCCATCAGGGCCATTTGTATCAGCACCTGAAGTTACTACTGGGCCATCAGGGCCTTCTAAAAGGTCAGACCAAGAAGATCAATCAGTACAAAAAGATCAGTTAGTGCAGAAAGATCAGTCAGTGTAGGAAGAACCAGTTGCAGGACCATCAGGGCCATCCATTCCTGCAGAAGAGGTGACCGGGCCACCAGGGCCGTCTGAGCAAGTAGAGGCAATTTTTGGGCCAATTGGGCCATCTATGCATGTGGAAGTCTCCGGGCCTTCTGAGTCATCAACGTCAGTTGATCCTCCTCCAGTCATGCAGACACCTGCCCCTTCCTCACCTATTGCTTCCTTCACTGCTCCACCTACTCCTGAACCCTCCAAGAAACCTCTTCCCAAACACATTTCCTCTCCTACTCCCTTCATTGATGAACCCTCAGCATCACCCACTCCTTCTTCCTCTATTCCACCTCCTTCTTCTAAGGCACCTCCAGCCTCTACCTCTGGTCCCTCTTCAGCTAGACCATCTGTTCAACCTCTCCCCTCTTCTTCTTTCTCCTCTCTCCATCCTCCTACTCCACCATCCTTCATTACTCTCATTCCTGATAGTGCAAGCACTACTGGCCTTTCTATAATCAACATTAAGGATAAATTAGAAGAGGCCATCCTCAAAATAGTTTTATCTATTTCCTCTCATCACCACAAGTCTCTCAACCCTCTTCCAGTCTTGCTTTGAAGAAGAGGAAACTTTCCAAAGAGCTTGTTCCCCACAACTCTTCAGCCCTATTTCCCCCTTTGTGGTACTTTCTTTCAGTAGTCCACAGAAGGAAATCCCTATACACTGAATACCTTCAAAATTGTACTTTTGCTGCAATTTTTGCCCTCCCTTATCTGAATCTGTCAAAATATCTCACTCTTGTCCTTCCTTTATCTACTGCGCCCAAACCTGAACACAATAAGATCCTTGCTTCGACTGAGTCCAAGACGGAGGAACAGTGGGCCCGATCCCATAAAGCTCTTTACAGGAAGTTTGAGATTGCAAGAGATCGCAGATTCCCTCCATCAGATCATACTCTTTCCCTTTCAGCATGGTTTGAGAGTCAGAAAACTTCCTCTTGGGGTCCTCTCATTCAGAAGGAAATCAAATTGATTAGGCAATTTCAGTTGTACATTGACTACTGCCATGTTTGATGGTCTTCCTGAAGTCCAGCTTGCTCAATTCTGACTTGCAGTCAATGACCTATGGTCTCAGCACAATGACAGTACAACTCTTCAAGTTGACTTTGCCACCTTCAAAATGCCAGAATTCAAGCTGCTCCCTCAGTTACATTTTCTGCTCATGGACTCTAATGTTGGTCCAATTATTTTTGAGAGGTTTGCTAGAGTCAAAGCCCGGATCCATGTTCAAAAAGGGGTCTCCTTAGCATTCCATCGATTTCTGTTTAGAGAATATCACAGAGGGTTCATTAAATCCTCTATATTAGCCCCTCTGTTGGCAAAATCTGAAAGGTTTTTCCCATCTGACTGGCGTAAAATATACCATCAGGCTGCTCTCCAGTTGGATCAACTCAATGCATCTCAATTCCAGTCAAATCAACCTACATTATCTTCTGAGCAATTCATGGATCTCAACTCCATCAATCTAGTGTCAGATCCTTACTCAATCTGGGTTGAAAGATACAAAGTGTATGTTGCCTTGAGGCAGGAATTACTTGCTCACAATATTCCTTATCCTATCTCAATAGACAAGTTTCTACAGCATGCAAGTTTTGGTACCCTCTATTTTTACATAATGTCTCTCAGCGCTCTAGAGTTCAATCAATTTATTGAGGATCATAGGCAGCTTCACATTCAACGACTCAGTGCAGACATGGGACCTTCCTATAATATTAGCTGGGAGCTATTTTAAAATCATTTTGAAGAGTAGGAAGTCAAATATTGGCCAATTATCTCACTCCTTGCTTCTCTTATGTCTCCTGCCTTCTACATCTCAAACCCTCACTAATTAATACCATCTTGCTCTCTTGGCTCCCATTTCTCTTTATCTCTATTATTCCCTTCATTTCTTTTTACTTACTGACAAAAAGGGGGAGAAAACACTCTGAAATACATACTTTAAATGCTTGTCAATAGGTATCAAATAAAACTAATTCTGTAAGTTATTTACACTCATATATATTAGAAGTCAAGTGCATATGATTTGTCTAAGTCTACAACGATTAATGTTGTAAGTTTACAACGATTACTGTTGTAACATAACATCGATTCTATTCAAACATCGATTTCACTTAAACATCGACTACATTTCAACATCGATTTCACTTAAACATCGATTTCATTCAAACATCGATTTCACTTGAACATCGATTTCATTCAAACATCGATTTCACTTAAATATCGATTTCATTCAAACATCGATTTCACTTGAACATCAATTTCATTCAAACATTGATTTCACTTAAACATTGATTTCATTCAAACATCAATTTCACTTGAACATCGATTCATTCGAACATTGATTTCATTCGAACATCGATTTCACTTAAACATTGATTTCATTCAAACATCAATTTCACATAAACATCGATTTCATTTAAACATCGATTTCACTTAAATATCGATTATGACTCAACATCGATTACATCTCAATATCAATTTCACTCAAAACATCGATTATGATTCAACATAGATTATGTTCACATCGATTTCATTTTAACATCGATTATGCTCCAACATCGATTAAATTTCAACATAGATTATAGTCACATCGATTTCATCTCAACATCGATTTCATTTCAATAACGATTATTGTAGCGCCAGACCCGTTAACCCAATAACGTGCCTGATCCGACTCCGCCTCCCGCGAACGAGCCGAAGCCTCGCAAGGGATGCCATTCACAAGTCCGTAGAAATATAAAGGAAACTGCTGAATTATATTATAAGATTGTCATCTCACAATAATTTACAAGGAATTTACATATCCATTTTTCAACTGTAACGAGACACAACTACAACAGCAACCTGGGGCATATCCCGAGGTGCACAAAGAAAGAAGATTACACTACTAGAGGTGCAGACCCTGCTCCGCTACGGTGCGGCTCGGAACTAGACGAAGGATGAGAAGCCTCCTGCTCTCCCTCACTTGAAAGGAGTAGGGGTGAGCCTCACAAGTCACTAGCTCAATAGGGAAACTCCCCTAGAAACCGAGCAAACCAAACTCACAAATAACAACAGCAGAAAGCTACGCTAGTAATTTATTAAACTATCTAAGCAGGATATTAAAGCTGTAAACTCTACTTACCACATGCTATTAGTAAAAGTAGCT
Source organism: Colocasia esculenta (assembly GCA_014218235.1). NCBI lineage: Eukaryota > Viridiplantae > Streptophyta > Magnoliopsida > Alismatales > Araceae > Colocasia > Colocasia esculenta. Next base: position 65,120,433 of record CM024765.1, on the reverse strand, counting down.
TTAATAAATAAACAACACATCACAACCAGGTGCACGTGCTAAAGTAGGAAAATGCCACACTCGAGTCATGAAGACTAGTTCGCGACACCAGCTACTAACCCAGACAAACCACACAGGACTACCTCTCAGTCTCACAGCCACGGATGAAAGGTCTAGCTGCCGCTCCACTAGAACAAGACAAGAAACTGTGGAGTCCAACCAACACCACTCCTGCGGACCACACTGCCATAGGCCCATGCCTGGCACCTTTAAGGACTCCGGCCCGAGCTCCCTAAAGTGAGGCACTGGAAAACAAGACTAGCTGGGGCCCAGTACGTCTACTTATGTCCGTAACCCCCAACCACGAGCGTGCTACAAGCGAAAAAACACAAACTCTCACAAGTCGTTGTCCCACTGTCGTCTTTCCCTCAGTTGGACATACAACACAACACAAGAGTGAGGGTGTCCAAGAAGACGACACAAACCTCAATGGTACACAAGTACCGAGACAAGCCCCGAGCACTCACGTGCTTGGCTCACACAAAACCTGGGGCTCCCAAATGAAGAGGTAACCACGGTAGGCGTCGTACTACCCGCCACGCACACACAAACCACGTGAAACCCCACTTCAACCACGTGAACACCATGCCAACCATGCACACAACATGCTCCCCGAGCGCTACAAGTGCCAACACACCACTTAACATAGCCATTCACAACGATTCACGATAATCGGATAACCACGCTAGCATGCACAGAAATAAAGCCCCTCGGACCTGTTGTCGCGATGGGGTCCCATGTTGCCTTCTGAATGCGACACCCTGATATGTCACGTTCAAGAAGCTGAACGCGACAGGTCGGCCTATCGCGTTCTGAACGCGACAGGAGGGTTCGTCGCCTCCACAGGCTGGAACCCTAATTTGGGAACCCCTCACCAGATCACCCCCACAAACCTTGTAAACTGGTGTTTTCATCCATTTTTCATCCTTTAATGAGTGCCCTAGCATGGTATCTATGGTTTGTAAAGAAAATAACGTGTTAAACACTCCACACACACAATCCACGCATCAATACAAGGCGGAATCTCCCTACCTCCACAAAGAACACGAAGAATGAGACCCACAAGGCATTTCCCCCACTCCACGCAACATCCTCGCGGAGAGAACACGCCAAAAACACCTCCAAAACATCGGATCGCCCTCCACCATGATGAAATCTCCTTCCCTGGCTGAGCAGAGCTTGCAAAAGCTCCATTCGGCCAAAACTTACTTAAAAACACAGCTCAGTTGAGAACGCGACGTACCCTGCCATCGCGACCTGAACGCGACGTAGGAGGCGGTCGCCTTCCCACTCATGACGTCAACAAAGCCGCCCAGCATGCGACACCCGGCGCACATGTAGACGACAACTCAAAACAGCGGTTCCATGAACGCGACACCCAGGACCGTCACATTCAGAACGCGACGCTCCTCACTGTCGCGTTCACAGACACTGAACAAGTAGGCGCTTTGGGCCCAACCTGTTGGCCCACAATGCCCCGAAAACCTGCGTGAACACATACTACACACATCATTGGCCACACACTGGCCCCCACAACTATTATATGACGATCCGAACGGTCAATACGCTACATTACTATCACCTAAAAGAAATTTCGTCCTCGAAATTTAAAACGAAAACTCAACACCAAAAGCTTTTAATTAAACACGTAGGGTACTATCACCTAAAAGAATTAAAAGCTTACTCAAACAAGTATGGATACGCTTTTATCATCTCATCTACTAGTTCCCACGTATCTTCTCTGCCTTGCCTATTTTCCCATCTGACTTTTACTGGTTCAAATTCTTTATTTTTGAGCCTTTGGGTTCTGCGACCTGTAATCTCCACTGGATATTCTGGCATAGTCATGTCTAGCATCAAATCATCTCTTTGATAACTAACCACCTGAGTAGGATCTCTAATGTACCTTCTGAGCATTGAGACGTGAAACACGTCATGTGCATCTGTAAAATCTGCTGGTAAATCCAATCTGTAAGCTGTCTCACCAACTATTTCTTTTATTTGGAATGGGCCAACATATCTCGGGCTCAATTTGCCTTTTTTGCTGAACCTAAGCACACCCTTGGTAGGAGAAACCTTCAAAAAGATAAAGTCTCCGACTTCAAACTGCAAAGGCCTACGTCTGGTATATGCATAACTTTTCTGGCGACTCTACGCTGTCCGAAGCTTTTCCTTGATAAACTTTACTGTCTCTGCACATTGCTGGATCAATTCTGGACCCATAACCTATCTCTCGCCCACTTCATGCCAATTTAATGGTGTCCTGCACGGTCTGCCATATAATGCTTCATAAGGTGCCATTCCAATACTTACATGATGACTGTTATTATAGGCAAACTCTACCATGCCCAAGTGGTGCTTTCATACACTTCCCCAAACTAAGCAGCAAGCCCTCAACATATCTTCTATTGTTTGAATTGTTCTTTCTGTATGTCCATCTGTCTGTGGATGATAAGCCGAGCTGTATCTCAATTCTATACCAACCACTCTCTACAAACTCCTCCAGAAGCCTGATGTGAATCTGGGATCTCGATCTAAAATAATGGTAACTGGAATCCCATGCAAAGGTACTATTCTTTCCACATATAATTTGGCTAATCTATCCACTGACCATGACATGCTGACTGGTAATAACCTGCAAACCTTGGTCAATCTGTCCACAAAAACCCAAATACCATTATGACCTGTTGATGATCTGGGCAAACCAACAACGAAATCCATAGAAATATCGTCCCATTTCCACTGTGGAATGGGTAATGGCTGTAACAGTCCTCCTGGCCTCTAGTACTCTGCCTTTACCTGCTGACAAACTGCACATCTTGCTATGAATTCTGTAATTTCTTTCTTCATATTGGGCCACCAAAAATGCCTCTTCATATCTTGATACATCTTGGTACTGCCTGGATGAATGGTGTATCTCAACCTATGAGCCTCCTCTAACACTTTCTGTCTGACTTCAGCATCTGTTGGCACATATAACTGACCCTTGAGTCTGACCACACTGTCATCACCAAGAGTCACTTCTTCCATTCTTACAATATCTGCTAAACTATCATCTGTTCTCTACGCTTCCACTATCTGCCAGTATAGGGAAGGTTCCACTGCACTGTTTGCTAATATTGCTCGCCGCTGACTATTAGGCATAAATAATGAATTTTCTGCCACATTTTCATACAATTTCCATTCTCTGATCATAAGTTGATTCATAACTACCTTTCTGCTCAATGCATCTGCTACCACATTAGCTTTGCCTGGATGGTATACCAAACTGAAGTCATAATCTTTCAAATACTCCATCCACCTGCGTTGTCTCAAATTCAGATCCTTCTGAGAAAAGATGTACGTTAAACTCTTATGATCAGCGAATATCTCAAACCTCTCACCATATAAATATCTTTAATGCAAAAACAACTACTGCTAACTCTAAATCATGTGTTGGATAACTTTCTTCATGTTTCTTTAACTACTTGGAGGCATAGGCTACCACCTTACCATGCTCCATTAACACTGCTCCCAAACCTCTTCTTGATGCATCCGTGTACAAAACAAATCCGCCACTACCTGACAGAATCTCTAGTATCGGTGTTGTGGTAAGCCTCTTCTTCAACTCTGCAAAACTACGCCTGCAACCTGAAGACCATTCAAAGGGTACCCCTTTCCTTGTCAACCTTGTCATGGGAACTACTATCTTTGAGAAATCGTGGATGAACTGTCTGCAATATCCTGCAAGGCCCAAAAAACTTCTAATCTCTGACACTGTCTTTGGTTCTTCCCATTTCATTACCGCCTCAACCTTAGTTGGATCAACTGCAACTCCTTCTACTGAGATAATATGACCCAAAAATTGAATTTCTTTCAACCAGAACTCACATTTGTTAAACTTGCTATACAATTGGTGATCTCTTAATGTTGGCAAAGTGATCCTTAAGTGTGCTGCATGCTCCTCTTCTGATGCTGAATATACCAAAATATCATCAATAAAGACCACAATAAACTAATCCAGATACGGATGGAATATCATGTTCATTAAATTCATGAAGGCTGTTGGCGCATTTTTCAAGCCAAATGGCATCACCACAAACTCGTAATCCCCATACCTGGTCCTGAAAGCTGTCTTGTCTATGCCTTCTTCCTTGATCCGCAACTGGTGGTACCCTGACCTCAACTCATTTTTGGAAAATACTTTGGCTGACTGGAGTTGATCAAATAAATCATCTATTCTGGGAAGCGGAAACTTGTTCTTAATTGTGAATTTGTTCAACTGTCTATAATCAATACATATTATCAAACTACCATCTTTCTTTCTAACAAATAATACTGGCGCTCCCCATGTCGAATGACTGGGTCTGATAAAGACTTTCTCTAACAGTTCCTGCAATTTCTTCTTTAATTCCTTCAACTCAGCTGGTGCCATTCTGTATGGTGCTTTTGATATCGGCATACTGCCTGCCTGCAACTCAACTGTGAAGTTCACCTCTCCGTGTGGAGCCAACCTTGGCAAGTCCTCTGGAAACATGTCTGCGAACTCTCTAACCACAGGCACTGACTCTACAGATTTACCAGACTCAACTAAGCTAACTAAGGCAAGGTACGCTACACACCCCGCATTAATCAATCTCCTAGCCCTAAGTGTAGAAATAATAAGCTTAGGAGTGTAAAAAGGCATACCTTGAAATTCAAATATTGCTCCACCGGGCCTACAAAACCTGACCCTCTTCTTCGTACAATCTACCAGTGCCCCATAAGCTTCCAACCAATCCATCCCTAATATCACATCATAATCCTTCAATGACAGAGCATACAATCTAGCTGATAACTGATTCCCATGAATCATTATCGGAACCTCATCTAGGAAACAAGAAGTAAGCACATAACCACCTGAGGGACCCTCTACTACCAACTCACACTATCTCTCTTCTAGAGGATGTACCATACTATCCATAAAATCTTCAGAAATAAACGAATGGGAAGCACCCGGATCAATCAACACTCTAGCAGAAAAATCAAAGAGCAGTAATATACCTTCAATGAGATTGGATGCCTCCGCTTGAGCCCTAGTGATTGCCATCACTCGACCCCGTCCTCCTCTCTGGTACGGTGCACCTCTGCCTTGCTCTGCTGGTTGCTGGTATGGCTGTTGCTGCTGCTGAGTTGCTCTGCCATAGCCGTAACCTCGAGACTGTGGACAATTTCTAGCTAGGTGCCCTGGCTGACCACAGGTGTAACACCTGAAACCTTGAAAAGCTACGGGCTGCCCTGCTGTGCTCTGTTGCGACTCTTCTAGAGCCGGTGGCCTATAACCACAACCCTGTTGAAAACCACCCTACTGGAAGCCCTGTTGTCTGCCTCCACCTCGACCCCCTCCTCCTAGAAAGAACTTCTTTATCTGTTTACCCCACTTTGCTAACCCTAACGACGAGGAAGCTCCGGAGGGTGCCTTACCCTTACTGATGCCCGTAGACTACTGAGGAAGTCGAAAACTACCTGAACCACCTGTCTGTGACTGTCCTTGTCTGGCCCGAACAATCCTCTCTAATATCGTTGCTCTCTGTGCTACCTCCTCCACCGTCCTGCACATAAGGGGAATCACTGCATCCTGCAACTCGGCTCACAAGCCTCTGATAAAATACTCCACCATCATAGTGTTATCAGTCACCACATATGGAGCATATCTACTCAATGCCATAAACCTCATCTGATATTCTAACACCGATAAATTCCCTTGCTGTAAAGTCCAAAACTGCTCCCTCTTCACTTGCTGTATCTGAACTGGGAAGAAAGTGTCATTGAAGACCGCCAAAAACTCATGCCAAGTAATAGTATCCTCTGGCCTCCCTGCAAACAATGTCTGCATCTTCAATCTCCACCACTCCTGTGCAAAGCCTAGCAACTGGTAGGTGGCAAGAATCACCCTATTTGTCTGCAAGCACCTCATCGTTACGAATACTCTCTCTATCTTGTGCACCCAGTGCTCTGCTGTGCCGAGGTTCGGGCTTCCTGAGAACGTAGGGGGCTGCAACCTCAAAAACCTCTCTACAAGTGCCGTGGGTTCCTCTGCATTAACTGGCCATGCCGGTGCTGCTGGGGATATAGGTACAAAGGGGGGTATCTCAACTCCTCGTGGTGGAACCTGCCTCCTCTGCAACTGGTGGTACCGCAACTGCTAGCTGTACCGGTGCCTACTGGTCCAACCTTGTCCGAATATCTGTAAGGCTTTCCCATATTCTCTCTATCATCCGCTGTGTAGACTCCTCTCCCGACTCATCTCTACCACCTCCCCAATCCCTTCTATCTGCCATTTTTGATCCCACACAAACAATATTCCAACCACATATATACAACTAATCAATACAAAAACTAGGGTCAACTACCAGCAGTGGGCTGAGTAGAGAATAGGCTATGCAAATTTCTAATTCCTTTATATCCACATGGACCTTTCTCTGATACCAACTGTAGCGGTCTTCGTCGTCCAGACCTATTAACCCAATAACGTGCCTGATTCGACTCTGCCTCCCGCGAATGAGCCGAAGCCTCGCAAGGGATACCATTCACAAGTCCGTAGAAATATAAAGGAAACTGCTGAATTATATTATAAGATTGTCATCTCACAATAATTTACAAGGAATTTACATAGCCATTTCTCAACTGTAACCAGACACAACTACAACAGCAACCTGGGGCATATCCCGAGGTGCACAAAGAAAGAAGATTACACTGCTGGAGGTGCAGACCCTGCTCCGCTACGGTGCGACTCGGAACTAGACGAAGGATGAGAAGCCTCCTACTCTCCCTCACCTGAAAGGAGTAGGGGTGAGCCTCACAAGTCACTGGCTCAGTAGGGAAACTCCCCTAGAAACTGAGCAAACCAAACTCACAAGTAACAACAGCAGAAAGCTACGCTAGCAATTTATAAAACTATCTAAGCAGGATATTAAAGCTGTAAACTCTACTTACCACATGCTATTTGTAAAAGCAGCTTTAATAAATAAACAACAAATCACAACCATGTGTATGTGCTAAAGTAGGAAAACGCTACACTCAAGTCACGAAGACTGGTTCGCGACACCAGCTACTGACCCGGACAAACCACACAGGACTACCTCTCAGTCTCGCAGCCACGGACGAAAGGTCCAGCTGCCGCTCTACTAGAACAAGACAAGAAACTGTGGAGCCCAACCAACACCACTCCTGGGGACCACACTGCCGCAGGCCTATGCCTGGCACCTTTAGGGACTCCGGCCCGAGCTCCCTAAAATGTGGCACTGGAAAACAGGACTAGCTGGGGCCCAGTATGTCTACTGGTGTTCGTAACCCCCAACCACGAGCACGCTATAAGTGACGAAACACAAACTCCCACAAGTCGTTGTCCCACTGTCATCATTCCCTCAGCCAAATGTACACCTCAACACAAGAGTGAGGGTGTCCAAGAAGATGACACAAACCTCAACGGTACACAAGTACCGGGACAAGCCCCCAGCACTCACATGCCTGGCTACACAAAACCTGGGGCTCCTAACTGAAGAGGTAACCACTGTAGGCGTCGTACTACTCGCCACGCACACATAAACCACGTGAACACCACGCCAACCACGCACACAACATGCTCCTCGAGTGCTACAAGTGCCAACACACCACTTACCATAGCCATTCACAACGATTCACAATAATCGGATAACCACGCTAGCATGCACAGAAATAAAGCCCCTCAGACCTGTTGTCGTGATGGGGTCCCATGTTGCCTTCTGAATGCGACACCCCGATATGTCGCGTTCAAGAACCTGAACGCGACGGGTCGGCCTGTCGCGTTCTGAACGTGACAAGAGGGTCCGTCACCTTCACAGGCTGGAACCCTAATCTGGGAACCCCTCGCTAGATCACCCCCACAAACCCTGTAAACCGGTGTTTTCATCCATTTTTCATGCTTTGATGAGTGCCCTAGCATGATATCTATGGTTTGTAAAGCAAATAACACGTTAAACACGCCACACACACAATCCACGCATCAATACAAGGTGGAATCTCCCTACCTCCGCGAAAAACGCGAAGAACGAGACCCACACGGCGTTTCCCCCGCTCCACGCAATGTCCTCGCTGTGAGAACACGCCAAAAACACCTCCAAAATGTCGGATTGCCCTCGATCACGATGAAATCTCCTTCCCTGGCTGAGCAGAGCTTGCAAAAGCTCCGTTCGGCCAAAACTTACTTAAAAACGCAGCTCGGTTGGGAACGCGACGTACCCTGTCGTCGCGACTTGAACGCAACGTAGGAGGCTGTCGCCTTCCCACTCATGACGTCAGCAAGCCTCCCAGCGTGCGATCCGCGGCGCACATGCAGAAGACAACTCAAAATAGCGGTTCCATGAACGCGACACCCAGGATCGTCATGTTCAGAACGCGATGCTACTCACTATCGCGTTCACAGACAGTGAACAAGTAGGCACTTTGGGCCCAACTTGTTGGCCCACAACGCCCCGGAAACCTACATAAACACCTACTACACACAACATTGGCCACACACTGGCGTCCACAACTATTATATGACGATCCGAACGGTCAATACGCTACAATTACACTCACATCGATTCCATTGAACATCAGTTGTGTTTGGACATCGATTGTCTTTAAATATAGACTATCTCAAAACATCGACTTTCTTTTTAAATAATGATTATGTTTTGGATAGTAAATGTATAATATTTATAATGATCCTTATAAATATTCTGGTTTGAAATACAAGACAGTCCTAATTATATTTTGCCTCGCATTTCATTGAAATGATTTTTGAAACACTATATATTTCAAATTGTCCTGCGAACTGTTGTATGCACTGTGAACTCAAACATTTATTATTTCAGGTACAATATCTATGCACGACATCTTTTTTATTGGCTACTATAGTCATGTCACAAAAATTAGAACTTTAAATGATGACCGAACGGTGTTTCTTCTTTGGTATATCCTTCTGCAGCATGGGTAGTGATGTTGACTGACAGTTTAGACACTTTTATGATGTCTACACTCCAACATTTAATGTGTGCAGGTTTCCGGTAGTCACACATGTTACAAATGTTGGACATGTCGTATTTACAGAAGCAAAGAAGATATTCAGAAGATCCTTCTCACTCTGGGTCTCTATCCAAGCATTTAATGATTGCAGGCTTTTCTGAGAACTTATGTTGGACCTGCTACAACTAACATGTTTCAAGATGAGAGACAACAGACGCTTCAACGGATACTTCTTCAAACTAAGGATAAATAGAAGTGTGTTCACATTTTGAAGACTATTCCTTTGGGAAGAAAGAAAGAAGAGCTCGATCCTTCACTCTGAAAAAGTTTCTTGCTCTTAGCTCTCCACACAACACTACTCTTTCCTATCTTCTAGAGAGTGGGAGCTTGTTTCAGATCTGAGAGAACTTCTTCTTGGCATAATTCTATTTGTTTCTTAGATCCTGCCTCAAATCAAGCATTGTAAATTAGCTTGGTCTAGGGGCCATTACTTCTTTACTCTTTATAGAAGTGCTCCTCTTCTTTTGTGAAGAGAAGACCTGCTGTAAAGTAGGTGACTTCTTCCCTTTGCTGAAAGGAAGACCTGTTGTAACAGGTGATGTTTTTCCTCTTTGTGTAGTGAAGAGAAGGCTAGCTTGTACTAGATGTGTAAGTGTCCTTAAGGGAGACTGTATCCTTGGTTAGTGGAATCCCAAGTTGTTGCTTGGGGACTAGACGTAGGACTCCTTATATAGGAGGTCTGAACCAGGATAAAAATCCTTGTGCATTTTATGTAGCACCCCGGAAAATTCAGTACTTAAAATTTTGAAATAATAATTTCTATAATAATGAAATAATAGAAACATACGTACCACTATCGTATATGCAAGAACACATCAGAAAATTGCGTAAAGATTAGAATTCAACCTCAAACACTATTCCTAAGTGTTCCACGAAGAAAGTCATGCAACGAAAAAATCTGATTGGCCAAGTGTACGTCACAATGTGACTAACTATCCAAATTAGGAAACTAAGTCCGAAAACCGTTAACACGGAAACATAACATGATCATAAATTTAATGAACATGTGGGAGAGACTTCCAACATCATGTATTGATGACCCATTATCGGAATTGGACCAATGGACCTCTCATAGCCCATGAATAAATTCAAGTAAGAAAATTACAATAAAATATGTAACTCTATGATTCCCTAATTAAAAGGGGAAATTCTCATAAATTAAAAACCCATTAAATGAAAAGAAGTGGTGGACTTTGTTAAATGGATCACATAGAAGTAATTAGGCCAAAATAAGAGTTATGAAATTTGGAATAATAGGAAAATACCTTAAATTCGTATCTTAATTATTTCCTAAAAAGAAAAGAGTTATTAAATCATTAAAATAGCTAATATGTGTTGGATTTGGACTCCTAACCCTACCCAAATTGGCTAGGCACAAAATTGCAACCCAACCTAACCCAATTAGGAGATGGCAAGCTTGGAAGGTTGAAAGAAATAAGGAAAACTCAGAATTAAATAGGAATTAAAGTCCTATTAGGAAATAGAAATAAAGGAAGCTTAAATACACCCCAATCTCTCCATGGCCTACCCTAATGCGTCGCTGAGGCTTGCTGGACGTGGGGAGAGGCCAAAGAAAAGGGAGAAAACGTGGGGAGAAGGCTTGCTCAAGATCAACCAAGTGTTCTTCAAGTTCAAAGCCCTAGGAGACAAATCGACTCAAAAGGTAGGCATTCCCACAGGCTAAACACAATTAAATTCATGTGTAGGTTGCTCCAAACATCAGGAATGAAATCCCTCTTGTTTCACTATTTTTCATCGAGCCAATCTTTTGTTCTTGATTTTTGAAGTTCTGCAATCACCATGACCCTGAACTATCATGTTTAATTTATATCTCCATGAATACTTGATCCCATACTATGAAATTTTAACTGGGGATACTGCTTGATGTTATGCACTGTTTGCCCCTGAAATCCCTAAATTTCATCTAGTATGCAACTCGAATTAAATCTTTCATCTTCACTGTACCATGCTCTATGTTATTCATGCTTGATCATGTCTAAAACCTATCAAGACCATGGTTGTTCTCAAACTCCTATTTATTATAAGTACCCTCACATGTCTAGATCAGTTTGCAAGTAATTTCACAATTTTTCAATAACTGTGCATTTAGTTCTTGATTTTTGAACAAACCTTTGTCAAAATAAGGAAACTTGGATCGTAATCCAAGACATGTCCTTTTCCCGCTCGGACTCAGGTGCAAGACCTGAGAACACGACAGCCTGATAGGTCATGTTCTCAGGGGCTGATCGCGACCAGCAACTTGTCGCATTCTGAACGCGACAGGCACTGGCGTCGCGTTCTGGCTGTCTGACCTGACCGACCCATCGCGATCCTTGAACAGCTCTGTCGCGTTCTTGATGTACCCTGTCGCGATCCTTACAGGGGTATGTCGCCTTCTGGATTTTTTCACATAAACCCTATTTGTTAATCTTGACTTTCTATAGTAACCACATAACCTGTTAACTATCTTAAACATAGTAAACGATGCTATTAAATTTGTACATGAAAGAGGTTAATTAAAAGCCATACACATGATCTTTTCATACCCATGATTCTCTTTATCACATGCACATACTTGTAACCATCCATGATGACTTGACTTGACATAAAAATATCTCACAATATATCTGGTAATTTATTTCAATAATGTATTTAAATTGACCTATTTTAAATGGACTTGTCTTCGTTTCTCGTGTTGTTTTGGAATACCGTTATCGATGCTCCACTGTTGTAGAATTCCTCTGGAACGTCGACCAATTATTTCTATATATACACTTTCTCTTGGCTTGGACAAACTCTCCGTCGGATATTCCTTCTGCCAGACTAGTGAATCCTTGTTCAAGGCCTCCTTAAGACTCCTCTGTCCATGGATTCCCACATGGCTGATGAGCTGGTTGTACCCTCAATACCTATGATACCCTTTAGGATCAGTAAGATCCAAAGGCCTTAGAATGCTCTCTCGCTCTTATCTTGAATCACGCCGGACCTCTGGACTTGTGCATAACATGGCCAGAGGAAGGGTATTGAATTCTACCCGACTGCCAGCACCTAATCATGTGTGTTGTGCAACTGTTACTATCGCCCGTTTACTCGACGTTTCATGTGCAATGACCTATAGCTCTCATCTATACTCTATTTGCTCGTATATTCACACTATCTCTACTATCTCGTTTATTCATTTAGTGCTCTCATCTATTTCTTGGAACTCTATTTGGCCATCTATTGATTGTCTAAGATAATAAAAATAACCAATGCTAGGCAATATAGGGCCCGATTTGGTCCTGAGATGTGCGCCCGAAAGTGCCATTTTCCCGCGGGAGTTCAATGATCAGGATGTTGGCATTACATCCAAGTGTCATACTATCAAGATTAATCTATGACAATCAAAACAAAGTGCTATATTCTCTCGTTACATGTTGACAAAAACAAAGTGCTATATTCTCTCGTGGTCTATTGACAAAACAAAGTGCTATACTCTCTCTCGGCTATCTACGGATAACCAAAGTGCAATTCTATCTCGATTGACGAAAGTTAATCAAAAGTACTATACTATTTCGATTGATGAAAATCAATCAAAGTGCAATTTACTCTCCATATGGCCAACTACTTTTTCTCTCCTTACTATACATGTTACATGCTATTGCTTGACAATGACGTTGCTTGCTATCGTGAGTTATCGTTTTCTATCATGACTTGATTTTAATCTGATTCCTTGTGCTATACTTGATTCATCTGCTTTTTGAACCTTGATACTTGTGCTATTACTTTCTCGAGTTTACATGACTCTCTCTATCATTAGTTACCTTGTCCTTTAAGGCATTATTTATTTAAAGCGTGCTTGACTCGTGAGATTTAAGTCCTACTGAGCGTTATCGCTCACCCTTCGTTATTTGTTATTATGTCTCAGATAAGTTGGACGATGACGTTACAAACACTAATGGGACAGGACCAGAGTGATGAGCGACCTGGAGCCAAGTCATGAAGTTACCATAGTAACATGGAGTCTAGTAGTTATGACTTTAGATTTCTTTCCAATGTAATGATGTCATTGAGCCCTATGTATTGGCTCCGAATTAGTGGTTGTAATAGTCTTAGTGAAATTTAATGAAATGAAGAGTTTATTCTAATTATTGTTCATTAGATGCTCTGATTTACTCAACTATTCATACATTTTACACTACTATGTACTTTGCTCACGTCTCCCCGATTTATTCCGCTGCTAAATTGGCGGGGTGTGACATTTTATGTGATTGTATTTCTCTTGTTTCTGCTGTTCACTAACTCTAACATCTATGTTTAAGTGTTCCTTGCCATAGTTAACTTTTCAACAAGAAAATTTATAGAGATAATTTTAAGCAACCTATTCACCCCCCTCCCCCTTTGGGATTGCAACCTGGTCAACAACTATGTCGTCAACCTCCCAATGCCTAAAATCTGGAATCATGTAAATGACATCACAGTATGTCGTTAACTACTGGTTAACGACACACCAGTCTGCCGTCAAGAACACTTGGCCGCACTGTTTGTTGCCGCCAAGATGAATTATGGCCAGAAGCATAAACTCACATACAACAATTATAAATGCATCGAAAATCTAGGGCCTTACACCCTCTCCCCTTAAAGAAACTTCGTCCCCGAACACTACAAGGAAAAGAGGCATTATCGATGGATATTTATGATGAAAATATTTCGTCGATAATACCGTCAGAAATTCTGACAAAAAATGTCCCGTCAAAAATATCCATCGGAATTTTCGACGGAAGTTAATTCGTTGGAAATGTCGTCGGCAATGCCGACAATTTTTCTTTCATCGGAAGAATTCGTTGGACATACCGACGGATATTCCAGTGGAACTTCTTCTGTTAAAATTTCTGTAGCGCCAACCCCCCTTTTCCCCTCACGCCTTCCTCTCTCTCTCTCTCTCTCTCTCTCTCTCTCTCTCATCTCTCCAGAGACCGACACCACCTCCTCCTCTGCATTGCGACCTGCTCCACCACCCCCGGCCACTGCGACCTGCACCGTCGCCGCCACGACCTACACCACCGCCGTCGCAACCTGTGCTGCCTCTGCCGATCTCAAGTACCCCCTCCCCTACTCTCCCCGCCGCCACCCTCCTATCGGCCTTGGCCGCTTCCCCTCCCCCTCATCGCCGCACCACCGCTGCCCTTCTGTCGACCTCCACCGCTTCCCCTCCCCCTCCTCGTCGCACTGTCACTGCCCTCCCCCCCTTCCTGTGGAACCAGCCCCCCCCCACCCCGCCGACTGTGCACCCGTCCTCTGCCCCTCTCCCTTATGTGCCCACCGCTGTTGCCGTCCCCCCCTTCCTGTGCAATTGACCCCCCACCCCACCCCCCAGCTATGCACCCCCCTCACCACCCTGCCGCTACCCCTCCCCCTCCTGCGCCCCACTGCCACTGCCCACCCCTCCATAGTGCCCCCACACCTTCATCTAGGCCACCCCCACCAGCACCCCCACCCTACCCCCTCATCCCCAACCCCTCCACAGTGCCCCCACTCCCCCTCTCAGCCACCCCACCCCATCCCCCTCCACTGCTCCCCCTCCTGGCCTAGTGACCACCTCCCCCTCTACTGCTATCCCTCCTAACTCGGCGACCCCCTCCCCCTCCACTGCTCCCTCTCCACAGTGCCTCCACCCACCCCTCCACAGTGCCCCACTCCCCCTCCCAAATTTTGGGGCATTATTGTAATGTCATTTTTTTTCACATTATGTTTATAACTGGACTATTGAAGAATATTTCGAGTTCACAAAATTCTTAGAACTTTTTGTTAGGTTATCAGAATTTAAAATTTGTCCCACTAACAAGATTTGTGTGCTTACAAATGATTATGGACAACACTCCATCAATTGGGTTGAGCATATATATTTAAGAACGATATATATATATATATATATATATATATATATATATATATTAAACCCCACTTGTAGCACGATCTTAAAATCTTAATATATAGTTTCCAAATTAGATTAAATAATCATCTATACTGAGAGAAAATCACAAGATTATGAGGGGGAAAAAACTTGTAAAACATATAACGGGTTCTAGAAGAGAAACAAAAAACATGAAATTAAACATTTTGACCATCTAAAAATATTAGTCTAGACATCAAATTCATGGGTGAACATACTAAATAAAGTATAATTACAAATTTTTGAATCTTTATATATAAAACTAGAAATCTGAATGGATAATATCGGGTTTCAGGAATGACAAATCATGTAAGGACCTTATAGTTACTAAATAAATTGGTTGCCTACTTTCATATTAACTTAATACATGAAATATGACCTTATTTCAAATTTCTACACATTCTTGGTAAAACCAAAAAGTTCAGTCCAAAATTCAAAGTAAATGGTAGTAGTAATTCAGAACATGATAATTGTTTTCAATTAATCTATAATTTGAAATTTAATGCCTTCTCAAGGTCCTAAGATTAGTCACACAAAAAAAATCACAAGCAAATAGTCTAAAATATCAACATAAATGTCACAAGAAAATAGTCTAAAACATCAACAAAAAAATCACAAGAAAATAGTCTAAAACATCAACACTCACTGAATAGAAGACATGTTCATATATAGAACAATGATTGTTGTCATGCATTACAACAAAACTAAGGTACACCTATATTTAAGAACTGTAGATATTGACCCCCAAACTTTACTTTCAAATTTGCTTATGGTTTGGATCCGTCAATAATGTTATCATGGTTAAAAGGTTTTATATGTAAAGGCAAATCATGGGTACAAACCAATCTAGATGAATAGTTTAACAATAGTAGGAAACGTGCAGCAGAAACTACAAATATTGATGTATTACTTCAGCCATAGAACTATCATTTTACCTCCTTGGGAAATTGGAAGCATTTCTTTTAATAATGTTTTTCTGCACCAGTTCTAAAAACCATAGGTATAGGTTAGGCATACAATTTTTTGAAATCTAAGTGTTTAAATAATGTTAAGTGTTGTTATTACCACATAATATGTAAAATTTTCTGAAACTATGTGCTTAAATAATGTTAAATGTTGCTATTATCTCATATAATATATAGCATGTACATTTACTATAATCTTTTATCGAATAACGAAGACATATCAATGCATTACACCCACTATAAGCAAAATGGTAAAAGCTGCACATTCTCAATAAGAATAACATTCACATGAAGAAACTTCCAAACAAATGACAAGTCCATTTCAACAAACTGAACAGTTCGACCCTTCTTTGTGTTGAAGGAAATAATAATTTGGGTAATTAAAAGGATATCATAAAGATCTGTCTAACTTCCACTCTTCCATTTCATGAGTGATAAAGAATTGTTCGCAACCTTGTGAAAAGTTAAAACAAAAAATTCAAATATTGGATATAAAAATTTGGGAAAAGAAGATGAACCAGAAGGACAACAATATACCTCCATCAGAAGCTATTGGGTTTCATCTCGATTTAACGCTCCTTCAAAACCCATGCTAAATACTCCTGGCTTTATCTCAATCTATATGTGCTACTCTTGGAGCCATACGCTTCTCCAAATTTTTATGTATATTATACACACACCTTGTTTCCAAAATTCAACTCCAAGTGCTTACACTTGTATATACTTTCTTATGGGGGTCACACTTTGGATAACTCCATACGTGCTTGACAGATCATGGTAAAAATGTCCAGACGAGGGTTTTACCGTCTGCTTGTGCAGTTGTGTGGCGTGCTCGGAGCACGTTTACCGAGGTTGAGACTGTGCACTGTTGTGCCATGTTGGTGGTACTTGTGGACTTGAGTACTTTCGGTTTATTTATTTTATTATATCATCTGCTCAGTTAGTGGTCTTGTTGCTTGAGTTACCACCGCCCTTCCGCTTGGTGTAGTTAGTTTGTTCACCTTAGTAGCATTGTTCTTCATGCCTAGTTTAGTTGTGTTGTTCTTGTTTCCGCTGTCGAACCGGTGAGGGGTTGGGTTCCCTGCTGGGCTTCGTTCGCGAAGCTCATTCCCCCCTTACTTCCTTCCAGGTTTGAGCTCGAGGGAGACAGTGCTCGTGTTCGGACGGTCTACGTCTTGCCGCTTGTGGTCAACAGTTTGTTGGGTTGAGTGTGTTTTGGAATTTCTGAAAGTTGTATTTTAATGATGACCAATGAACATCACTCATACTTTGATTTTGATGATGACATATTGTGATTTTAATGATGACATATTGTGATTTTAATGATGACATATTGTGATTTTGATGATGATATGTTGAACATGTTATACATTTTATACATATCACAATAATGCTTAAACAACATATTTTTGATGTTTAATATCTCATACTTTAATGATAATATCTTGTAATAATGATTTATGTGTTAAATTTGCAGGTGTATACATACTTTGTCATGGTAGTGTCGACACACCCACTGATGGTGTCGACACTGGGCATCAATCCCTGAAGCAAATTCATGAAGACAGGGTCAAGTGTGTCGACACAGCCCCTGGTAGTGTCGACACTAGTCCCAGATTCCAGAAGACCCAGTTGCCAGATTGGGACAGTGTGCCGACACAGCGAGTGAGTGTGTCGACACTAGTCCCATCTCCCAAAGACCTGTTTTGTGCAAATGGGACATTGTGTCGACACACTCCCTGGTGGTGTCAACACACTCCGGTTGAAACTCAAAATCGTGAGTTTATCTAGACACGTGGCTGCTTGGGAATCAAGGGATTTGACCTAGATTTCCATTCTCAAGCACCCTAAGGCACCTTATGGACATATGGGGCTATAAATAACCCCAATCCTTGTACTCCAAAGGATAACCCTCGAGAGGAGAGCCCATACACTTCCAGAAGAAGCCCTTTGGCGGCACAAAGGGGTTTTCCAGATCTTGCTCCATCTCCAGAAGCTGTAGGCCATCCTTTCAAGAGGAAGGACGTGGGAATCAAGAGGAATCTCTGGAGAGAAGGTTGTTGTGCTAGGCAAGGGAGCAGATCCAACTGAAGAGGAGCAGGAGAAGAAGGATTTCTGGCATTTCAGATGACATCAAAGCAGAGTATCGCCAATTGAGGAGAATCTCCATCGATTTCCATTAAGGTTCCTCAATTCGAGTGTCTGCAAGGCCTCTTCATCTAAGAACACTCATTCTACATTCATTTCTCTCACTTCTGAGTTTGTTCTTCCATATTTTGTCTATGAGATTTGTGCATGAAGTTCTGCATAAATTTCTGTGTACGAATCTGTCATGAATCAGATCATTGCTAGAGGATCTGATCTCTTTTGTGTTTGATCTAGCTTTTGTACTGTGAGCCGTCGTGCCCAGTTTGTGAGTCGTCGTACTCACTGTGTGGTTTGAGCTGTCGTGCTCAACTTGGAGTCGTCGTGCTCCGGTTGTTGTTTGAGCCGTCGTGCTCAAGGTTGTTTGGAGTCGTCGTGCTCCAGTGTGTGTTGTACTCAAGGTTTTGAGTAGTGTGGCCTCACTGTGTGAGGGGTGGACGTAGGAATCACTGGAGGTGATTTTCGAACCACCTAAAAATCCTCTTGCAGTAGTTTGGATTGTGGTTTGACTTTGTATTGCGGTAGATACATGCATAAGGTTTTCGTTCACACTACTAATTGATTTGCTTACACACACTATTTACACTTCAGATCAGTAAATTGTTTGTCTGAATTGATCTCTGATTCGAAGTAATTTTTAATTGCTTAAGCTTCCGCGTTAATTGGTGTTAGATCTATTCAACCCCCCCTTCTAGATCTGATCCATCCACCTACCCGATCCTACAATTGGTATCAGAGCGGGTTAATATCTATTTCTGATCTGATTTGATTGGTTCTGTTTGATCTCTGTGCTATATCTGCTTGAACTGTTTGCTTGATCTTTCACTGTCTCTGTGTGCTTAATCGCTCTGATTCCTACAATTGGTATCAGAGCAGGTTAACCACTCTAATTGTTAGATCTAATTCCTTATTACATTGATTCTCTGTGATTAGATCTAATAGTCTTGTGAGTTTTGGTATGAAAATTGCTTTAATCTACATGAATTTCCGGTTATAATTTCAGAGAAATCCCCAAGCTTATTTTCATTGGATTATTCAAAAGACTCACAAAGACAAAGAGCAAAAGAAACTCACAAGTACTCAATGGCAAAGAAGAACTTCAATGAATCCAGAAAATCACCAATTCAGAAAATTGTGGCTCTCACAGCACATTCCATGAGATCAGAGCATTCTTCATCCTCTTTAGAACACAAGAGTTCAAATGAGTCTACAAGGTCAGGTAAATCAATTTCATACCCATTTATGTATTTTAATTCTGATTCTGATGCTGATGAAGGCATGTCTTATGCTGGATTGATTAAATTCTGTGAGAAGATACAAAATCTTAATGCAAAGCTGAACACTAAGAATAAAGATTTGAAAAAGACTTTGAAACATTGCCATAAAGAAAGTGAAAAATTGAAAAGTACACTTGAATTACTCCAGAACAATGATAAAGATCATTCACAAGAAAATGAGAATTTGAAAATTGAAGTTAAAAAACTGAATTCTGAAAAAGAAAGTTTGAAAGATAAAATCAAAATTTTTGAAAACAAGTTGTCCAAGTTGAAAGAAAATCATGATCAGTTGGAATATGAAAATCTTGATTTGAAAGAGGAAAATGGAAAATTGATTAATCTCAATGAAAACTACAAATTTGATAATGATCAATTAAACAAACAGATTTCTAACATGGCTCAGGATCATCAAATAAATGAAAGATGCAAACAACTTGTTGAAGAAAATCATCATTTAAAGAGGAAGATTGAATGTTTGTTACATGACAAACCAATGAATAATGATTGTAGCAATTTCAGTAACAAAACTGGTGAATTGGAAAAACAAATTGCACAATTTGACAATGAAAAGAACAAGATGAAAAATGCTTTGGATGTCATGCTAAACAAACTTCAAATTTCAGAAAAAAAAGTTGTTGCATTAAAAGCTGAAAAATAGAAGCTTCAACATGAATTGAAGAACACTACAAACACAAGTCTTGCTTCTGTGAAAACTAAGAAAAATGAAAAGAAAACCACAATAACTTCTGTTAAAACTGCTGTAAACAAGAACTCTGTTATTTCTAATAAAAGATTAGTGAAAGTTCCTGTTCAGAAACAGACAAAGAAAAAGAAAAATGCTGATGTCAAGAAGAATCATCTACTTCCTCCATCAGTCCAAAAAGCTCCAAGGCAAGTTCCAAATTCACATCATGCCAAGAGCCACCAAAAAGTACCTCCTTCTCCTCATGGTAAGCCTCCTTACATGAAAAGGAGATTCCAACAAATGCATACATGCCAAGGTAAGTACCAGGTAAGAAATGATCTCATTTGCTTTAATTGTAATGAACCTAATGATTTAGCCAAATTTTGCTGGAATAGAGATCAACATTTCCATAAATATGTCAAATCAGTCCAGTGCTTCACATGTCATAAATTTGGGCATACTTCTAGGGAATGTTGGCATAGAATTGATAATCTTGTGCATGCTTCCATATTTCATGTTAATGTACATAAGAATAAAGATCATGTTCATACTTAAAACACTCAGAAATTCTATGTACATGAAAAAGGAACTGTTGCACAAAAGATCTCTTCTGAATTCCATGATAAAAATCTCAATGATAAAAATCTGAAAAATAGAAAACAAAATGTCCAGTATGTCAGTGGTGCATTCTATACCAATAACTCTAAGATTAGAAACCAAGATTCTAGTGTTTCTAGTCTTCAGAAAAATGCACCAAATATAAAATCTTTTTGGATTCAAAAATCGTTGTTGCAGATTCATGGAAGACCCTTAGGACCCAAACAAGTTTGGGTTCTGAAATGTGCTGCTTGAATGCTGGATGCAGGGATCCTTGTAGTCAATTTCAAGATGAAGGCTTCATGACAAAGGCTACAAGGAAAGTAAGTGAAGAGAATGAAAGAAAATGAAAATCTCACCAGGTAAATATTTCTGAGAGATTCCCTGCTAAATAAAAATTGAAATCAATTGGGACTCTTATGCAAAGATCAATTGGTATACCAAATGGTGAACTGTGGAAGGACAAGTCATGCTTGTCTGGAAACTATCATTATGTGTGAGGAATAACCTCCGCCAAGTACCAATGATCTTCCTTGTGTAAGAGTCATTAATTTTTTTAAAAAAAATGGTTGTCATTGAAATATGATTGCTTGTTTATTTCATTTCTTCCATGATGATTTTAGCTTGAATTACTTGCAAAAATTTTCACATCATTCACATGTAACTAAGAATTATGATTTTGTTGAAAATGCTCAGAAACTTCATGTGAATATAAATTGAACACTTCATGAAAACATAGATGCATTGAGCAAGGCAAAAAGAAAATTTGGAACTAATTCTGCTCATAGTTCTGTCAATGAAAGAAATGCATCTATACCAAAATAAAATCATTTTGGATTCAAAAATCTTTATTGCACTCTAACATTGATTTCATTGCAGGACCCAAGCAAGTGTGGGTCTCAAAACCAGCTTGATCAGCAAGCTGAGGAGTCTTGCAGCCATACATTGTAAATGGATTCAAGATATTGGCCGTGCAAGGCAAGAAATGATTGGAGAACATAGGTAAAATCTTTGAAAAACAATTGAAGTCCATTCAGGTAAAACTTATTTATCATTTCAAATTTGAATTGCCTGAATTGAAATGATGTTTGATTTTTTATCTGAACAATGAAAAATGTGTTCTGATGCTACTCCCAACAATAACTTTGTGTTTTAACATTTGGAATCATGTTTGTGTTATCATGCTTGCTTAACTGTGCCCATGATTCTGTGTGCATATCAACATCTTTGACTTTTTGGTATATCAAATGATGACATGTGGAAAAACAAGTTATGCTTGTTTGGAAGCTATCATTATCTGTGAGTAAAATACTCCGCCAAGTACCAGAAATCATGTTATGCTTAAAGTTAATTGTGTGCATAATCATGTGTGAATTGCTTGCTAGCTTTTTCATTCCATGCACATATTAAGGGGGAGTAAATTTGAAAAAGTGCAAAAATATTCTTGAAAATGCAATGAATTTCATGCTAACAATAAAGAATAATTGACTTTTTTGCAGTGACTATGTGATATATCAAATGGTGAAATGTGAAAGGACAAGTTAGGCTTGTCTGGAAACTATCATCATGCGTGAGAAAAATTCTCCGCCAAGTATCAATAGTCTTTTTCTGCATAAAGGTCATCAAGAAAAATGAAAATCTTAAAAACTTTATTTTAAGTCTTTGAAATAATTTTGAGTTTTTGAAAAACTTTTCTCCTTCAATAAATTGCATGTTAATGCATGCTTGATCATGTTCATATTCTTTCTGTGCAAACTACTTTGAATGAACATATCTGAATTGCTTAAATGATCATTTCATATCATGCATATCTTATGGGGAAGTGAGTCAAAAGAATCTTTGAGTGAAATACTGGAGAAATATTCTTTCATATCTGATTTATTAACAACTCCCATTCAGTTTGTTGACAAATGTTCTTGCAAATAAATTCCTCACTCTCACATTTTATTGACATTCTTAGTATATCAAATGGTGATTTGAAGAAAGACATGTCAGGTTTGTCTGGACACTTTCACTATGCGTGAGTATATGTCTCCGCCAAGTATCAAGATTCCTTTATGCAATTGTTGAGGGGGAGTATTTGTTGAGGGGGAGTCATTGTCTATTCTTCACTCATTTCTCTTGACAATTGTTGTGTATACTGAGCCCCAATCATCAGAAGTTTTTGAGTCCTTGTGCTATTTTCTTATGAGAGAATTAAAACATTAAAACTAAACTCATTGTGCATTTAGTTTAATTTCAAAGATTCAGTGTCATTTCAAGGTTAAGCAATCTTAATACTGAATGTCTTTAAAATGACTTGCAAAACACTTGTAGGCACATGAGTGGCTTTACTATTTAACATGTGCATATTTAAGCTTCATTTTTACCACATGTTAAGAATAATTTTTCTAAATTCGTATTCCTGACTTTTCTGGTCAAAGAAAACATATTCCTGTAAAACATCAAAAGAAAATGATCAAAACCTTGGAAAGATACAAACAGAGCAATGCAAATTCTTGAACCACTAAGTAACCGGGCTATTTCACCTAAAAAGTGATTTGTTTCGCGTAAAAAAAGTTGAAATCAAATTTTCAACTCTGTATAAGATAATGAAAGTTAAACCACTGAGTAATCAGGAGATCTTGCATCTGATCAATGTGATCTCTTGCACTGAAAAGTGAGATTTAACTAATTTATTTTTGTATTCTTTCCCAGCCAAAATTACAAGAAAATCAAAAGATAGGATAGAAAAGCTTAAGACCTTAATAAAGCTCATGTATACTGAGTTTAGACCTATTATTCTACATTGTGTTAAAATTAAAGCTCCTAACATCCTTGTTAAATATTTCTGATCACTCATATAGGTCACTTTATTTCACATTTACATCATTATTTTAACCACATTCAGATCATTATATCTTGTAATACCTTGTGTTGAGTGTGTCTTTGTGATTAAACTTTGTGGCACAATACCAAAAACACAATCATTTCTCTCATTTGGCAATATCATCTTGCCTCACTTATTTTGATTACTTCTGACCATTCATTTCCTACATTTCATTTCTTGATCTCCTACAATCTTTATTTCTCTGCGACGACCCTCCTTATACCGGTATGATTATACCAATCCACGTCGGTATAGTGAGTTCCGTCACAGTGGGATATTTACCCAACACTAGTACACATGGCTGAGATGCTCATAAATATAGATACAGAGTAGCGGAAGTAAAAGAACTACTTGTCATTTCATTTCATCATCCATATTTAACATACATGGTTCAAATAACAATTTTTAAGATAACTAAAGTCCACATAAATAAAATACTAAAATCAGATTACATAACTTGTCCACAATTACATAATAGTTCTATACAATGCCTCATTACATACTATGAAAGCAAAAGTCACAACGTCGACTCCACCAAGCTACTCGCCACGCTCGGAGTCACTCTCCACTGTCTCTTCCAAAGGTGTTGGGTCACCAACTAAACCTGTACGCCGAAGCAAGGAGTGAGTCTAAAAGACTCAGCAAATAACTCTATACACATCATTCATACATACATCACAGTAGGTTCTACATTCCAATTCACAAAGCAAAACATATAGCATGCTTGAACATTGATAAGACACAACCTATCATGGTATTTCTACAAAATTTAAAACATATGGTACATGACTTAAGACATTCCAAAATAAATATCCTATCACATGCTTACTACTCATTTAATCACATTAAGCTACAACATGATAGCAACTAACATGGGATTCT
Source organism: Colocasia esculenta (assembly GCA_014218235.1). Taxonomy (NCBI): domain Eukaryota; kingdom Viridiplantae; phylum Streptophyta; class Magnoliopsida; order Alismatales; family Araceae; genus Colocasia; species Colocasia esculenta. The sequence goes on along the minus strand of CM024765.1, from coordinate 65,095,976 downwards.
CACATGCATAAAAGGAAACATTCCTATCATGGTTTCTACACATTCTTGCACATGCACACTACCATTTCATACACTTTAAGGTTGCTGTTTTGACATGGATTTAGCAATTCACATCCCTTCGCATGAGAGCTACATTCCCGATTATACTACAACATGATAACAATTTAACATGGATTTGTTCACACATAATTGAGACCTACTCCTATCATGGATTCTACACATTTTTACACCTATAAAACATCATCATAAACACATTAGGTTGCTGTTATAACATTATTTCACATTAACATATCATGGATCACAATTTCACAATCTAACACATTAGTTTCACATGTTTGCACAATTACTTATTCACATAGTTCTCTTTTTACACATTGCACGTTTACACATATTCACACTACACAATTTACACATATTCACATTCACATTTCACAATTTAGTGTCGTGACACATAGTCCAAACCACCATTAGAAGGACACATCACATAACACATACACATAGACGCCACCTAGGCAATACAGTGACGACTCTTGGACTGCGCAGACCGGGAGAACAAGTCTCCACCCTAACTAGTGGTACTTGTCCACCTCCAGGATTTCATCCTAATGCTCTTAGGATCTTAACACATTGAACCTTCCCATGGGGACTTTTCCATGGTACGGTTCCACGGCCCTCTATGGAAGCAGTGTCACACATGGCACAGTTTTACACATTACACATTCCGATTTTAACACACATATTACACATGTCTTTACATTCTCTCACTTATACACATGGCTCTATTTTCCTAATCATGATACTACTGTTGACAAAAATCAAACATTCAGTAGCTCACATTAATCAGGTTGGCAAACACATCATCAAATCATATTCATGATAGCATGCATTTATCACATGTTTTCACATTGAAATTTCATAATACACTTTACAGTTATCCAAATATCATGAAATTTTAACCACACACTAATTGCAGGTTCATGACCTCACATGAAAATTTCCAGATTTTTCTGAGTTATCATATATTTACAGAAATTAGAACATTCAGTCTCATGCTATTCATAATTCAATTTAACATGGAACATAACATGAATATCATATTTGACAGTTCACAACCCTGAACCTGACATACACATTATCACAGGAATTTCCCTCGGATTTATTGCACAACACACAATTTACTGTAAATTTTACAAAACCTACGCATGTTTTCTATTTCCAAAACAGAAATTGCAATAAATCACCTGAGCATGGAAATTTTCCCAAAATTTCAGAACATAGACTAAAATACCTACTCATGGTCTAAAAAAATTATGGCATTCAAGCTCCTTATGAATTACGCAATAGTAACTAACATGATCAAGGTCTTATCATACATGCATTTTCATAAATAAAACCATTCATGCCATTTACAGAAATTCATAAGAGTCTCACCACACATTCCACCATTCATATTACATAACATATACGTTTACAATATATCCTCATGCAAAATCTTTCGGAAATTATTCATATAGAAGGAAGAACAACTCACTGTTCTGTCCGGAAGAACTTAACAGCATAGTTTGGCCGTTAAAAGAGCTTAACGGCATCATTGTTGGCTGTTAATTGAAGATCTTAACGGCAAGGGATCTTGCCGTCAAGTTCAGGTCTGTGCAAAAATATAGAGCCGAGCTCCAAAAGAAGCAGAATTGGGGGGATCCAGGACACGATAGAATCTCATAAAAATAATAAAATCCTACTAGACACCTACATGGACGAAGTGGATGGGTTACTTGCCTCTTAATAAATCTCCAAATGGATCAAAGGTGTCGTTGAAGCTCTCCTTGGGCAGTCCCAAGAAGCCTCCAAAAGAGCTCTCCTCCGGGTTCTGTGGTGTTGTAGCTTCCAGTCCGTGGTCGGGGAAGCCTCCTCCTATGTCCAAGCTAGCTTCTAGTTGTTGTAGATCGCCGGATGAAGCTCTAAACCGCCGGATCAAAGCATGCAAAGTCCAGCTCTCCACCAGTTCGAGCTAGGGTTTTCTGTCACGCCCCTCTGATTTAGAAGCGGAATAAATCGGAGGGAGACGCGAACAACGAGTATAGTAACGACAAGTGCGCATACTTTCGCAAACATCAGAGCATCTAATAAACAATAATTGGAATAAACTCGTTATTTCATTATAAAATCACTAGGACTATTACAACCACTAATTCGGAGCCAATACATAAGGCTCAATGACATCATTACATTAAAAAGAAATCTAAAGCAATAACTACTAGACTCCAATTGTGCTAGGGTAACTTCGTCATTTGACTCCGGGTCACTCATCACTCTGGTCCTGTCCCATTGGTACGTATAACGTCATCGTTCGACTTACCTGAGACACAATAACAAATAACGAAGGGTGAGCGATAACGCCCAGTAGGACTTAAATCTCAGGCTCAAGCAGGCTTTAAATAATTAGTACATTAAATGGCAGAGTAACTAAAGATAGAGAGAGTTATGTAAAGTCGAGAAAGTAAGAGCACAAGTAACATGGTTCAAATAGCAGATGAATCAAGTATAGTACGATGATTAAAGTCAAGTCACGATAGAAAACGATAACAACAATAGCAAGTAACGATATTGTCAAGAATAGCAAGCGACATGTATAGTAAGAAGAGATGATAGTAGATGGTCATGTAAAGAGCAAATTGCACTTTGATTGATTCTCATCAATCGAGATGGTATAGCACTTTTGATTAACTTTCGTCAATCGAAATAGCAATGGCACTTTGGTTATCCGTAGATAGCCAAGAGAAAAGATAGTACTTTGAATGCGATCAAGTCACGATAGAACGCAATAACTCAAGATAGCAAGTATCAAGTAGAGCAAGTAGAGTGTATGACAAGATAGCGTGTAACGAGATAGCGTGTAACGAGATAGCGTGTATGGTTGCACAACGGTGCACTTGTAGAATACGGCAGTAGTCACTTCTAGGACAGTAGCCGTTTCACGAAAGTACATTTCGTCTGAACTCCTCAGACTAATGTTATAATAGTCAGTGCTAGCACAGTAATAGCACAGAAATGGTACAGTACGTCTAAACTCCTCAGACGAATAGTTGTCTAGCCAAGATAGTATAGTCAGAACTGGTGCAATGCAGAACACCGTCAATAGCCCCTGCAGGTATTTTCAGGTGGCTCTCTGCTCCCAGGACTAGATTGGAGCCCCTCGGACACTCTCCATGCCCTGCACAGTATGCATTATAGTGCTAGACAATCATGAAATAGTACAAACGATAGGAGCCACAACAGCTCAACGAGTCTCAAGAGAGTACTAGATGAATAGACGAGAGAGACGAGATAGTAGAGTGAACGTGAATAGATGAGAGAGACGAGATAGTAGAGTGAACGTGAATAGACGAGCGAGTACAGTATAGATGAGATTCTATGGTCATTGCACATGAAACGTCGAGTAACGAGTGATGGTAACAGTTGCACAACACGCGCGTACGGTGTTGGCAGTCAGGTGGAACACAACCTTTCCGCTGGCCTCATTATGCACAGGTCCAGAGGTTCGGCGTGATTCAAGATAAGAGCGAGAGAACAATCTAAGACCATTTGGATCTTACTGATCCTTAGAGTGTATCATAGGTGTTAGGGTACAACCGGCTCGTCGACCATGTGGGAATCCATGATCAGAGGAGACTGACGGAGGCCTTGTGCAAGGGTTCACTAGTCCGGCGAAAGGAATATCCGACGGAGAGTTCACCACAAGCCAAGTAAAGGGTGTATATAAAACAGGTGCTCGACGTTCTAGAGGAATTCTAGAACAGTGGAGCGTCGAGATCGGTGTTTCAAAACAACGCGAAAATCGAGGACAAGTTCATTTACAAGTAAGGCAATTTAATTGCATAAATTACCAGATAAATTATGTCACATGTTCATGCCAATTAAGCCATATTTGGATGGTTCCAAGTGTGTGCATGTGTCATGAAATTGTAGATAGAAAGATGTCGTGAATATGTATTTTAAAGCATTCAATATAGTTCCATGTAAAACAGGTGTTTCTACTGCGTGTATGACTGTTAAAAAGGCGTAAGGATATTTTTGAAAGTGAGAGCATTAATTTTTATGGGTTTTCATGAAAGATCCTGTGAAGACGACATAGGGTTGTAAGGATCGCGACAGGTACCAGGCAGAACGCGACATGGCCTACAAAGGGTGGCGACAGGGCTGTCTGCTCAGGCGGTCAGAACGCGACTGGTGTCCTGTCGCATTCAGAAAGCGACAAGGAAGGCGTCGCGATGGATTGAGAAAACGACTGGTGGATGGTCGCAATCAGACCCAGAAGGCGACATATCGGCCTGTCTCAATCTGGTGGTCTGCGCCTGGCTCTAACAGGAATCAGACCAGGCTTTGGATTGCGGGCCAACTTGAATCAAGTTGATACAAGGTTGTTTAGAAAATCATAACTATTTGTATACACAATGAAAAATCATGAAACTAGTTTTGAATTGATCCAGACATGCAAGGGTACTTCCAGTAATTAGGAATTTGAAAACAATCGTGGTATCGACATGGTTCTAACAAGTGGAACAAGAAGCAACCTGATTCCAGGTGCAGCAGAGATGAATGATTTAATTCGAGCAACATACTTAATAAAAATTAGGGCTTTTAGGGGCGAAAGTTCCCCAGTGATCGTCAGTATCTCCCATAAAAATTTCAAGGCATGGGATTTAGTATTCATGGAGAACAAGAATTATGAAGAGGGTTCGGGGTCAAGAGGGTTGCAGAACTTCGAAATTCAAGAAGAAAATATTGGCTTGATAGAAAATTATGAAATTCAAGGGTTTTGTTCCTGATGCATGGAACAATCTACAGACGAAATATTAGGATTTTTCTTGTGAGAATGCCTACCTTGACTCGATTTCCTCTTCTAGGGCTAGAACTTGAAGAACGGGGTTGAGAGCTTGAAAGGTTCTTCTCCCCACGAAATCTCCTCCTCCTTGGCCTCTCCTCCTGGTCCAGGAATCCTTTGGCACGAGCTTGGGTCGGCCAAGAGGGTTTAAGAGGTGTATTTATGCTAGTTATGTTTCTAATTCCTAATAGTACTCTAACTCCTATTTAATTCCGAATTTCCTCCTTTCCTAACCTCCTCCCAAGCTTTCCACTTCCTATTTGGGTTAGGATGGAAGCTAAATTCGTGGCCAACCTATTAGGGTAGGTTTAGGAATCCAATTCTAACTCAACCTTCTTATTTAATGCATTAAATACCACTTTTCTATTTAGGTAATAATTTAGTTACGAGTTTAGGGTATTTTCCCATTATTCTTATTTTTTAAAATCCTTATTTTGGCCCACTAATTTCTAATGGGTCTATTTTACCAAGCCCATTATTTATTGGAATTTATCTTATAGGTTTTCCCTTTTTTTTAATTAGGGAATAATAGAGTTATGATTTTTATTGCATTTTCTTATTTGAATTTATTCATGGGCTATGAGAGGTCCATTGGCCCAAACCCAATAATGGTTATTCATTTCATGATGTTGGAAGTTTCTCCGACATGTTCATTTAATTTATGGGCGTGTTATCTTTCCGTGTTAGCAGTTTTCCGACTTAGTTTCCTAATTTGGATAATTCGTCACATTGTGACATACGCTTGGTCAATCGGATTTTTCGTTGCACAAATTTCTACGTGGAACACTTAGGAATAATGTCTGGGATTGATTTATAATTTGTAAGGAATTTTTCGATGTATTCTTGTTCATATGATAATGGTACGCATGTTGCTACTATTTCGATTTAAAGAAATTATTATTTCAAATTTTTAAGTATTAAATTTTTCGAGTTGCTACATTTTCTCTCCTCTTGCAAAAGGCCAAGAGAAGTCCTTGCAGGTTTCAAAGGGTTTAGTTTATAGGAGAATGGGTTGGGACATCACGCAGGGTGATGTGAAGGCCTGATAGCCGTTGGGGACATCTCCCCAATGGCTGGGCTTGCTTGCCCCCGGAATTTCGGGGCCTGCTGCGCATGCATGTCAGTGATATTAACGTCCACATCGACGACCGTTTATTTAAGTATTAACGTCCAATGATATGGACGTTGACTATCATGGACGTCCACCATGTTGACGCCAATTGGCCCTTCGGCCAGAACTTAAAAACATGCAGAAACCATGCGTACGATGTATATATATATATATATATATATATATATATATATATACATGCAATATATGTGGTATAGTATACACACCATCACACAAGCAAACATACAATATTTATAACCTATTTACACACATGCACACATAAGTATCTCTAGCTAATACGTACGTAGATATTTACATATGCATATATAAGTTACACACAAACATGAATTCACATAAAATAGAATAAATGACAAACAAATTCGAGGGCCTTACATTCTCTCTCTTGTCTAACTTTTTGATGCGGTCAAAAAGGGGGAGAAAGTTCCTTAAAGGAGGAGAAAGTAAAAGTTTCTAGGGGGAGAAAGTTCTTTATGGGGAGAAAGTTCAAAGGGTGTATATGGTCAAGGGGAGTTATTGCAGTTAAAGAAGTCAAGCTATTGGGAGATTGTGCTTATGTTTTGTCATCATCAAAAAGGGGGAGATTGTTGGGTTGAGTGTGTTTTGGAATTTCCTAAAGTTGTATTTTAATGATGACCAATGAACATCACTCATACTTTGATTTTGATGATGACATATTGTGATTTTAATGATGACATATTGTGATTTTGATGATGATATGTTGAACATGTTATACATTTTATACATATCACAATAATGCTTAAAAAACATGTTTTTGATGTTTAATATCTCATACTTTAATGATAATATCTTGTACTAATGATTTATGTGTTAAATTTGCAGGTGTATACAGATTTTGTCATGGTAGTGTCGACACGCCCACTGATGGTGTCGACATTGGGCATCAATCCCTGACGCAAATTCATGAAGACAGGGTCAAGTGTGTCGACACAGCCCCTGGTAGTGTCGACACTAGTCCCAGATTCCAGAAGACCCAGTTGCCAGACTAGGACAGTGTGTCGACACAGCCAGTGAGTGTGTCAACACTAGTCCCATCTCCCAGAAGACCTGTTTTGTGCAAATGGGACATTGTGTCGACACACTCCCTGGTGGTGTCGACACACTCCGGTTGAAACTCAAAATCGTGATTTTATCTAGACACGTGACTGCTTGGGAATCAAGGGATTTGACCTAGATTTCCATGCCCAAGCACCCCAAGGCACCTTATGGACATATGGGGCTATAAATAACCCCAATCCTTGTACTCCAAAGGATAACCCTCGAGAGGAGAGCCCATACACTTCCAGAAGAAGCCCTTTGGCGGCACAAATGGTTTTCCATATCTTGCTCCATCTCTAGAAGCTGTAGGCCATCCTTTCAAGAGGAAGGACGTGGGAATCAAGAGGAATCTCTGGAGAGAAGGTTGCTGTGCTAGGCAAGGGAGCAGATCCAACTAAAGAGGAGCAGGAGAAGAAGGATTTCTGGCATTTCAAATGACATCAAAGCAGAGTATCGCCAATTGAGGAGAATCTCCATCGATTTCCATTAAGGCTCCTCAATTCAAGTGTCTGCAAGGCCTCTTCATCTAAGAACACTCATTCTACATTCATTTCTCTCACTTCTGAGTTTGTTCTTCCATATTTTGTCTATGAGTTTGTGCATGAAGTTCTGCATAAATTTCTGTGTATGAATCTGTCATGAATCAGATCATTGCTAGAGGATCTGATCTCTTTTGTGTTTGATCTAGCTTTTGTACTGTGAGCCATCGTGCCCAGTTTGTGAGTCGTCGTACTCACTGTGTGGTTTGAGCCGTCGTGCTCAACTTGGAGTCGTCGTGCTCCGGTTGTTGTTTGAGCCGTCGTGCTCAAGGTTGTTTGGAGTCATCGTGCTCCAGTGTGTGTTGTACTCAAGGTTTTGAGTAGTGTGGCCTCACTGTGTGAGGGGTGGACGTAGGAGTCACTGGAGGTGATTTTCGAACCACCTAAAAATCCTCTTGCAGTGGTTTGAATTGCGGTTTGACTTTGTATTGCGGTAGATGCATGCATAGGGTTTTCGTTCACACTACTAATTGATTTGCTTACACACACTAATTACACTTCAGATCAGTAAATTGTTTGTCTGAATTGATCTCTGATTCGAAGTAATTTTTAATTGCTTAAGCTTCCGCGTTAATTGGTGTTAGATCTATTCAACCCCCCCTTCTAGATCTGATCCATCCACCTACCCGATCCTACACAATTTTAGCAGTGGTTAGTATTTTCTTTATTTGCACTTGAATTATTATCTGGGACATTGTGTGTATTCTTTCTTCCGCTGTTGTATTTCTTTATATTGTTTAGCTATTGTAACCTGTTGTATATCTCACTAGACATATTTCTAACCCTTCCGGGTCTTCGGATCCATGGGTGGCGGTCCAAGGGTAGGGTACTTGGAGGGTTCTGGGTATCGAATTCTTGGGTCGTTACAGTTGGTATCAGAGCAAGGTGTCTTCTGAGATTTACAATAGGTTAATGGCTATGGCTATCCCAGAAAATAGTTCAAGTGTGTTGCTAGCACCATTCTTGGTGTGTTAGTGTTAGGACTTGATCATGTTTTGTAGGTAGGTTGTGGTTTAAGAAGATTCTAGTGGGAGTTGTAGAAGGGTTGCTGTTGTTGCAGTGTTGCGTGCGTGGAGTGTGGTCTTTGCTTGGCTTGTGCTGGTGGTACTGTTGATGATGGAGTTGCTGGTGGAGGTCTTCCTTGTGAGGAGGACAGTTGCAGACAAGTCCGGTGCGGTGCTCTTGGTTGTCGTTGGCTGTGCTTTCGGCTGCATGTGTTTCTGTGTGTATAAGGGAACCTACTTGCTTGGTGTGGCCTTCACCAGTGCTGGCCTATTGTCTGCGGGTCTAGTGGAAGGCATTCTTTTGTTTTCCTAGTGTGGCTTCCTCTTGGCTATGTTGTGTAGTGGTTGCTTGGGCATGTTGCCTCACCTGTCGGTGAGTTGTGGGTGCCCTATGTTATGCTGAGTCGGCATTGTTGCTTGGACTTAGCAGTTGCTCTGTGTGTGCTTGTGATGTTGTTGGTTGTGTGTTGTGTCGCTTGTTATGTTTGCTTGGTGGCCCTGTGCTAATTGGTTGTGAGTTCTGGTGAGCTCTTCCTTGATTGTTTTGGTGGAGGTTTCTCCCATAACTTCGTGCTCGTTTCTGTTCTGTTGCCCTCAGGGTTGAGGTGCGTTGTTAGTTGGCTTTGTGTTCTGGTGGGGTTTCCCAGAACTGTTTGTTGATGTCTTGGTGAGGGTTCCTCTCGGGACTGTTCCGTGCTTGTTTCTAGTGCTTTCGTGATACGTCAGGGTTGAGGTGTGTTGTTGGTTGTCTGGTGCGTTCTGGTGGGTTTTCCCAGAATGGTGCCTTGGTCGTTCTGGTGGAGGTTTCCCCCAGAACTGTCTTGTATTGCTTCTGCTTGCTGTTGTGCTCTCTCTGAAGGTCTGTGTGGATTGGTTGTTTGGGTTGTTTGTTCCTATGGAGTTCTCCTTGGACGACTCTCTGTCGTTCTTAGTGGAGGTCCTTTCCATGGCTGCCTAGTGTTTGATTTGCTTGTTGCTGCTCTCTCTCTGTTGAGATGAGCTGTCATTGTTGCCGGTTAGACTGTTTGTGTTACAGTCTACCTGGGCATTGTCGGTCAAGGCGCAATACCTTTGACTGTGTCTGGTTGCTGCGTTGGCTAGCTTGCCTTGTTGTTTGTTTCCAATTTTCCCGGCTGCATTGGTGGGACTGTGTGTGTCCCCGTGGCTCAAATGGTTCTGCTTCATTTTCCTGTGCCCAGCGTGCTCTCGCAGTTAGTGAGGTGGTGTGTACCGTGCCCATGTGGCTAGGGGTACTTCTTGTGGAGGTGCTAGTTTGTGTTTTGATTCCCTCTCTTGCGTGCGGAAGAGGCATGTTGTGCTTTTTCGTCCTCTATTTTGTGGGTTGCTCGGGGTGGTGGTGCTTCGCTTTTATGCCTTGGTGCTGGGGTGCATGTTGTTGTCGCCTTCTTGGTGGAGGTCTTTCTACCTCGAGCTGTTTTAGGGTTGAGGGGGTTGCTCCCCTCATGTCGTCGTTTCCGTTTGGCGCCGTAGGTTGGTGAACCTACTGGTCTGTTGTGTTTTGTTGTGAGGGATTTTGTGTTGCCTGACTGGTCAATGTGGGACAATGTGTTTCCGTGTGATCAGTGCTAGGTAACCCCGGTTCTCTCACCTAGCTTGCTCGTATTGGGGTTATGTTCGCATGTGCTCTGCTTTGTGCCTCTTTCGGTTCTTGGAGGCCTCTGTCGCCTTTTAGTGTGTGGCCCTCACCACCGATTATGGTAGGGGCAATGTTTCGAGTGGTGTGCTTCTAAGAGCCAGCGTGTTGGTTGCGCTCTTCGAAGCTCGTAGGCTTTCGTGTGCATTTCTTCTTGGTGGGCCCTTGGTAAGGAGTCCCTTCTGCTGGCCCCGTGCCTTTTTTGGGCCGTTGGCGCAGCTATGTGCACTACACCTACTGGTTCTGGTGCTTGTGGCTACACCGTGTGCTTGTGCCTGGGTGTGCTGACATTGAGTCTTGTGCGTTGTTTCACGGTTTGCGAGGTGCTCGAGGCGTTGAGTTGTTCTGCCTCTGGGACGCATGTGGTGGCCTGTCCCTTGTGGTCGCACCGCAGTGTGGTAGCTACCTTGTTGTTTTGTAGCCCCGGTGGTGGTGCATCCGATCTTGGTTGTGGCATGCGTCTGGAGCCTCCTCGCTTGTGTGTGTTGGGTTGTGGTACCCTATGTTGGTCTGAGTAATACTCGGGTCAGCGTGCCATTTTCTGCTTCTGCGGTTGCCCCATTTTCTAGTGGTTGAGTGTTTTCTGCGGTTGGTTTTGTGGCGCTCGCGCTTGGCGTTGCGCAGTTCATGGTGGGTGTGTTGCCAACTCATTATGGGTTTTTCCGATCGTGTGCCAGGTGGTGAGTCCTGAAGCCGATAGCGGGACCTCCCGTCTGTGTCCTTGGTGGCAGTGAGGCCTATCGGTTTACCAGTGCTTAACCACAAGTGTTGATGATGTCTTGGGTTGCTTGGTTCTGAGCAAACCTTAAACGTCTTTTCGGCCTTTGTCGCTGCGTGTGGTGCTTGTGGAGCGTGTTTTGTTTTTGGTTTTCCTCTGACTCCGCATTCGTTTGGTGTCCTTGTCGGACCACGAGGAAGGTCTGGTTAAGATCGAGTGGTGTTGTGGACGTCGTTCCACGTGTTGAGTGGTTTTTCCACGTCTCTATTTCCGTTGGGACTCTGGTTTTCCTTTGCAAGGCATCCATTTGGCTGTGTGGCCGATACTAGCGGTCGCTAGCTACGTGAGGCCATTCCTCTGAGCCCTGTGGTTGACTGGTAGGTCTTTTTCCGAGTTGTCACCAGTCGCTGTGGTCTCTGTCGGGTTTGCTGGTGACAAAGTGGGTTACTGACTAGATTGGTTTCAGCGGCAAGGTCTGTTGATGACTTCAGCCGCGTGGTTTTCGGATAGTGGTTCCGTTCGTCTTTGGTTGGTTGGTGTGTGCCACGCTTGTGGAGTTGTCGGCATCTGATTGAGTGCTCTGTGCCCATCTGGAGTGTGTTGTGTGGCTATCGGTTGTCTAGTTGTGCACTCCACGCGTGGTTGTGTCGCTGTTGTGGCCACCAGGAAGTCGTGGTGAGACTTAGTGGCCTTTTTCGCGCCGATTGTTTCTTGTCGTGTTTGTTCCTGTAGGTTGTCAGATCAATTCGAGTGTGTTGTTACTACCCCTGCTTTACTTCCGTGCTTCGGCTTTGTTTTTGTATTTTCGAGGGAAAAATTATTTTAAGTGGGGTAGGATGTGAGGATTGGGAGGGGAGGGGGAGTGGTCCCCCCCTTTTCCCCATGCACGTTGTGTGCGGGGAAACCCAAAAATGGTCGCCTGGCCATTTCTAGTAAGGAGTCAGACCCACCCTCCACCTTGCCTTCTCCATCTCCCGACCCTCTTCTTCCTCCTCCCTCCCTCGCCGCTCTCTCGGTCTCTTTCTCTCTCACACACTGCTCTCTCTCTCTCTCTCGTGTTCCCTCTCTCTCTCTCTCCTGCTCTCTTTCTCTCTCTCTGTCGCTCTGTGCACCGCCCGGAGGAGGAGGCCGTAGTTGCATCACCGTCTTCTTCCTCCCCTGCCCTGCGTCGTGGAGGACGTCGTCGCCGCGCCGCTGGAATCGCCGCCGCCTTCTTCCCCTCGCCGCCGCGCCGCAGTTGTTGCCGCCGCCTGAGGGGAGTGTCGCCGCCGACATGCGTGACGCCGGCGGGTCCTACCGCCGAGGTAGGGGCCCCCCTCTCCCTCTCCGACGTCGACCGGACCTTCCCCTCCCCCGTGTGCCGCCGTGGATCCTCCCCCTCCTCTCCCTACTCCCGTTCTCTCTCTCTCCCTTTCTTTCTCTGTTGTGGGTGCTCCAGGCTGGGGTTCTGGTCGGTGAAGGATCGCCGGCGGCGATTGCGCCGCCCGGCGACCCTTCCGCCGCCGGCGTCGGCGCCGGCGCCAGCCCCGCCAGCCGCCGACCTGGCTCCGCCCCTTCCTCACCTCCCTGCGCGTAGGGAAGGAGTCGGGAGCAAGGGGGACACCCTCGTGACGCAGCGCGCCCAGATCTACTTGAGATTTGGGCGGCGCATTGCGCCCCCCGCCTGTGGCGCATTGCGCCAGGCAGTGGCCTGGGTTCCTCTGCGGCGCATTGCGCCGGCAGACTCCTCTTTGGGCCCATTTGAGCTCCGTTTTGGGCCATTTTTGCTCCATTTCTTTCATGTGTTGTTGCTCCGGCCATGCCGGTGGGCCTCCCCGGGGTTGGTGGCCATTTCGTCGAGCCACGTGGTGATCGGGCCCACCCGGGTCGGCTCTGATCAGGCCGGTAGTGTCGTTTGACCGTTTAACCTAGACAGTCGCGTTGGGGTTTCCGGCACCCGTGGGGTGAGTTCCGAGGGCTGACCGACTGTCCGGGGTGGTAATATATGCCCTTCGAGTCGTTGTGCTGGGTTCCTCGACTTCTGGGCCCACCTGGGTCAACTCTAACCGGGCCGTCGGGGGCCATTTGACCGTTTGACCGGACAGTCGTGCTGGGGTTTCCGGAACCCGTGGGGTGAGTTCCGAGGGCCGACCGACTATCCGGGTGGTAATATTAGCTTTTTGTGGTTGACCGTCAATCAGGTACTTTAGCGGATCTGTTTCCGCATCGAGTTTCTGTTCCGTGCTCGTGACGCTTGTGCTGACTCCCTAGCACTGCGCCTTACCAGTCTTCGCCCGGTGTTGCGACACTTGAGGGCTTGTCCCAGCGCACGGTGCGCGTTTGGGTTGTTACCGTTCCCCGGGACCCCCATCCTAGTGGGCCCGTTGAGGGTGGTCTCCGAGCCACGAGTGCGTCCGTCGAGCGTTTCTCCGGACGAAGGGGAAAATGGTGTTGGACAGCGGCGTTGAGTCGTTTGTTGAGCTCACTTAGTTGGTCCGGGTCCCGCGGAGTTTGTGTTGCCCAGTTGACGAGCCCAAAGGGGGGGTGAATGGGTCTTTTAAAAATAATCTAGAAGATACATGTAACTAAAAGCATTCACACAAACATTCTTCGAAGGAGGTTAGTGACTGTTAGTTTAAATATCAAACACACAAAGAAAACAATCACATGACACAAAGGATTATCCTGGTTTGGACCTCCTTCCCTTAGGAGTCCTACGTCCAGTCCCTGAGCAACCACTCAAGTTTTTACTAACTAGGGTACAGTCCCCCTAAGGACGCTACAGCACCCAGCTCGGCTGGTCTTCCTTCACACCTGAAGGGAATAACAACACCCTGGATACCCCACCAGGTCTTCCTTCACAACTGAAGGGAAATAGCACCCTGGATACCACCAGGTCTTCCTTCACAACCGAAGGGAAACAACACAAAGAGAATGGAATAAGATCAAGCCCCTAGATCAAGCTTTTTTAACAAGCCAAGATCTGAAGCGACTAGCACTGAGAGCAAAGAATCTATGCTAAGCACACTCTCAGAACTACACAAGCTCTCTCAAGATTTTCACTACAGTGAGGAGAGCAAAGAGCGAAAGTTATGTGGAATGAAGTTCTTGGCTCTGGACTTCTTGCCGAAGAATTTGAATGCTTGAATACGAGATGCTTGTTCTCTACTTCGTTGGTTGTTCCATTCTTTTCATTCTGTCTTTGAATTTATATCTTCTATTTGAAATACTGTTGTTGAAGTAACCGTTGTCTCTTGGATTGATAGACGTTAGACTGTTTGACATTTGGAAGCATCAACTATCTTTTATCCATTTGAGCACGCAAAGAGATATGGTCTTCTGACGTCTATAGGTCCAACGTTGTATGATAGAAAGTCTTCAGGACCCTACACACATTAAATGCTAGAAAAGTAGACAACTCAGACTGTCTCTTGTTGTCAGTATACGTTGATGTGAGTATTCACTAGAATAGCAATCCCAAATAGCTTGTTTTAAAAGATGTATATAGAGTAAGCACAATAATGGACGATATTGTCTGCATGCATGCAGAGATACGTTCAGAACTCATATATGCAGGAGTGACAGATAGATATATGCGTGACTTTGACTAGTCAACGCTTCAAGAGATAAGATAAAAGTCAAGTTGATATAAACTGTAAAGTCGTTGTCTTATGAAATCGTTATGAATACTAACAAGTCATTATAGAGAGCAAATCGTTAAAGCAAGTATATGTGTTCAACAGGGAAATCGTCATGAACACTTATCAAGTCGTTATGAGCTCTAAGCAAATCGTTATGAGCGCTTAAAGAAATCTTTGTGCAAAGCAAATCGTTACGGCGAGCAAATCGTTACGTCGTGCGAGTTCTAAAGAAATCGTTACGGTAACTTACAAAATCGTTACGGCGAGCAAGTCGTTGCGAGTTCTAAAGAAATCGTTACGGCGAGCAAGTCATTGCGAGTTCTAAAGAAATCGTTACGGTAACTTACGAAATCGTTACGGCGAGCAAGTCGTTGCGAGTTCTAAAGAAATCGTTACGGTAACTTATGAAATCGTTACGACGAGCGAGTCGTTGCGAGTTCTAAAGAAATCGTTACGGCGAGCAAGTCGTTGCGAGTTCTAAAGAAATCGTTACGGTAACTTACGAAATCGTTATGACAGGCAAGTCGTTACGCTTTCTAAAGAAATTGTTGCGATGACTTATAGAATCGTTATGACAGGCAAGTCGTTACGCGTTCTAAAGAAATCGTTGTGATGACTTATAGAATCGTTACAGCATCGACTTGTTTAAACAACATGACTTTTCAGTCTTATAAGGAAATTGTTAAGATTTTCAACAGAAATCGATATGGACTTAGAGAAATATCATGTTGAAAAGATTAAAGCTTCAGAGAAGAAATGCATACCTCTATTGGCTTGTTTGAACTTGGTATTTTTCCTGTACTTAAGACTTATGAAATATTCATTAGATATTATTGATAAAATCTAGTTTAGTTTTGTTAATCACCAAAATACATATGTAATTAATTAAAATTACATGGGGACAGACTGATCATCAATCTCCCCATTTTTGGTGATGACAAAACTGAACAATAAGCATGGATAAAAAAATATCTGAAAAAAAAAATTTATTGGAATGTATTTCAGACATGCTAATTTTCTCCCCCTTTTTGTCATTGAGCAAAAAAACAACCTGAGACAAAGAAAAAAGAGAGAAAGAAAATAGGAGTACACAAAGAAGGAGATTTCATTAACTTTGCGGAGGTACAGGTAAATAGAAGGCATGAGACAAAAGAGAGGCAAAATGGGAGATGGTTTCCCATGCCTATGCTTCCTGCTCTTCAAAAATAGTTTTAAAGACTCCAAAAGACACAGAGTAGGTTGGTCCCATGGAGGAAGCCATCCTTTTGAGATGAAGATCTAGGTGTTTGTAGAGAAGATCAGCATAGGCATCTTTATCCATAGTCATCTTTAGGAAACGACGAGTCCCAAACTGGCACAGTTAAGAAACTGATCCATGGACACAGGATAGTGATTGTGATTATCTCTGAGAGCTTTATGTAGAGCTACATATACTTTGTATCCATTAACAAGATGTATAGAATTCATATCCAAGAAAGTAGCTGGAGAGATAGCTGGTTTGCCTTCCCTGGCCTGAGCTTCATTGAGCGCAAACAACTGCTGAGCTGACAAAGGGTAGATCTTGGACCATTCTGAGGATGTCAGCCTTTCACATTCAGACAGAATGGGGGCTAGAACTTCAGCACTTACATGCCCCTGGTGATATTCCCTAAATAGGAATCTAGGAAAAGCAACCAGGCAGCCTTTCTGTACTCTAATTCTGCCCATTACTCTGGCAAAACGCTCAAAGATGATGGATCCTACAGAGGATTCCATAACTAGAAAATGGATTTGTGGAAGGGCTATCTCTTCAGGCACTTGGAGGGTAGCAAAATCTACCTGAACATCTGAAGTATGTGAGATATCCGGAGTCAGAGCTGAAATGGCCTTTCTGAATTGGCTAAGTTGAACCTCTGGAAGTCTATGAACATATCTGTAATTGTTGAATAGCATGAAATGTCTGATCATTTTGATTTCCTTTTGAATGTAGGGTGCCCAAAGTTCTCTACGATACATCCTAAACCATTCTAATAAGGTCAGGGAGTGGTCCCTTGGAGGGAATCTAGCAGATTTGGCAAGAATAAATTTCTTGAAGAGATCCTTGTGACCTTTGCCCCATTGGTCTTCTGATTTGGAGTGGGCAAGAGAGAATATTCTGGATTTTTCTGATTTTGTAAGAGAAGTGTCGGGTAGAGTGGTGTGCAAATGATCTGTGAGATTAAGAAAGAGAAGGTTAATGATAGTTGCAAGAACAACTTTTGAGAGATATTCTCTGTACAGTGGTTTATGTTTGTTGTCCATTGTGAGAGAAAACCACAAAGGTGGGTATTTAGGTTCAGATGAAATGGAGGAAGTAGAAGTAAGTTTCCTCTTCTTGGGGGCAGGACTAGAAGAGTCTGCCCTATGGACATGTTCACCAACCTTCAACACAGACCTGAGGATCCCTTCCTCAAACTCATCCTTTATCTTTTCCATAAAGGGAGAATTAAGTTGGGCTCTTTCAGGTATGATAGTGATGAAAGAGGGTGGAGGAGTAGGATGAAGAAAAGAATGTGAAGTAGTTGGGAGGTCATCAACTGGTCCAAGGGAGGGACCAGAGGAGGAGGAGGAGGAGGCTCCAGCTGAGGATGCTGGAGGGGCCTCAAGGATAGGAGAAGGAGAAGGAATTGGAGTAAAGGAGGCAGGAGATGAGGTGGAATGAGGAGGAAATGGAGTGGGAGAGGAAATTGGTCTGGATTGAGGCTTCTTGAATGTTTGTGGAGCAGGAGGAGCTGTAGGAGCTGAGGGTGGAGTTGGAGGAATAGGTGTGTGAGAGGGAGAAGAGGAAGCTAGGAGCTTGGGTGCCAAGGACTCTTCTTCAGCCTCTGCCTGCACAGGTTCACTCTCCAATGGCCCTGTTGGCCCTGACACTTGCTCAGCTTGCCCTAGAGACCCTTCAACCTGCTTAGCTGGCCCAGATGGCCTTTGCACATTTACTGTTGCCTCTGCTGGTGCTGCTGCTGCTTCTGGCCCTGTTGGCCCTGCCTCTTGAACTGATGGCCTTGAAGGCCCTGACTCCGGAACTTGGGCTGCAGGAGGTAGAGGAGGAGGAATTTGAGCTCCAACCACCTTGAGAATGTCTCCCAGCAAATTTTTCATGGTGCCCATTTCCTGGTTAAACCACTTCATGGCATTTCTTATGTTGGAAATTTCCTTTGAAGCTGAAGCTTGGCTCATGAAGATGGAGGATACATCAGATTGAAGAGAACATAGAATAGTTCCTTGGGCATCAAGTCTCTCAATTATAGGCTTCAAGTTAATCACAATTTTCTGCCTCATCTGCCTTTCAAATGGAGTATTTGATAAGCGTGGGACTTCGGACTCCACTTCTTTCCCTTTGAGCCTAGCCTCTGAAGCCGGAGGAGGCTGATCATCATCAGAATCAGAGGAGCTTGCTGTCTCCCCATCTCTGACATCATCCTGATTATGAGGTAGGTCTTCATCAACTGGTACATCACCCATTGGCTCATCATGGTGAGTTGCTTCTTCTTCTTGACCTTCCTTGGATTGCTCCCCCTGAGCAGGAGCATCTTTTTCCATGAATTCTTGCTCCCCCTGAATGGGAGCATCTTCTAAAACAACACTTGTTGGAGCACTGGACTGCTCCTCTTGAACTGTTGCTGCCACTGATTCCTCAATGTGGCCTGATGCCACAACTTCTTCTGCAATTCCACTAGTCTCTGAGGTGACTGGAGTGGTGAGAACTGAATCTACTACATCTCTAAGAATGGAGGCAATAATGGAGGTGGGCAGATTATCTGTTGCACCTTCCACTGCTTCTTCTACAAGACCTTCTGGAGATTGTGAAACTATTTGGACAAGGGGTGACCTTACAGCCTCAACTGCTGCTTCTGCTGATTTTTCTAGAAGTGAAGGTACTGCTGGCTCAATCTCTATTCTCTGTTCTATTGCTGCTTGAACTACTGCTAGTTGCTCTGCTGCTGGCTCTGCTGCTTCTTCCTGAACATCAGGAATATCAGGAATATCACCTATGATGGCCTCTCCCTCGGCCACTGTGGTCTTAGACCAAACACCATCTATAACTGAAAAACCACTTTTCCTGAGATTTCTGGACCAAATTGATTGGCCCGATTTCTCAACAACTGCTCCTGCCAGATCAATACCAAAGTGCTTGAAAACTTTGGTGAGCAGATGTGCATACGGCAAGGAAACATTGAGCTTGCTTTTTGTGTCCCAAATCTGATCTCTGGCAAAAGTCATTATTTCCATCATCACTGCGGCCATGTTGATTTCCTTGTTCTGTATGGCCCAAAACATCATGTCAGAATCTGCCTTTGAACAGGTGGAGAATGTGGCGCTTCTTGGAACCAAAATCTGACACACTATGAAGTGAAGGAGGCGGTTGAACGCATTCAGTTGGTTGATGTCCAATTTACCATCTCTTAATCTGTATCCCGGCCCTACAATGCCAAGACCCTTGACTTGGGCGTTCACGGAGTGAACCCCACTGTGCCCTGATGTTGTTACTCCAAACAACTCATGTAATAGCTCACTATCTATCTTAATCTGGGTTCCCTTGACATATGAAACCTGGGACCCATCTTCTTGAGTCTTCAAGCATACATAGAAGGCCTTCACGAGGTCTGGATAACTTACCTCAGAGAAAGTTGTTACTCCCATCCATTGCATCCTGATCAAAGCTTCAACCACACTGTACATACCATTCTTTTCAAGATCAGCAACGTCCACTGTCTTGTTCCCACACACTTTGGTCTTCACGAACTTGAACCTCTCCTGCTGCTCAGGAGTGAGGAACTCGGCACTGTAGCCACCCAAACTCCCGGAAACGGCTGATGCGGCCATGGAATCAAGTGTGGAGGTTTTCTAGAGGATTGAGAAGGAAGGAGGAGAGAAATCCCTTAAGAAATTTCGCGGGAAGAGGAGAGAAGCTTCAAAAACTAGCAGAGGGTCGATGTCGAAATCGCTAGGGCATCGGCTTGAGCATCCAGACGAAAGAGGGAAAAAGGTTGAAGACAAGATATGAATCGTTATCTCATTCAATTTTTAGGAATAAATTAATGCGTTGTGAAAAGTGAGGCGCCAAAAGGCGGCAGAAGAAGACAAAAGAGTTTGACTATTCAAACCGACTTCAATAAGAGAGCGGTTACAAAGGATAATTTGAATTTCTTTTGCTTAAAGCCATGGAGGGAAAAATTACTTAATTCTGAAATTTAATGTGCCAGTTTTAAACAAAACCTTTTTCACAAATTGCACATGCCTAATTCCCTTCTAAGAGATGTGAATCTCTCCTCGGGTAAGGCTTTTGTGAAAATGTCTGCTAACTGACCATTTGTATCAATAAAAGATATTTCAATATTACCATTTGCTACATGATTACGAATAAAATGATTGATGATCAGTCTATCCCCATGCAATTTTAATTAATTACATATGTATTTTGGTGATTAACGAAACTAAACTAGTTTTTATAAATAATATCTAATGAATATTTCATAAGTCTTAAAGTACAGAAAAAATACCAAGGTCAAACAATCCAATAAAGGTATGCATTACTTCTCTGAAGTTTTAATCTTTTCAACATGATATTTCTCTAAGTCCATATCGATTTCTGTTGAAATTCATAACGATTTCCTTATAAGACTAAAAAGTCATGTTGTTTCAAGCAAGTCGATGTCATAACGATTTCATAAGTTACCGTAACGATTTCTTTAGAACTCGCAACGACTTGCTCGTCGTAACGATTTCGTAAGTTACCGTAACAATTTCTTTAGAACTCGCAACGATTTGCTCGCCGTAACGATTTATTTAGAACTCGCAACGACTTTATCTCCGTAACGATTTCTTTAGAACTCGCAATGACTTGCTCGCCGTAACGATTTTTTTAGAACACACAACGACTTGCTCGCCGTAATGATTTCGTAAGTTACCATAACGATTTCTTTAGAACTCGCAACGACTTGCTCGCCGTAACGATTTCGTAAGTTACCGTAACGATTTCTTTAAGCGCTCATAACGATTTGCTTTGCACAAAGATTTCTTTAAGCGCTCACAACGATTTGCTTTGCGTAACGATTTCTTTAGAGCTCATAACGACTTGATAAGTGTTCATAACGATTTGCTTTGCACAAAGATTTCTTTAAGCGCTCACAACGATTTGCTTTGCGCAACGATTTCTTTAGAGCTCATAACGACTTGATAAGTGTTCATAACGATTTGCTCTCTATAATGACTTGTTAGTATTCATAACGATTTCATAAGTCATATAGACAACGACTTTACAGTTTATATGAACTTGACTTTTATCTTATCTCCTGAAGCGTTGACTAGTCAAAGTCACGCATTTATCTATCTGTCACTCCTGCATTTATGAGTTCTGAACGTATCTCTGCATGCATGCAGACAATATCGTCCATTATTGTGCTTACTCTGTATACATCTTTAATAACAAGCTATTTGGGATTGCTATTCTAGTGAATACTCCCATCACCGCATATTGACAACCAGAGACAATTTGAGTTGTCTGTTGTTCTAGCATTTAATGTGTGCAGGGTCCTGAAGACTTTCTATCATACAACGTTGGACCTATAGACGTCAGAAGACCCTATCTCTTTGCGTGCTCAAATGGATAAAAGATAGTTGAAGCTTCCAAATGTCAAACAGTCTAACGTCTATCAATCCAAGAGACAACGGATACTTCAACGGCTGTATTTCAAATAAGGAGATATAAACTCAAAGACAGAAGGAAGAAACTACAACCAATGTAGTAGAGAACAAGCATCTTGTGTTAAAACGTTCAAATTCTTCTGCAAGAAGTCCAGAGCCAAGAATCTCATTCCTCATCACCTTTAGCTCTTTTGCTCTCTGTGCTATAATAGACTTTCTAAGAGAGCTTGTGTAGTTCTGAGAGTGTGCTTAGCTTTGAGTTCTTCCTCTCATTGCTAGTGGCTTCAGATCTTGGCTACTTAAAGCTTGATCTAGAGGCTTGATCTCATTCCATTCTCTTTGTGTTGTTTCCCTTCGGTTGTGAAGGAAGACCAGCCGAGCTGGGTGCTATAGTGTCCTTAGGGGGACTGTACCCTAGCTAGTAGAAACCTGAGTGGTTGCTCAGGGACTGGACGTAAGACTCCTAAGGAAAGGAGATCCGAACCAGGATAATCCTTTGTGTCGTGTGATTGCTTTCATTGTGTGTTTGATATTTCAACTAACAGTCACTAACCTCCTTCGAATAACGTTTGTGTGAATGTTTTTAGTTATAAGTATCTTCTAGATTATTTTTAAAAAGACCCATTCACCCCCCCTCTGGGCTCGTCAACTGGGCAACAAGTGGTATCAGAGCGAGTCTCTTCGACAAAGAAAAAGGATCCAACGATCTAAAGAGTAAAGATCCATGGCAGCCCAAGGTAACTTTGAAGGTCAGTCTGTCAACCGACCCCCTCTCTTCGATGGTGAAGATTATCCTTACTGGAAGACCAGAATGGAATACTTTCTACAAGGCCACGACTATCAAATTTGGTCCATAGTAGAAGAAGGTGATTTGGTAGTCACAAATGAGAAAGCTCAATGGACAGATGATGACAGAAAGAAGATCTCCTTGAATTGCAAAGCAAAGAGCATCTTATGCTGTGCTCTAAGTAAGAAGGAGTTCAACAGAGTTTCAGCCTGCAAATCCTCAATGGAAATGTGGGAAAAGCTCAGGATCACATATGAAGGCACAGGCAAGGTAAAGGAGACAAGAATCGACATTCTTGTCACCCAGTATGAGAGATTTCAGATGCAATCAGGTGAATCCATAACTCAAATGTTCAGTCGGTTCACTGACATCACAAATGGACTAGCTGGTCTGGGGAAAACTTATGAGATTGGAGACATGGTGAGGAAAATACTTAGATCCTTACCGTCCTCATGGACCCCAAAGGTCACAGCAATAGAAGAAGCTAATGACCTGAAGAGAATGTCAGTAGAAAAGCTCATTGGGTCCCTCATGGCCCATGAGATCAACATGGAAAGGCTAGGAGAGTCCTCTAGCAGAAAGAAGCACTCCAACGCCTTAAAAGCTGAAGAAGATTCACCAGAAGCAAGTTCAGCTGAGAGTGAAAGTGATGTGGACAGCGAGAATGAGGAAGCAATGCTATCTAGAAGATTGCAGCGGATTTTGGCTAAGAAGAAGAAGTTCGAATCTGGTAGAAGACACTTCGAAAGGAATAAGGACTTCAAGAAGCCAGATGGAAAAGAGATGAAGAAAGGAGAACCCATCTGCTATGAATGTAAGAAGCCAGGACACATTAAAGCTGAGTGTCCGAAATTCAAGAAGCCGGAGTTCAAGAAGAAAGACAACTCCAAGAAGTTCATAAAGTACAAAAAGAAGGCGATGGCAGCAGCATGGGAAAACAGTAGCGACTCAGACAGTGAGTCAAGCTCCTCCAGCGATGAAGAAGAAGCCAACTTGGCCTTCATGGCTAATACTGAAGAAAAGGTAACCTCTGACTCTTCTTTTGATTCATGCAATGGTTCAGATTCCGATAGTTTAGAAGAGGCTTTCAACGAACTATATGAAAAATATAAAGAAGTAACCAAACTATTAAAAGTAAGCAAGAAAAACATAGTCTGTATAGAAAATACAAACTCAGATCTAAAATCAGAAAATGAACAATTAGAAAGTCAAATAACTGAACTTAAAAGAAGAAATCAACTGTTATGTGAAGACCTAAAAGCTAAGAATGAACAAATAACTAAATTAGAGAAACAAGTAAGTTCAGATGAACTGAAAACTAAAATCAAAACACTAACAGAAGAAAATATACAGTTATCTAGCACATTAGAAAAATTCACCAATGGTAAAAACTCCCTCATATTAAAAGGTGCTAGAAGATCAGGTAAGAAGAAAAATGGATTAGGATATACACCCCCAGATAATGAAGAAACCATAGTTTATCCTAAAACATATCCAACACCAAAATTTGTACCTGAACAAGATATAGCATACAAAGCTGATTTCAAATATATAGAAAAAGTAACCAAATTATCCTGCTGTAGTCACTGCAACAAGTTAGGACATATCATAACGACATGCCAAACAAGACATAAGAAATGGATAATAAAAAGTAAAATCAATGATACTAACCCATCAGGACCCAAAAGAATTTGGGTACCTAAAACTTGATGTTTTTATTTCAGGTTATCCCTCGAGCATCCAAATGGTATTTGGATAGTGAGTGCTCAAGGCACATGTCAGGAAACCAGAAGTTATTCTCTCATCTCCAAGCTGAAGAAGGAACAGTCACTTATGGAGATAATGGGAAAGGAACAGTAATTGGCAGTAGCTCTGTGAATAACAAAGGAAAAATAGTCGTAGAAGATGTGTTATTAGTCAAGGGATTGAAGCACAATCTCATTAGCATCAGCCAGCTGTGTGATAGAGGCCATCAGATCAAGTTTCAAGAGTCAAAGTGCAGCATACTAAAGGATGGAGCAGTCATCTTTGAAGCTAATAGAGAAAAGAATTTGTATGTGCTCTATCTTGAGGAACTCAAGGAACAAAACGTCTGTCTGGCAGCAAATAAGGATAAATCTACTGAATTATGGCACAGACGACTAGGTCATTGCAGCATAGATGGCATGAGAAAATTGGTGAAGAAGAATCTTGTGGAAGGTCTACCTAAGGTCAGTGCAAAAATGGATGGTGTCTGTAGACCTTGTGCTAAGGGAAAGCACACCAAGAGCTCCTTCAAGTCAAAGACAGTGGTGACCACCTCAAAACCCTTAGAGCTCCTTCATATGGATCTATTTGGGCCAATGAGGACTACCAGCCTTGGAGGAAAGAACTTTGGATTTGTCATAGTCGATGATTAATCAAGATTCACATGGGTATCGTTTCTAGAGCATAAAGATGACACATTTGATAACTTTGTCAATTTCAGCAAGAAAGTATAGAAGGATCAGAAGTTCAGCATTATTTCTATCCGATCAGATCATGGTGGTGAATTTCATAATGAAAAAATTGTTAAGTTCTGTGATGATCAAGGAATTGAGCATAATTTCTCAGCACCAAGGACACCACAGAAAAATGGAATTGCTGAGAGAAAGAATAGAACTCTATTGGATATGGCAAGAACAATGTTATCAGAATATGATCTGCCAAGGTATTTTTGGGCTGAAGCAGTCAACACAGCAAGCTACATTATCAACAGAGTAATGATCAAACCAATCCTAAAGAAGACTGCATATGAACTGTTCAAAGGAAAGAAACCAAAGATCAGCCACTTCAGGACATTTGGATGTCCTTGCTTCATCCACAATAATGGAAAAAGGGACATTGGTAAGTTGGATGCCAAATCAGATGAAGGCATCTTCATGGGGTACACCTCTAAACCCAAAGGCTATAGAGTATTTAATAAACACACTTTATTAATTGAACAGTCTGTACACATTATCTTTGATGAAACTAACCCTTCCTTGAGAAAGGAAGAAGATAGTGATAATGATGATGCAGATAAGCTGTCCAAGAAACTAAAGAATACATCAATTGAGGACAAGGATGATCCACCTCTGGAAGACTTGCAACAAGAAGAAATTACTCATGAAAATCTTCCAAAGGAGTGGAGACACAAGAAAGATCACCCACTTGAGAATATTATTGGTGATTCATCCGTAGGGGTAAGAACAAGAGGTAATGTTATTCCTTGTGATTACGTAGCTTTTGTTTCTCAAATAGAGCCTAGGACAGTCAATGAAGCTCTTACTGGTGAATCTTGGATAATAGCCATGCAAGATGAACTAAATCAATTCAAGAGAAACCAAGTATGGTCACTTGTTCCTAGACCATCAGACCGTCAGTCATTGGCACCAAATGGGTGTTCAGAAATAAACTGGATGAAACTGGTGTTATCTTAAGAAACAAGGCCAGATTGGTAGCTCAAGGCTATTCTCAAGAGGAAGGCATAGATTTCGATGAAACCTATGCACCTGTAGCTAGACTTGAGGCTATTAGAATATTACTTGCATATGCATCAGCTTTGAATTTAACATTATTTCAAATGGATGTTAAATCCGTATTTTTAAATGGTTTTATAAAAGAGGAAGTTTATGTGGAACAACCCCCGGGTTTTGATGACACAGAATTTCCTAATCATGTTTTCAAACTTCACAAGGCATTATATGGTTTAAAGCAAGCACCAAGAGCCTGGTATGAAAGGCTTAGTTCTTTTCTTTTAAACCATGGTTTCAGTAGAGGTCAAGTAGATAGTACTCTTTTTATAAAGTCAAAGGTCAAACACATTCTACTAGTTCAAATTTATGTAGATGATATTATTTTTGGTTCTACTGATGAATCCCTTTGCAAGTACTTTGAAAAGTTGATGCAGGGAGAATTTGAAATGAGCATGATGGGAGAACTCAATTACTTCCTTGGATTACAAATCAAACAAGGAAAGGAAGGAACTCACATCTGTCAAGCAAAGTACACAAAAGAACTCTTGAAGAAATTTGGATTCGATAACACTAAACCACTGTCAACACCAATGAGTACATCAACAAGAATGGACAGTGACAAAGATGGTAAGAAAGTAGATCAAAAGATCTACATAGGTATGATAGGTTCACTGCTCTATTTGACAGCTAGTAGACCTGATATCTTATTTAGTGTATGCATGTGTGCTAGGTATCAAGCAGATCCTAGAGAATCACATTTAATTTCTGTAAAAAGAATATTTAGATATTTAGCTAGAACCCATGACTTAGGTCTGTGGTATCCAAAATCTTGTGAAATCAATATAGTAGGATACTCTAATGCTGACTATGCTGGATGCAAAGTAGATAGAAAAAGCACCAGTGGTGGTTGTCAATTTCTTGCAGGATGTTTGATATCCTGGTCTTCAAAGAAACAAAATTCAGTGGCACTGTCTATAGCTGAAGCTGAGTACGTAGCTGCTGGAAGTTGTTGTACACAACTCTTATGGATAAAGCAACAACTTGAAGATTTTGGATTAAATATCAAATCGATCCCACTGTTGTGTGACAACACCAGTGCCATTAATCTTACCAAGAATCCAGTTCAACATTCAAGGACCAAGCATATTGAGGTTAGATATCATTTTATTCGTGATCATGTAGCAAATGAGAATATTGAAATATCATTTATTGATACAAATGGTCAGTTAGCAGACATTTTCACAAAAGTCTTACCCGAGGAGAGATTCACATCTCTTAGAAGGGAATTAGGCATGTGCAATTTGTGAAAAAGGTTTTGTTTAAAACTGGCACATTAAATTTCAGAATTAAGTAATTTTTTTTCCCCTTCATGGCTTTAAGTAAAAGAAATTCAAATTATCTTTTGTAACCTCTCTCTCATTGAAGTCGGTTTGAATAGTCAAACTCTTTTGTCTTCTTCTGCCGCCTTTTGGCGCCTCACTTTCCCCAGTGCATTTATTTATTCATAAAATCAATGACAGAACGATTCGTATCTCATCGTCTACCTTTTCCCCCTTTCGTCTGGTTGCTTGAGCCGATGCCCTAGCAATTTCGACATCGACTCTCTGCTAAGTTTGAAGCTTCTCTCATCTTCCCGCAAAATTTCTTGAGGGCTTTCACTCCTCCTTCCTTCTCAACCCTCCAGAAAACCTCCACACTTGATTCCATGGCCGCATCCTCCGTTTCCGGGAGTTTGGGTGGCTACAGCGCCGAGTTCCTTACTCCTGAGCAGCAGGAGAGGTTCACGTTTGTGATGACTAAAGTTTGTGGGAACAAAACAGTGGACGTTGCTGATCTGGAAAAGAATGGTATGCACAGTGTTATTGAAGCGTTGAACAGAATGCAATGGATGGGAGTAGCAACTTTCTCTGAGGTAAGTTATCCAGACCTCGTGAAGGCCTTCTATGTATGCTTGAAGACTCAAGAAGATGGGTCCCTGGTTTCACATGTCAAGGGAACCCAGATTAAGATAGATAGTGAGCTATTGCATGCGTTGTTTGGAGTAACAACATCCGGGCACAGTGGGGTTCACTCCGTGAACGCCCAGGTCAAGGGTCTTGGCATTGTAGGGCCAGGATACAGATTAAGAGATGGAAAATTGGACATCAACCAGCTGAATGCATTCAACCGCCTCCTTCACTTCATAGTGTGTCAGATTTTGGTTCCAAGAAGCGCCACATTCTCCACCTGTTCAAAGGCAGATTTTGACATGTTGTTTTGGGCTATACAGAACAAGGAAATCAACATGGCCGTAGTGATGATGGAAAGAATGACTTTTGCTAGAGATCAGATTTGGGACACAAAGTCCAAGCTAAATGTTTCCTTGCCATATGCACATCTGCTCACCAAAGTTTTCAAGCACTTTGGTATTGATCTGGCAGGAGCAGTAGTTGAGAAAATGGGCCAATCTTTTAGGTCCAGAAATCTCAGGAAAAGTGGTTTTTCAGTTATAGATGGTGTTTGGTCTAAGACCACAGTGGCCGAGGGAGAGGCCATTATAGGTGATATTCCTGATGTTCAGGAAGAAGCAGCAGAACCAGCAGCAGAGCAGCTAGCAGCAGTCCAAGCAGCAGTAGAACAGAGAATAGAGACTGAGCCAGAAGTACCTTCTCTTCCAGCAGAATTAGCAGAAGTAGCAGTGGAGGATGTAGGGTCACCCCTTATCCAAATAGTTTCGCAATCTCCAGAAGGACCTGAAGAAGAAGCAGTGGTAGGTGCAGCAGATAATCTGCCCACCTCCATTATTGCCTCCATTCTCAGAGATGTAGTAGATTCTGTTCTCACCTCTCCAGTCACCTCAGAGACTGGTGGAATTGCAGAAGAAATTGTGGCATCAGGCCACATTGAGGAATCAGTGGCAGCATCAGTTCAAGAGGAGCAGTCTAGTGCTCCATCAAGTGTTATTTTGGAAGATGCTCCCATTCAGGGGGAGCAAGAATTCAAGGAAGAAGATGCTCCCATTCAGGGGAAGCAATCCAAGGAAGGTCAAGAAGAAGAAGCAGCTCACCATGATGAGCCAATAGGTGATGTACCAATTGATGAAGACCTACCTCGTGATCAGAATGATGTCAGAGAAGGGGAGACAGCCAGCTCCTCGGATTCAGATGATGATCAGCCTCCTCCAGCTTCAGCGGCTAGGCAAAAAGGGAAAGAAGTGGAGCCTGAAGTACCACTCTTATCAGATACTCCTCATGAAAGACAAATAAGGCAGAAGATTGTAATAAATTTGAAGCCTGTGATTGAGAGACTTGATGCTCAAGGCACTATCCTGTGTTCTCTTCAATCTGATGTATCCTCCATCTTCATGAGCCAAGCATCAGCTACAAAAGAAATCTCCAACTTAAGAAATGTCATGAAGTGGTTTAACCAGGAAATGGGGTCTATGAAAAGTTTGTTGGGAGACATTCTCAAGGTGGTTGGAGCTCAAATTCCTCCTCCTCCACCTCCTACAGCCCAGGTTCAGGAGTCAGGGCCTTCAAGGTCATCAGTTCGAGAGGATGGGCCAACAGGTCCAGAAGCAGCAGCAGCACCAGCAGAGGCAGCAGTAAATGTTGAAGGGCCATCTGAGCCAGCTGATCAGTTTGAAGGGCCTCCAGGGCCATCTGAGCAAGTGTCAGGGCCATCAGGGCCATTGGAGAGTGAGTCTGTGCAGAAAGAGGCAGAAGAGTCCTTGGCACCCAAGCCCCCAGCTCCCTCTTCTCCCTCTCGCACACCTATTCCTCCAACTCCACCCTCAGCTCCTACAGCTCCTCCTGCTCCACAAACCTTCAAGAAGCCTCAATCCGGATATGTTTCCTCTCCAGCACCATTTCAGTCCACCTCATCTCCTGCCTCTTCCACTACAATTCCTTCTCCTTCTCCTATCCTTGAGGCCCCTCCAGCATCCTCAGCTGGAGCCTCCTCCTCCTCTGGTCCCTCCCTTGGACCAGTTGATGACCTCCCAACTACTTCACATTCTTTTCTTCATCCTACTCCTCCACCCTCTTTCATCACCATCATACCTGAAAGAGCCCAACTTAACTCTCCCTTTATGGAAAAGATAAAGGATGAGTTTGAGGAAGGGATCCTCAGGTCTGTGTTGAAGGTTGGAGAACATGTACATAGGGTAGACTCTTCCAATCCTGCCCCCAAGAAGAGGAAACTTACTTCTACTTCCTCCCTTTCCTCTGAACCTCAATACCCACCTTTGTGGTTTTCTCTCACAGTGGACAACAAACATAAACCACTGTACAAAGAATATCTCTCAAAGGTTGTTCTTGCAACTATCATTAACCTTCCCTTTCTTGATCTCACAGATCATTTGCACACCATTCTTCCCTACACTTCTCTTACAAAATCCGAAAAATCCAGAATTTTCTCTCTTGCCCACTCCAAATCAGAAGACCAATGGGGCAAAGGTCACAAGGATCTCTTCAAGAAATTTATTCTTGCCAAATCTGCTAGATTCCCTCCAAGGGACCACTCCCTGACCTTATCAGAATGGTTCAGGTTGTATCATAGAGAACTTTGGGCACCCTTCATTCAAAAGGAAATCAAAATGATCAGACATTTCATGCTATTCAACAATTATAGATATGTTCATAGACTTCCAGAGGTTCAGCTTAGCCAATTCAGAAAGGCCATTTCAGCTCTAACTCCGGATATCTCTCAAACTTCAGATGTTCAGGTAGATTTTGCTACCCTCCAAGTGCCTAAAGAGATAGCCCTTCCTCAAATTCATTTTCTAGTTATGGAATCCTCTGTAGGATCCATCATCTTTGAGCATTTTGCCAGAGTAATGGGCAGAATTAAAGTACAGAAAGGCTGCCTGGTTGCTTTTCCTAGATTCCTTTTTAGGGAATATCACTAGGGGCATGTAAGTGCTGAAGTTCTATCCCCCATTCTGTCTGAATGTGAAAGGCTGACATCCTCAGAATGTTCAAAGTTCTACCCTTTGTCAGCTCAGCAGTTGTTTGCACTCAATGAAGCTCAGGCCAGGGAAGGCAAACCAGCCCTTTCTCCAGCTACTTTCTTGGATATGAATTCTATACATCTTGTTGATGACCCTTTCAAAGTCTAGGAGGAAAGATACAAAGTATATGTAGCCCTGCATAAAGCTCTCAGAGATAGTCACAATCACTATCATGTGACCATGGACCAATTCCTCACATGTGCCAGCTTTGAGACTCGTCGTTTCCTCAAGATGAGCATGGACAAGAATGCATATGCTGATCTCCTCTATCAGCACCTAGATCTTCATCTCAAAAGGATGGCTTCCTCTATGGGACCAACCTACTCTTTGTCTTTTGGAGTCTTTAAATCTCATTTTGAAGAGCAGGAAGCACAGGCATGGGAAACTATTTCCCATTTTGCCTCTCTTTTGTCTCCTGCTTTCTATTTACCTGTACCACCTCAAAGTTAATGAAAATTCTCTTGGTTATCTGCTTCTATCTTTTCTCTTCTTTCTTTGTCTCAGATTGTCTTTTTGCTCAATGACAAAAAGGGGGAGAAAATTAGCATGTCTAAAATACACTCCAATATTTTTTTTAAGGAAGAAAATTAGCATGTCATATCTTCAGACTGATTTTAGATTTTTTTATCCATGCTTATTGTTCAGTTTTGTCATCACCAAAAAGGGAGAGATTGATAATCAGTCTGTCCCCATGTAATTTTAATTAATTACATATATATTTTGGTGATTAACGAAACTAAACTAGTTTTTATAAATAATATCTAATGAATATTTCATAAGTCTTAAAGTACAGGAAAAATACCAAGGTCAAACAAGCCAATAAAGGTATGCATTACTTCTCTGAAGATTTAATCTTTTCAACATGATATTTCTCTAAGTCCATATCGATTTTTGTTGAAATTCATAACGATTTCCTTATAAGACTAAAAAGTCATGTTGTTTCAAGCAAGTCGATGTCATAACGATTTCATAAGTTATCGTAACGATTTCTTTAGAACTCGCAACGACTTGCTCGCCGTAACGATTTTGTAAGTTACCATAACGATTTCTTTAGAACTCGCAACGATTTTCTCACCGTAACGATTTCTTTAGAACTCGCAACGACTTGCTCGCCGTAACGATTTCTTTAGAACTTGCAACGACTTGCTTGCCGTAACGATTTCTTTAGAACTCGCAATGACTTGCTCGCCGTAATGATTTCGTAAGTTACAGTAACGATTTCTTTAGAACTCGCAACGACTTGCTCGCCGTAACAATTTCTTTAGAACTCGCAACGACTTGCTCGTCGTAACGATTTCGTAAGTTACCGTAACGATTTCTTTAAGCGCTCATAACGATTTGCTTTGCACAAAGATTTCTTTAAGCGCTCACAACGATTTGCTTTGCACAACGATTTCTTTAGAGCTTATAACGACTTGATAAGTGATCATAACAATTTGCTTTGGACAAATATTTCTTTAAGCGCTCACAACGATTTGCTTTGCGCAACGATTTCTTTAGAGCTCATAACGACTTGATAAGTGTTCATAACGATTTGCTCTCTATAATGACTTGTTAGTATTCATAACGATTTCATAAGTCATATAGACAACGACTTTACAGTTTATATGAACTTGACTGTTATCTTATCTCCTGAAGCGTTGACTAGTCAAAGTCACGCATTTATCTATCTGTCACTCCTGCATTTATGAGTTCTGAACGTATCTCTGCATGCATGCAGACAATATCGTCCATTATTGTGCTTACTCTGTATACATCTTTAATAACAAGCTATTTGGGATTGCTATTCTAGTGAATACTCCCATCACCGCATACTGACAACCAGAGACAATTTGAGTTGTCTGCTGTTCTAGCATTTAATGTGTGCAGGGTCCTAAAGACTTTCTATCATACAACGTTGGACCTATAAACGTCAGAAGACCCTATCTCTTTGAGTGCTCAAATGGATAAAAGATAGTTGAAGCTTCCAAATGTCAAACAGTCTAACGTCTATCAATCCAAGAGACAACGGATACTTCAACGGCTGTATTTCAAATAAGGAGATATAAACTCAAAGACAGAAGGAATAAACTACAACCAATGTAGTAGAGAACAAGCATCTTGTGTTAAAACGTTCAAATTCTTCTACAAGAAGTCCAGAGCCAAGAATCTCATTCCTCATCACCTTTAGCTCTTTTGCTCTCTATGCTGTAATAGACTTTCTAAGAGAGCTTGTGTAGTTCTGAGAGTGCGCTTAGCTTTGAGTTCTTCCTCTCAGTGCTAGTGGCTTCAGATCTTGGCTACTTAAACTTGATCTAGGGGCTTGATCTCATTCCATTCTCTTTGTATTGTTTCCCTTCGGTTGTGAAGGAAGACCTGGTGGCATCCAGGGTGTTGTTCCCTTCGGTTGTGAAGGAAGACCTGGTGGTATCCAGGGTGCTGTTCCCTTCAGTTGTGAAGGAAGACCTGGTGGGGTATCCAGGGTGTTATTATTCCCTTCGGTTGTGAAGGAAGACCAGTCGAGCTGGGTGCTGTAGTGTCCTTAGGGGGACTGTACCCTAGCTAGTAGAAACCTGAGTGGTTGCTCAGGGACTGGACGTAGGACTCCTAAGGAAAGGAGATCCGAACCAGGATAATCCTTTGTGTCGTGTGATTGCTTTCATTGTGTGTTTGATATTTCAACTAACAGTCACTAACCTCCTTCGAAGAACGTTTGTGTGAATGTTTTTAGTTACAGGTATCTTCTAGATTATTTTTAAAAAGACCCATTCACCCCCCCTCTGGGCTCGTCAACTGGGCAACAATGATATCTAACATCAATATGCTTGGTCCTTGAATGTTGAACTGGATTCTTGGTGAGATTAATGGCACTGGTGTTGTCACACAACAGTGGGATGGATTTGATGTTTAATCTGAAATCTTCAAGTTGTTGCTTTATCCATAAGAGTTGTGTACAGCAACTTCCAGCAGCTACGTACTCAGCTTCAGCTGTAGATAGTGCCACTGAATTTTGTTTCTTTGAAGACCAAGATATCAAACATCCTGCAAGAAATTGACAACAACCACTGGTGCTTTTTTTATCTAATTTGCATCCAGCATAGTTAGCATCAGAATAACCTACTAAGTTAATTTCACAACATTTTGGATACCACAGACCTAAGTCATGAGTTCTTCCTAAATATCTAAATATTCTTTTCACAGAAATTAAATGTGATTCTTTAGGATCCGCTTAATACCTAGCACACATGCATACACTAAATAAAATATCAGGTCTACTAGCTGTTAAATAAAGGAGTGAACCTATCATACCTCTGTAGATCTTTTGATCTACTTTCTTACCATCTTTATCACTGTCCATCCTTGTTGATGTACTCATTGGTGTTGAAAGTGGTTTGGTATTATCGAATCCAAATTTCTTCAAGAGTTCTTTTGTGTACTTTGCTTGACAGATGTGAGTTCCTTTCTTTCCTTGTTTGATTTGTAGTCCAAGGAAATAATTAAGTTCTCCCATCATGCTCATTTCAAATTCTCCCTGCATCAACTTTTCAAAGTACTTGCAAAGGGATTCATCAGTAGAACCAAAAATAATATCATCTACATAAATTTGAACTAGTAGAATGTGTTTGACCTTTGACTTTATGAAAAGAGTACTATCTACTTGACCTCTACTGAAACCATGGTTTAAAAGAAAAGAACTAAGCCTTTTATACTAGGCTCTAGGTGCTTGCTTTAAACCATATAATGCCTTATGAAGTTTGAAAACATGATTAGGAAATTCTGTGTCATCAAAACCCGGGGGTTGTTCCACATAAACTTCCTCTTTTATAAAACCATTTAAAAATACAGATTTAACATCCATTTGAAATAATGTTAAATTCAAAACTGATGCATATGCAAGTAATATTCTAATAGTCTCAAGTCTAGCTACAGGTGCATAGGTTTCATCGAAATCTATGCCTTCCTCTTGAGAATAGCCTTGAGCTACCAATCTGGCCTTGTTTCTTCATATTACAATAGTTTCATCCAGTTTATTTCTGAACACCCATTTGGTGCCAATGACTGGATGGTCTGATGGTCTAGGAACAAGTGACCATACTTGGTTTCTCTTGAATTGATTTAATTCATCTTACATGGCTATTATCCAAGATTCGTCAGTAAGAGCTTCATTGACTGTCCTAGGCTCTATTTGAGAAACAAAAGCTAGGTAATCACTAGGAATAACATTACCTCTTGTTCTTACCCCTACGGATAGATCACCAGTAATATTCTCAAGTGGGTGATCTTTCTTGTATCTCCACTCCTTTGGAAGTTTTTCATGAGTAATTTCTTCTTGTTGCAAGTCTTCCAGAGGTGGATCATCCTTGTCCTCAATTGATGTGTCTTTTAGTTTCTTGGACAGTTCATCTGCATCATCATTATCACTAACTACTTCCTTTCTCAAGGAAGGGTTAGTTTCATCAAAGATAATGTGTACAGACTGTTCAATTAATAAAGTGTGTTTATTAAATACTCTATAGCCTTTGGGTTTAGAGGTGTACCCCATGAAGATACCTTCATCTGATTTGGCATCCAACTTACCAATGTCTATTTTTCCATTGTTGTGGATGAAGCAAGGACATCCAAATGTCCTGAAGTGGCTGATCTTTGGTTTCTTTTCTTTGAACAGTTCATATGTAGTCTTCTTTAGGATTGGCCTGATCATTACTCTGTTGATAATGTAGCTTGCTGTGTTGACTGCTTCAGCCCAAAAATATCTTGGCAGATCATATTCTAATAACATTGTTCTTGCCATATCCAATAGAGTTCTATTCTTTCTCTCAACAATTCCATTTTGTTGTGGTGTCTTTGGTGCTGAGAAATTATGCTCAATTCCCTGATCATCACAGGACTTAACAAATTTTTCATTCTGAAATTCACCACCATGATCTGATCGGATAGAAACAATGCTGAATTTCTGATCCTTCTGAACTTTCTTGCTGAAACTGACAAAGTTATCAAATGTGTCATCTTTATGCTCTAGAAATGATACCCATGTGAATCTTGAGTAATCATCGACTATGACAAATCCAAAGTTCTTTCCTCCAAGACTGGTAGTCCTCATTGGCCCAAATAGATCCATATGAAGGAGCTCTAAGGGTTTTGAGGTGGTCACCACTGTCTTTGACTTGAAGGAGCTCTTGGTGTGCTTTCCCCTAGCACAAGGTCTACAGACACCATCCATTTTTGCACTGACCTTAGGTAGACCTTCCACAAGATTCCTCTTCAGCAATTTTCTCATGCCATCTATGCTCCAATGACCTAGTCGTCTGTGCCATAATTCAGTAGATTTATCCTTATTTGCTGCCAGACAGACGTTTTGTTCCTTGAGTTCCTCAAGATAGAGCACATACAAATTCTTTTCTCTATTAGCTTCAAAGATGACTGCTTCATCCTTCAGTATGCTGCACTTTGACTCTTGAAACTTGATCTGATGATCTCTGTCACATAGCTGGCTGATGCTAATGAGATTATGCTTTAACCCTTTGACAAGCAACACATCTTCTATAACTGTTCTTCCTTTACTATTCACAGAGCCACTGCCAATTACTGTTCCTTTCCCATTATCTCCATAAGTAACTATTCCTTCTTCAGCTTGGAGATGAGTAAATAATTTCTGGTTTCCTGACATGTGCCTTGAGCACCCACTATCCAAGTACCATTTGGATGTTCGAGGGTTAACCTGAAATGAAATCATCAAGCTTTGGGTACCCAAATTCTTTTGGGTCCTGATTGGTTAGTATCATTGATTTTACTTTTTATTATCCATTTCTTATGTCTTGTTGGGCATGTCGTTATGATATGTCCTAACTTGTTACAGTGA
Source organism: Colocasia esculenta (assembly GCA_014218235.1). Lineage (NCBI taxonomy): Eukaryota > Viridiplantae > Streptophyta > Magnoliopsida > Alismatales > Araceae > Colocasia > Colocasia esculenta. The sequence goes on along the minus strand of CM024765.1, from coordinate 65,059,616 downwards.
CTACAGCATGATAATTTGGTTACCTTTTCTATATATTTGAAATCAGCTTTGTATGCTATATCTTGTTCAGGTACAAATTTTGGTGTTGGATATGTTTTAGGATAAACTATGGTTTCTTCATTATCTGGGGGTGTATACCCTAATCCATTTTTCTTCTTACCTGATCTTCTAGCACCTTTTAATATGAGGGAGTTTTTACCATTTGTGAATTTGTCTAACGTGCTAGATAAATTTATGTTTTCTTCTGTTAGAGTCTTGATTTCAGTTCTTAGTTCATTTACATTTTCCTGTTTTACTAATTCCGTTATTTGTTTATTTTTATCTTTTAAGTCTTCACATAATAATTCATTTCTTCTTTTAAGTTTAGTTATTTGTTTTTCTAACTCTTCATTTTCTGTTTTCAGATCAGAGTTAGTGTTTTCTAAACAAGTACTATTTTTCTTACTGGCTTTTAATAGTTTAGTTACTTCTTTATATTTATTATATAGTTCATTAAATGCTTCCTCTAAGTTATCTGAATCAGAATCATTACATGAATCAAAAGAGGAGTCAGAAGTTACCTTATCTTCAGTATTTGCCATGAAAGCCAAATGGGCTTCTTCTTCATCGCTGCAGGAGTTTGACTCACTGTCTGAGTCGCTACTGTTTTTCCATGCTGCTGCCATCGCCTTCTTCTTGTACTTTCTGAACTTCTTGGAGCTGTCTTTCTTCCTGAACTCCGGCTTCTTGAATTTTGGACACTTAGCTTTAATGTGTCCTGACTTCTTACATTCATAGCAGATGGGTTCTCCTTTCTTCATCTCTTTTCCATCTGGCTTCTTGAAGTCCTTATTCCTTTTGAAGTGTCTTCTACCAGATTGGAACTTCTTCTTCTTAGCCAAAATTCGCTGCAATCTTCTAGATAGCATTGCTTCCTCATTCTCGCTATCCACATCACTTTCACTCTCATCTGAACTTGCTTCTGGTGAATCTTCTTCAGCTTTTAAGGCGTTGGAGTGCTTCTTTCTGCTAGAGGACTCTCCTAGCCTTTCCATGTTGATCTCATAGGCCATGAGGGACCCAATGAGCTTTTCTACTGACATTCTCTTCAGGTCATTAGCTTCTTCTATAGCTGTGACCTTTGGGGTCCATGAGGACGGTAAGGATCTAAGTATTTTCCTCACCATGTCTCCAATCTCATAGGTTTTTCCCAGACCAGCTAGTCCATTTGTGATGTCAGTGAACCGACTGAACATTTGAGTTATGGATTCACCTGATTGCATCTGAAATCTCTCATACTGAGTGACAAGAATGTCGATTCTTGTTTCCTTTACCTTGTCTGTGCCTTCATATGTGATCCTGAGCTTTTCCCACATTTCCATTGAGGATTTGCAGGCTGAAACTCTGTTGAACTCCTTCTTACTTAGAGCACAGCATAAGATGCTCTTTGCTTTGCAATTCAAGGAGATCTTCTTTCTGTCATCATCTGTCCACAGCGCTTTCTCATTTGTGACTACCAGATCACCTTCTTCTACTATGGACCAAATTTGATAGTCGTGGCCTTGTAGAAAGTATTCCATTCTGGTCTTCCAGTAAGGATAGTCTTCACCATCGAAGAGAGGGGGTCAGTTGACAGACTGACCTTCAATGTTACCTTGGGCTGCCATGGATCTTTACTCTTCAGATCGTTGGATCCTTTTTCTTTGTCGAAGAGACTCGCTCTGATACCATTTGTTGCCCAGTTGACGATCCCAGAGGGGGGGTGAATGGGTCTTTTAAAAATAATATAGAAGATACCTGTAACTAAAAGCATTCACACAAACGTTCTTCGAAGGAGGTTAGTGACTGTTAGTTTAAATATCAAACACACAAAGAAAACAATCACACGACACAAAGGATTATCCTGGTTCGGACCTCCTTTCCTTAGGAGTCCTACGTCCAGTCCCTGAGCAACCACTCAGGTTTTACTAACTAGGGTACAGTCCCCCTAAGGACGCTACAGCACCCAGCTCGGCTGGTCTTCCTTCACACCTGAAGGGAATAACAACACCCTGGATACCCCACCAGGTCTTCCTTCACAACTGAAGGAAATAGCACCCTGGATACCACCAGGTCTTCCTTCACAACCGAAGGGAAACAACACAAAGAGAATGGAATAAGATCAAGCCCTAGATCAAGCTTTTTTAACAAGCCAAGATCTGAAGCGACTAGCACTGAGAGCAAAGAATCTATGCTAAGCACACTCTCAGAACTACACAAGCTCTCTCAAGATTTTCACTACAGTGAGGAGAGCAAAGAGCGAAAGCTAGGTGGAATGAAGTTCTTGGCTCTGGACTTCTTGCCGAAGAATTTGAATGCTTGAATACGAGATGCTTGTTCTCTACTTCGTTGGTTGTTCCATTCTTTTCATTCTATCTTTGAATTTATATCTTCTATTTGAAATACTGCCGTTGAAGTAACCGTTGTCTCTTGGATTGATAGATGTTAGAATGTTTGACATTTGAAAGCTTCAACTATCTTTTATCCATTTGAGCACGCAAAGAGATAGGGTCTTCTGACGTCTATAGGTCCAACGTTGTATGATAGAAAGTCTTCAGGACCCTGCACACATTAAATGCTAGAACAGTAGACAACTCAAACTGTCTCTTGTTGTCAGTATACGTTGATGTGAGTATTCACTAGAATAGTAATCCCAAATAGCTTGTTTTAAAAGATGTATACAGAGTAAGCACAATAATGGACGATATTGTCTGCATGCATGCAGAGATACGTTTAGAACTCATAAATGCAGGAGTGACAGATAGATATATGCATGACTTTGACTAGTCAATGCTTCAAGAGATAAGATAAAAGTCAAGTTGATATAAACTGTAAAGTCGTTGTCTTATGAAATCGTTATGAATACTAACAAGTCATTATAGAGAGCAAATCGTTAAAGCAAGTGTATGTGTTCAATAGGGAAATCGTTATGAACACTTATCAAGTCGTTATGAGCTCTAAAGAAATCGTTGTGAGCGCTTAAAGAAATCTTTGTGCAAAGCAAATCATTATGAGCGCTTAAAGAAATCTTTGTGCAAAGCAAATCGTTACGGCGAGCAAGTCGTTACGAGTTCTAAAGAAATCGTTATGGCGAGCAAGTCGTTGCGAGTTCTAAAGAAATCGTTATGGTAACTTACGAAATCGTTACGGCGAGCAAGTCGTTGCGAGTTCTAAAGAAATCGTTACGGTAACTTATGAAATCGTTACGGCGAGCAAGTCGTTGCGAGTTCTAAAGAAATCGTTACGGTAACTTACGAAATCGTTATGACAGGCAAGTCGTAACGCTTTCTAAAGAAATCGTTGCGATGACTTATAGAATCGTTATGACAGGCAAGTCGTTACGCGTTCTAAAGAAATCGTTGTGATGACTTATAGAATCGTTACAACATCGACTTGTTTGAAACAACATGACTTTTCAGTCTTATAAGGAAATCGTTAAGATTTTCAACAGAAATCGATATGGACTTAGAGAAATATCATGTTGAAAAGATTAAAGCTTCAGAGAAGAAATGCATACCTTTATTAGCTTGTTTGAACTTGGTATTTTTCCTGTACTTAAGACTTATGAAATATTCATTAGATATTATTGATAAAATCTAGTTTAGTTTTGTTAATCACCAAAATACAAATGTAATTAATTAAAATTACATGGGGACAGACTGATCATCAGTTTCGGGTGTCGTGGTTCGGGCCAGCTAGTCCGTTCTCACTGCCTCGCCTTACACGGTTTCGGAGCCGTGTCGGGAGGACAGGCGTGGGACCGTAGTCCGGCCAGACTACGGCTTGTGGTGGTGTTTGTCCACGCGTCTCACTCCGACGGGAGGGGAGACCTGGACTTGTGGTCGAGCAGTAAGACGCCAGTGGGCGCACCTGACCACTGACTAGTAGAGGCTGGGTTGTGGCTAGTGTGTGTTATCCAGACGAGGGTTTTACCGTCTGCTTGTGCTGGGTTATGGCTTTGTCCAGACGAGGGTTTTACCGTCTGCTTGTGCAGTTGTGTGGCGTGCTCGGAGCACATTTACCAAGGTTGAGACTGTGCACTGTTGTGTCGTGTTGGCGGTACTTGTGGACTTGAGTACTTTCCATTTATTTATTTCAGTACTTGCTCAGTTGTGTTATTATTTTATTATATCATCTGCTCAGTTAGTGGTCTTGTTGCTTGAGTTACCACCGCCCTTCCGCTTGGTGTAGTTAGTTTGTTCACCTTAGTAGCATTGTTCTTCCTGCCTAGTTTAGTTGTGTTGTTCTTGTTTCCGCTGTCGAACCGGTGAGGGGTTGGGTTCTCTGCTGGGCTTCGTTCGTGAAGCTCATTCCCCCCTTACTTCCTTCCAGGTTTGAGCTCGAGGGAGCTGGTGCTCGTGTTCGGACGGTCTACGTCTTGCCGCTTGTGGTCAGCAGTGTTAGCATTGGTTAGTATTTTCTTTATTTGCACTTGAATTATTATCTGCGACATTGTGTGTATTCTTTCTTCCGCTGTTGTATTTCTTTATATTGTTTAGCTATTGTAACCTATTGTATATCTCACTAGACATATTTCTAACCCTTCCGGATCTTCGGATCCATGGGTGGCGGTCCAAGGGTCGGATACTTGGAGGGTTCGGAGTATCGGATTCTTGGTCGTTACAATGATATTCCCCATGATATTCATGAGGGTTCTGATGTGAACCGCTATCTCAGATTCGACTGTTAAAGAGGAAGGAGATACTGTCCAATGTTGAGTTTGAAAACGTAAGTGTTGTGTGTGAAGGAAGATCTGGTGTGACAACTAGGGCGATGTTGAGGACTGGTTCTACAGATAACTTGCTTGATTTACATCATAATTAATGGTTTTCATTGTATGGAATATCTGAGGTATTGGTAATGATGTTTCAGTGGGGCGTATGAAATTCCTTACTCGATTTTATAAACCTCAATGTATTGTCTTGATTGAGCCCAAAATTATAATGTTTCCAACTTAGAAAGAATTCGAAAGAAACTGGGTATGGACGGTGCAGTTGCAAATGAACAGGATGTGGCACATATATACATGGGTTTTGTGGAAGGAGTCGTTAAAGTTTTCTATCTTTCTGGCAGATGAACAGCAAATTACAGTTGTCCAGAATGCTTCTAATTTTCAATTATTCTATGCCACTTTTGTATATGCCTAGCTAAGTGCTCCATTGTTGGTAGGCGTCCTCTTTGGGATAGTTTGAATTCTTTGCATTCCCAAATTCAAGGTCCCTGGCTTGTGGCCGGTGATTTTAATACTATTTTGGAGGTTGATGAGAAGCTTGGTGGCAATGCTCCTAACTTGTCTACTGTTGAGGAATTAAAAGACTATGTTAATAATTGTGCTTTTCTAGATGCGGGATTTATGGGATCCAAATACACTTGGCACAATGATCAACAGGGTCGTCGTGGCATCTGGGTCAGGCTGGATAGGGTGCTCATTAATTCTTTGTGGCAGTCTTGCTTCCCTATTTCTATTGAACACCTTTCTAGAGAGGCTTCGGACTATGCCCCACTACTCCTTCAGCAGTCTCAACTTGGAGGGTTTAAAAGTAGATTTTATTACCAGCATATGTGGTCTTCTCATGACAGGTTCCTTTCTGATGTTCAATTCTGTTAGAACAATAGATCTATTGCCTCCTCTTCAATTACTACTTTATACCTTAAGTTAAAGGCCTTAAGGTCCATGCTTTAGGGATGGAATTAAAATATGTTTGGCAATGTTCATGTGAATTTGGCCAAGGCAGAGGATGCCGTTTTGTAGGCGGAGCATTCCTATGATTCGAATCCCTCTGAGGCTAACCTTTTGATGTTGGAGGAAGCTAAATCTTCACTCTCTCTAAGACATATGCAGGAGGAATCCTTTTGGAGACAAAAGTCCAGAATGCGATGGGCTGTTGAAGGTGACAGAAATACTAATATCACTCTGTGGTCGTCGCTAATAGGAGAAAAAAAATGTTATTTCCAAGTTACTCAAATCTGATGGCAGTCTGACTTCTGACAAAGATGAGATGAAGGATATTGTTGTCTTTCACTTTCAGAATGCCTTTGCCACACAAGCCCACGATATTGATGATTCTATTCTTTGTGGTATTCCGCATGTAATATCTTTAGATGATAATATTCACCTATGTACTAATCCTTCTGCCGCAGAAATCAAGGATGTGGTTTTTGCTATGTCTCCTGACAGTGCTCCAGGCCTTGATGGTTTCACAGGTCATTTTTTCCAGAAAACTTGGCCAGTCGTTGGTGATCTTGTTACCAGTGTCGTGCAAGAATTTTTTTCAGTTCAAGCAGCCCCTCTCTAGATTCATCACTACTAGTCTTATTGCATTAATCCCAAAGGTGCCCAGCCCGGTGGAAATTTCTGATTTTAGGCCAATAAGTTTGTGCAATTTTATTTATAAGATCATCTCTAAAATCATCAACAACAGACTAGTATCTTTAATGCCCAAGCTCATATCTGATGAACAAGGAGCCTTTGTTAAAGGGAGGTACATTGTTGAAAATATTGCACTTGCTCAGGAGATGATCTAGGAGTTTGGAAGGAAACCAGAGGAAATACTATTATTCTCAAACTGGATATGGCCAAGGAAATGATAGAATGGAGTGGGATTTCCTCTTTATTGTCTTGGGGCGTTTTGGGTTCGATGCTAATTTCATTCACATGATTGATTTGCTGGTTAGTAATTGCTGCTTTTCTATCCTTCTAAATGGTGATTTGGCTGGATTCTTTAAATCCACTAGAGGCCTTAGACAGGGTGATCCTATTGCTCCATATTTATTCATCATTTGCAGAGGAAGTGCTTAGCAAATATCTTCGAAAAGCATTTGAAGATGGTCTTGTGGAATGGTTTGCTGGCCCAAGAGGTTGCCCTCACATCTCTCATTTACTCTTTGCTAATGACACTTTGGTTATGGCAAAGGCTTTCGCCAAGTCTATCAAGAATCTTATTCAGGTGCTTCGAAATTATGAAAAAGCTTCTGGGCAACAAATTAACGTGGCGAAAAGTGGCTTCTTTATTCATCATAAAGCTAATGTAAGTTTATTTGACAAGATTAAGGCTTTGATTGGGTTTTCTCAACATACTTTCCCTCACAAGTATCTTGGCTTTCCTTTAGTTCTGGGCAGAACTAAAAAAGTACATTTTGCTGGAATTATCTCCTCTATTCAGAACCGGGTGCAAGGTTGGCAGGGAAAATTATTATCCACAGGAGGCAGCTTAATCTTAATCAAGCATGTCCTCACGTCTATTCCTATTTACTCTCCGGCTTCGTCTTCCCTTCATGCAGGTGTCCATAACACTCTGGATAAAATATTTGCTATTTTTTTTTCTGGGGTGCATTCAAAGATGGTAACATAAGGCATTGGAAGGTTTGGGGCGCTATATGCAGACATGTGTCATGCGGTGGCCTTGGCGTCATGTCCTTGAGGCCAATGGAAGTCGCCTTGCATGTGAAAATGTTGTGGAGGGTTAATGCATTCTGATTCACTATATGGGTTGTCTTCTTTAGAGCTAAATATTTTAAAGATAAACATATTTCTAAGGTGAACTTCAAAGCCATGAAAAGTCATGCAAGAAGAGGCTGGGTTCAAGTTAAAAATCTCATCTTGGAATATAAATGGGTTGTTATTGGTAAAGGTAAGTGCAATTTTTGGCATGATATTTAGCTCGGAAACAAAAGTTTGGCATCTTATGTTTCTACAGAGGAGATTCCCAATAAAAACGCCACGATCAGGGAGGTTGTTCTTCACCCATGTGCTGAAGAGTCTGGTATCATTGATAGGAATATGCCTCAACATATTGTAAAGGCATTCAAGAGCATACCAATCAGTCAAGATTCAGATAAGGTGGTCTGGTCTTTGTCCTCCGCTGGTGAATGCACGGTATCTTCCATCTTCAAAATTCTAGCCAATAATAATGTTTGTAGTGATATCCCCTGGAATCGCTTCTGGTCACCATGGCTGCCGACCAAGATTTTTGTTCCCATGTGGAAACTTTTATATAATTGCCTTCCTAATGATGATAAGGTGAGATCCTTGGGAATTCCTTTATGTTCTAGATGCTCGTGTTGCAATCATCATCAAACTGAAAGTGTTCAGCATCTTTTCATGGAAAGTGAGTGGGCCTCTTACATATGGTCATTCTTTAGATCTAGAGGCATCCCAATCCATGGTAATTCCATTCGATCCATCGTCGTGAATTTGCTTCGAACTGTGAATGGAAACTCTTTCTTTGGATCCATCACAATTGCAATTGTTGCGTACTGTACTTGGGAAATTTGGAGATCTAGAAATGCCGTCAAATATGAGGATAAGAGGGTCAACATTATGCACTTGCCCCACTCAGTTCTTTGGAAGGTGAAATAAAATGCTGCTATTATTCCTTCAAAGGAAAACAACACTGTTATGTGGAAGATTATTTCTGATCTTGGGATTAACTTGCCTCAGTTTACTTATCCAAAATTAAAGCTTGTTAAATGGATCCTGCCCCCATGGCCATACATAAAGATGGACACAGATGGGGCGCATAAACTATCTAGTATCACAGGCAGTGGTGGCATTATTAGAGATCACCTTAGTAACATTATATTGGCTTTCTCTCATTTCTATGGTGATTGCAACAGTCTTATAGCTGAGGCAAGGGCTTTACTTGATGGTCTTAGATACCTAAACACCCTATCTGTCCGAACATTGATTATTGAGTGTGACTCTCAAGTGCTTGTGCATGTGATTAGCAAGAAGGTAGTCTGCCCTTGGTCGATCTTGTCTTATGTGCGAGAGATATGGAGCATTTTGTCGGCCAATACTTATGTGAAGCATATCTACAAGGAGGGGAATAGGGTTGCTGACTGCCTAGCTAACTTGGCTTGCAATACGTCATGTGTAGCTTGTTTTTTTTCTTCTTCTAGTCAGCTGCCTCCGACTGTTAGGGGTGCGGCTTGTCTTGATAAGCTAGGCATGCCTAGCATTCGTTTGTACTGAATGCTGGTTATTTATGATCTATAAAATTACCCCCTAGCTGGCGGTGACCATCACCCCACCTAGGTTAGATTTTGAAAAAAAAAAAAATTTGCATCCAAATAGTTTAAAATAGGCAATATGAGGTTTCTTACCTTGGGAAGCTCATAAGATGTTTATCTTAGGACGGGTCTTACCATTACTCTGTTAAGGATGTAGCATGAAGTGTTCACTACCTTTGCCCAAAAGCTTCTTGATAAGGCAAACTTTCAACAAGCAAAGTGCGAGCCATTTCAACCAACATCATGTTCTTTCATTCAACAACTCCATTCTACTATGGAGTTCTTTGTAAGACAAACTTTTGTTCAATTCCTTTCCTCCTGCAAAAACCAAAGAATAAGTTGTTGTCAAATTCTCCTCCATGGTCAGTGAATTTGGAGCATATTTTATTTGAGTTTCCCTGCTCAATTTTATTGAAGAGATTATGAAAATTTTCAAATGTGTCACTTTTATGAGACAGGAAAAACACTGAAGAAAATCTAGAAAAGTCATCAACAATGACAAAGCCAAAATGATGACCACGAAGACTAAGAGTCCTAGTAGGTCAAAAGAGATTCATATGCAACAACTCAAATGGCTTTGAGGTTATTAAGGGTGCATTTGATTTAAATGACTTTTTAGTTTGCTTCCCTTGAGTACATGCATGACAAACACTAGCATTTTTATTATTTTTCATTTTAGTGAGACCTTTCACAAGATTGTGTCTAATCAGTTTATTCAAAACATTTTCACTAGCATGCCTAGCCTACGATACCACAGTTGAAAAAGATCATGCTTTCTAGCTACCAAACACAGGTTTTCATTTTTATGTTCATTTAAGTCAACCAAATAGACATTGCTCATTCTTTGACCCAACAAATTTAATTTTTTCAATTTTATTTTCAATGATTTCACATGCATCAGAATAAAAAATTACTTTAAGACCCTTTTCACACAACAGACTTATGCTTAATAAATTGTGATCTAACCCTTTCACTAGCAAAATATTTTCAATGGAGTTTAAAGGGTTCTTACCTACCTTACTTGTGCCAATGATTTGGTCTTTATTTTTACCTCCAAAAATTACCTGATCTCCATCCTTTTCAACCAAAGAACAAATTTTTTCTTTGTTGCCCGTCATATGCCTTGGACAGTCATTGTCGATGTACCATTTATCTTGCATGTGGGCTCTAAGACATTCTTGCAATGAGATTTAGAAGGAAGATTTTGGTACCCAAATTACTTTGGGTCCCATCAGATTTTCCATCTCACAAACAATATGCTTTGGAATCCATACTTGTTTAACTCTACACAAATTCATCTTATGTCAACAGTTGGAATCAAAATACCAAATTTTTCACAGACTTTGCATGACAGAAATTTATGAAATATGAATTTTTTGTCAATTTTATGAGGGTATCTGCTGACAAACTTATGCATCTGTCGACCTACCCTGTTCTGATGATAAATGGATTTGTCGACATGGTGCAGAGTTTGTCGACCACTGAGATGAATTCTTTCATATTGAATTTTTCTCTTTGGTTTTTCAATTTGTTTTTGACTTTGATATTTGGAATATAAGGATGTTTAACTTGCATTTTCATTCCAAGTTTATTTTGAGAAGTTGTTTCTTTAACAAAAATGTTATTAATGTTTGTCCAACTTTCTTTTTATTTTAGTTTGGAATCCGAGTCCATGCATAGTGGTGTTCATACGAAGCCCTAAGATAGCATCCAAATTTTATTTTCCTTTGACAAATTTCAACAATGTGTCCTTATCATTTAATTCCTTTTGAGTACTCTCCATTTCACCTTAAAGTATCTCCTTTTCCTTCTTGATTTTCTACAGTTTCAATCAAGATCAGTTTTCTTTTTAACATTTTGATATTTCTCCTTAAACATTGTCAAGATGTTCATGGATAATTCCATTTCATTTTCAAGTGTTTATTTCATTGCTTAGATGACCAATTTGTTCAGAATTTGAAAATCATGCAAGATATTGTTGATTTCTTTTTTAGTGATTTTTTTTTCAGATATAATTGACAAAAATTTCAAATAAGAGGTATAAACATCTTCCCATTCATCAATAGAAAATTCCTCAAATGAACAGTTCACCTTAGTTTTCTCTTCACTCCTTGTCATGATGCATGTAATTTCCTCATCCTTAGATTTGTCCTCTTCCTACATGTCCTCATCTTCATCACTCCATATGGCCAACATAGCTCTTGTCTTTTCAAATATTTGATTCTTCAATTCCTTTTCAGATTCGGGCATTCTCCTCTCATGGCCCTTGCTTCCTGCATTCATACCAAATGATGTCAGTCTTTTTCATTCATTTTAGTTTTCTTATTAAACTCTGGTTTCTTGGAAAATTCTTTCTAGGTGAAAGGTTTGAATTTACCTTTGTCTTTCTTTCTCATAAATTTCTTGAATTACCTTGTCAATAGGGCCATTTCACTGTCATTCTCATCGTCAGAATAATCATCATTTTCATCATCACTATTACTAACAACCTTAGAACTAGATGTTACTTTTCATGCAAGTGGTCTCTTTTGCAGCAATTCAGACACATTCCTATTAGATTAATTTCATATGTCATTAGGGAACTATAAGTTCATCTAATTGAATTATGGAAAGGTTTTTGGAATCCTCTATTACAATGGCTTTCGTGTGCCAAGTATTACGAGATCACTGTTAGAGTATTCTCTTCCAAGACCTTTAAGTCCATTAACAATTAGCATCAACCTAGAAAACATTTCAGATATAGTTTCATCATGCTTCATCTTAAACATTTCATATTCAGATACCAGCATACTTCCCTTGGTTTCTCTTACCTCGAAAGTTCCCTTATAGATAAGCAGTAATTTATCCCACATTTATTTTGCAGACTTACAGGATGATACACTGGAGTATTCTTTGGGGTGAATGGAATATTGCATCATGTTCATCGCACTCCAGTTGAGGGTGGCCTTCCTGGTTTGTTCCCTAGTCCAAGTGTCTTCTTCTTGAGGCAATTCAATAGGTCCTCTATCAACAATTCTCCACAATTCATAATCCTAAGTTCTTAAGAACACCTGCATTATATTTTTCCAATAAGAATAATCAGTCCCATCAAAGAATGGTGGTCTAGTGACTAAGTGTCCCTCAACCACGCCCTTGTTCACATTCATGATAGATCTACTCTTGATCATTAAATAAAACACCTAGCAAGTGATATGAGTAACCTGCTCTGATACCAATTGAATGATTAAGTAACTTTGAGAGAAATCTAGAAGGGGGAGGGGGGTTGAATAGATTTCAAAAATTTTAATGAAACATTGATCAAATTCAACAACTATAGTTGACGTAAAAGAGAAAGTAAGCGCAGATCAAATCTAAGTCCAGTTGTGTGTGCAAAGTGAGGATTCAAAGGTGACGAAATGATAGACAATGGAGTCTAGTGAAGTGCTACCAATCATCTAGCATGGATGAGATCCAACACGAGAACACAGAAATTTAAGGTGGTTCGTACTACACAACTTGTGTATCCTACGCCCCAACCACACACACACATAATAAACTACTTACATAGCAAAGTTCAAAACGCATACATCAACCCATACGACCTAAAATGATGGAGATCTCAATTAAAACCACACATACTTGAATCTAAGCACAAGGATTACTTAGTTCAACACTCCATATACACAAGAGAAAGTGGAATTGAAGCACATATAGGTAATTATCTGGTTAATCCTTGATAACATTTCCCTGGCTAGACAACTAGTCAGAGACATAGGGAGAAAGGTCAGAGGTCACAATGTGCTATTTAAGCTTGACATAAAGAAAGCCTATGATAGTCTGGAATGGGACTTTCTCTTCGCGGTGTTGAAAAAAATTGGTTTCTCCCACAGATTCATTTCTTATATTGGTATGATGATTAGTAACTGTTGGTTTTCTATTCTTTTCAATGGATCGCCTACCGATTATTTTCATTCCACCCGGGGTCTTAGACAAGGTGATCCTATTTCCCCAGCTCTATTCATCATCATGGAAGAGGCTCTTAGTAGAGGTATCAAGGACCTGGTCGATATAGGTTACTTCCATCCATATGCTGGTCCAAGAGCTTGCCCGCCAATCTCCCACCTTATGTATGCTGATGATACCCTCAACTTTCTTAATGGGGGGATTCATAATGTGAAGAGATTGATTGGTTTCCTAAATAGATATTCTTCCTCCTCGGGGCAACATATCAACTCTGCTAAGAGTAGCTTCATGATCTCCGAGAAGGCTCCTTCTCATGCGATCAACAGGATTAAAGTGGCGATTGGTTTCAAAAGGCAAAGGGGCCCTCTTCTTTACCTTGGTGTTCCACCGCATCCAGGCAGGGTTCTTGCATCAGATTTCTCCCCGCTCATTCAGAAAATTAATGGTAAACTTGCTTCCTGGAAGCCCAGACTTATCTCCCAAGCTGGGAGAGTCACTCTCATCAATTCGGTGCTAGCCTCCTTACCGGTTTACCTAGCTGCTTCTTCCTCCATTCCAATCAGTATTTTGAATTATATTGAGAAAACTTGTGCTGCCTTTTTATGGAATGGGTCTGAGGGCATGAGGAGATGTCATTGGGTAGCCTGGTCTACCATACAACGGCCTACTGCTGAAGGTGGCTTGGGTGTTCGCAATGTCAAACAGGTGCAGATTGCCTTGGCTGTTAAGTCTATTTGTAATGTTTACCATGGTTCCTCCTTCTGGGCATTGTATGCTAGAAAACGATATACTTCTGGCAGGAATTCCAGCTTCATGGGTATGCCTTCTAAAATTTGGACTGTTGCTCAGCAACTAGTTCATGAGAATACTAGATGGATTCATGGGAATGGCAAGGAAATCGATATTTTATCTAATGTTTGGCTTGGTGATAGGCCACTTGCAGATCTGTGAGTTCACCTTTTGAAGGGGGCAACATTACTCTATAGGAGGTTATTTCTAACCCTGATCATCCAATTAGATCCCTTCTTCCTAGTGGAGTTCTCCAGGGGGTTGTGCTTATATGCTCTTAATAAAATTTGGCACTGCTGCTTTTATAGAAGGGCCTCCTGTTTTGGAAACTTCTTTATAGAGCAGTTCCTGTGGACCAAAGAATCACTAAAAGTGGTGTTCACATGGTTTCATGTTGCTCTTGCTGTAGGTCTCCTAATAATGAGGATTACAACCACCTTTTCATTAATGGCGATCTGGCTGTTTCCCTTTGGAATTGGTTCTTACCGCTCATCAGCTCCAAGATTCACCTCCACAGTCACATTACAATGAGAGTTTGGAGTTTTCTTACAGCTACTAATATCTATTCTCCATTGGGTTTTGTCTCTATTCACTGTCTTCTTCTCATGCTGTGGGAGATTTGGAAGGGGAGATGTGGCTACAGGTTTGATAACAAAAGGCCTTCAGCTGGGGCAGTGATTAACAACATCAAATTTATGGTTGCTCATTCTCTAGCTAATATTCAGTTTAAAGTGGCGCTTTCATCTCATGAGTTGCAGGTATTACAGCGGTTTGGTTTCTCTCCCAATTGTTCAACCAAGCAACTCAAGCACATACGTTGGATCCCTCCTATTATTGATTATTGTTTGAATGTGGATGGCACTAGCAAAGGAAATCCAGGTGACTGTGGGGGAGGAGGATGTATCCGGGATAGGAGGGGATCAGTTTTGGTGGCTTTTGCCCACTATTATGGTCTAGGGAATAGTATGATTGCGAAAGCAAGAGCTCTTTGTGATGGCCTCCGAGTGGCAAATTTCCTTGGGCTTCGAATATCTATGGTTAATTCTGATTCCTTAGCCTTGGTTAACTCGTTCAAATCTGGAAGATGTCCCTCGTGGAAAGCTTACTGTTGGTGGTGGAATGCAAATACTATGATTCAAAGGAAGAACCTTCTATTTAGGCATGTATATTGAGAGACTAATCAAGTGGCTGATGCATTAGCTAACTATGGTTGCTTGTCTAAGGCGAACAAGGTGTTTTGGGGGTCTAGTTGTATTCCTCATATATGTAAAGGCCCTTTAGTTTTAGATAAACCGGTCTCTTTCATGTAAGGCTACTGTGACTGGCTAGTCCTCTTGTATTTTTTAATTATTATATATATTCCTGGCCCAGGTCTTCTCTGGTGGAGTGGGAACATTCTCCCTCTCTGGGGGAGGGTGCACTCTCCTAGAATAAGAACTGATGACCATTTTTAATTTTAAAAAAAAAGCATAGATAGGCAATTCAGATGAGAAGAGAAGTATGTGGTTGATCAAGTTCAACTCCCCTTAGCCTTTTATCTAGGTCTTCTAGCCTCAAATTGTAGAAGACTGATGTGGATCCTCGAGCTTTGATGACCAATTTGACCTCAAATTGATCTCCTCAATTGAATCTTTTGGTTTGCTACATATAAAGCTCGAGCAGAGCACTGGATAACCCCTTTTTGGCCGTCGCAACTTTTTCTAAGAGTTATGTGTACTCTATTTTTTCATATGAGACAAGGGGTACCTTTTATAGCCTTGTCCTTAGCCTTACACATACATGGAAGTGCGTGTGTCCAAAAAAGAAAAGGACGCCCTAATAAATGTCATGTGCCGCTCACGTGCTCAGTTGCTGCACGTTACGGTTGTCGACAGCCGTCCATCAGTTGTCGATAGGCACTGCTTCATTTCCTTCAATATCCATAACCGAGTCCATAAAATATGCCTGGGTTCTCGACAAACGATTATCGCTTGTCGACAAGTACTGCTACAATTTCTTAGTCTAGAACTGAATTGTTGGGAATTGCCTTTAGTTGTCGACAGACACATGTCATTTGTCGACAAGTACTGTTATAGTTCTCTTTTCCAGAACCAAGTTTATGAAGGTTTTCTTTAGTTGTCAACAGGTACTTGTTCAGTTGCCGACAAGTGCAGCTTGAACTCTTCTCTTCAAAGTTTTTTTTTTTCACTTGATCTTCTGTACACTCATGTATCACACGTCCTCCTGGTTAGCTTCAGCTAATTAGTTCTTTAAGCTTCGATTGTGCTTCAACTGATCATGCTTTTAAGCTTCAACTGATATGAGGTTTAGCTTCAACTGATTAGAAGTTAAGCTTTAACTAATAGGAAGAGTAGCTTCGACTGACTGGAGGTTCAACTTCGACTATTGAACTTCGATTGTTGAACTTCGACCGGTGAACTTCAACTGTTGAACTTCAATTTTGAACTTCAATTGGTGAACTTCGACTGGTGAACTTCACTAGTGAACTTCGACTGTCTAGTTTAAACCTCTCCCAGAAGCTTATCTGTCGACACTTGAAGCTTGTCTATGTACCTATATGAAATAACAATGTACTTAAGATCATCATCAAAACAATATCATCATAATTGTCATAACCAAGTTAGTCATCAAAAAAGTTCATGAATCAAAGTAGGATATTGTTATGTGGTTGCTATATCAAAATAATATGAACAAAACATTACCCAACACAAGAGACATCTCCTAGAATGTTTCTCTCATTAGGATGTTAATACCCATTATTTAAAGTCTACCCATAATTTTTATTTTAATTTAGGATCTATTTTTGTACATATGATAATGGGTTTTTGACTTATTTCTCAATTACGACAATAAGTCACAATAATTCTTAAACTTACCCAAAGGATTTTTCTTGGCTCAAATTTCTTTATGAGTCATTAGAGAATATTATTTAAAGTCTAACTACAATTTTTACGAAATTTTTAGGTGCATTTATGCACATGCGATAATTGTGCGTTGTTATTAACTACTTTCAGATTATTGAATTACTATTTTTCAATTTATCTCTAATTTGTCAATTATTAA
The DNA here is from genome assembly GCA_014218235.1 of Colocasia esculenta. NCBI lineage: Eukaryota > Viridiplantae > Streptophyta > Magnoliopsida > Alismatales > Araceae > Colocasia > Colocasia esculenta. Next base: position 65,042,792 of record CM024765.1, on the reverse strand, counting down.
AATTTTTAGGGTTCTACATAAAGGGAACGAACAACGTCTAGTCTGCGAGAATTTGGAATTAACCTAACAAATGGTCGGATAAAAGTTAGTGAGTTTAAATAGCACCTAAGAATGGAAGAAAGCAGGAACTACGTTGTAGATCAATTACCTTAATCACCTCCTCCCAAACAAGGTACTCCAACTGTGTGTGTTGAAGTTTGCACTAGGGTAGTTGTGACAATGCATTTCTTTAATTATTAGGCCAATTTATATGCGCATCCTAATTGGGACGCGACATTTCTGTCCATCTACTTCCACAGGTGAGTTGTCATGTTTGGAATTGTCTATAATATAGGTGAATGTCCCCAAATAATCAATGTGAATGTAAATTGAGTCAAACATTGATAAGATCTATCTACATGTAAGCTAGAATTCCAATTGATGGAAATATTGAAAATTGACATTATAAGATAGCATGTTGTGATGAAGAAGTTGCTTAATAATCCCATATATGTGAATGGAAAATGAGTTAGTCATGATAAGATCTTTGTGGAAGTAATGAAATGAACAGGAACACAATGCATACCTTCTTCTGACATATCTTTCAAAGGTCGCCTCTTACACACTACCTGCTTGAACCTGAGGAGGAAGTGGTGCCATCAATTTTACAGTCAGATACAATGAAAAATAATATTTATTTAAATAATGTAGCTCAATTTGTCCCTAAAAAAAAAACTAGTATGCATGGCAATGATGAATGTGTAATGTATTGTCCCCTGCCAGTGGTGAAGTGGACATCACATACGTAGGGTAGGTGGGGCACAACCAGGGATCGATCACTAGCGCACAGGGCGTAGTGGGCCTCTGATCACTGCGTCGGAGAACCAAAAAAAATGTACGTGTAATGTATATAATTCTCACTGGAAAATAGCATGCATGACATTCATATATTAGTAAAATGAATGTTGATTGATTATGAAAGTAGTACAAACAACATTTCACTTATAGTGCATCCAGAAGATGACACAATTATGAACCCAAAGTTCGGTTCACCAAAACAGAAGGATCAATTTTTCATTAGAAAGTGTACATACAAATAGTATACTGGTTCGTGTTCATAACTTGTTAACTATCACCAAGTTAAATGAGAGGATCAAATAACAAGGCATAGAGGTGTATAAGAAAGGTGGGTCATTTCACAAATTGCTAGCCCTATTCTTAGTATACAATTCCAAACAATATGTTTTGTATCTAAATGAAATGACAAAGCCAGACATTCTTCATCTCTGCTATAATGACATCTAAGCATTTATTTGTTATGTAGTTGTTCTCAGTCCATTTGCCTTGCCTTGTTTCCACTGGAAAAAAAAAAGATGTGTTGTATCCACCTGAAATGGAAAAACCATTAATGATAAATAACCCGTCATATGTTTGTCTTTGGATGGAAACATCTATCTGCTTCTTCATCATGTTCAACCAGAGGATGTCTTCCTCACCAAGAGGTTGTCTTCCTCACCAAATGTAAACCTACAAATGTTTAACCAACCTAAAGAACTTGAAGGAAGAGAACATGAACAAATTGAGTGAAATAAACATTATGTGCTTGTGTCCTAGTGGTTGCTGTCATGGGTACCCAATATTATTTTGGGTTCATCATAGTGGGGATTAGAATGAGAGGCCCTTGTAACGACCATGATCGAATTACCAACAAATTGAGTGAAATAAACATTATGTGCTTGTGTCCTAGTGGTTGCTGTCATGGGTACCCAATATTATTTTGGGTCTCATCATAGTGGGGATTAGAATGAGAAGGCCTTGTAACGACCATGATCGAATTACCAATTACCCACTAGTAACCCAAACCTTGAACCGCCACCCACGAGCCGAAGCTCGGAAGGGTTAAGAGAAAGCGCCTAAGGAAAAGCATATAGGAAAATGTATAAACCATAAGTACTAAAAAAAACCACTATATATGTATATATAAAAAAATGGTACAACTCAGAGCAAATCCAACAAAAGGGAAGAGTACAACAAGTACATACACAAAAGTACCACCCAATAGGGGACACTAACCCCCACCAGTAACAGATACTAAAAGAAGTGGAGGAAATAAACTGCAGTAAAGTACCACTGCACTAAACACAAGAACCGTGGTGTGACACCAACTCCTCGCAGGAGCGCGTCAAAAAGACTAGACCCCCCCCCCCCACACACAAAAGGTAGGACCAACTAGGGTCTATGGCTTGGCGCCTCGACACCACAGAGTCCTCAAACCCTAGCCACATGTACACACTCAGATGCTCTCCCTCGCGTATGGTTCTCAACTGATTTTCCCCTACGTCGGACTCAAACGGTGGAGAAGGGGCCCCACAGAAACTAGCTTGTAACCACCACAAGGGGCACGCACTGGACGGAGTCGCACTCGACGCCTAGGCTCATCAGTGTAGTAGCTCTCAACATCAGTTATCCAGATGGAGCTCAGCTCAACGCCTGGGAAAAATACAACACAAGCACAAGCATGGAAAAACACAACACACGCACAGATGGAGACGCTCTTGACGTCTGGCACACCATGCCAAGAGGCAGACCCCTTGTGTCCTAGCCTCACACACACAAGTTGGATTACTGCTGGGACCTACCTGTGGGGTTGACCGCAATCTCGATTGTCGTTAACCCCAAGTAAATGACACAACACTTGTCGTCTACTCACAGTAGATAGCAACATGTCTTTCTATTAACATCGTCTTGACGGAAAGGTATCTTGCCGTCAAGTTCCTCCTAAAGAGCTTGACGCCAACCACCCTTGACGTCAAGTTCTTCAGCTTCCAGTAGCTGATACAGCCCTAGGCACTCCCAAGGGATCCAGCCCAGAAAACCACGATCTAATGATGGGAAACACTTTTCCTTATCACAATTCACCAGTATAAAGCTGGAAAACAACGATTCAACGCTTGGATCTGCAATTACACCCTCAAAACCCAGCATGGAGAAACTCTCCTCAAAACCTCGATTCTTACACAAATCACATGCATAATCAGCACAAAGAAGACCATGGGGAGTCAAAGGGTAGGATCCCTACCTCACAACGTCAAGAACCCCAAGAAAAATCTTGAAATCATGCCGATCCCCCAAGCTCACCCTGCGAGGTCGATCCTCCAAATCTATCGTTTCCTCTCTAATCGAATGCCAACAGGCGCACCACAACCTCCCCACGAGCTCCCATCAGCCGCCGAAAGAGGTGGAGAAGGAGAGAGGTGAAGGTGGTGTGGAAAGGGAGAAAAGCTTGAAGGAGGGGGTCTCGGGTTGCCCCATAAAAACAGACCCGGTGACAGTTGACGTCAACATATGTTGCCGGTACTGCACCGCCATGAACTTGACATCAACATCGATTGCCGTCAAGTTTAACACATGGAAAATTTTAGAAATATGGGTAGATGTCAACATACATTGACGTCAAGACCAAGTAGATGGCACACTCTTCCGCCGTCAACCCATTGTTGACGTCAAGCCCCCTTGACGTCAACTAGCACTGTTCTAAAAAGGCCCATTAATGGTCCAATAAGGCCCATGGCCTTACAGCCCTGGACATCAAAGGCAAATTTGGTGGGTTAATAAATTCCTAGCTATATTGTGCAAGATGTAATTACCTTTTTTTAGTACATAAGTTTGTTATTATAGTAAAAAAAAGGTTAGTAAAATGGACATCAGTTCTTTCTGTATGGATGCCATTCTTTGTTGCAACTTTGTTGTCTCACAAATCCCATTATATATATACAACTAGGAATTGTAGACAATGTATACAAGATTTGGAATGCTTGTTGGAGAAATTGCTCTCTGCAAAAAAATAAATGAGAACAATTCATTGAGGGATAGAGGAGTGCACAGAACCCAAATGTGGTAGCAGTAGTCGTATATAGAGTGTGCTACAACAAGGACACTCAAATCTTAGGCAAAATCTTAAACTAGTAACACCCCTACTCCAAAAAATGTTAAAAACTAGAAGCCAATTGTCTTCCCAACCCATTATCCATGGGAGAAGGCAAGGGATGTAGTCCTAAACTTGGAGCTAGGGCTTAAAAATCCATCTCTTAAACCAAACTCTCAGCCGTTCAAATCAACTAATTTTCCTTATTGCTGATTCAAAAGATGACTATGTTATCCTAAAACCCTCATCCCACAAATCCACCAAACACGATGTATGTGTGCCTCTGTGAGTAGGGTGGGGGGAGGGGGTTGCATATGTGAGGGGGAAGGTCTTGAAAGAACCCTAGGGTTGTATATGTAGAAACATACCTCTAGGCCGTCAGGTGATTTGAGGAAGAGGAGGAGCTCGCCATCGGGATGGGGACGTCGCCACAAAAGCTCCGAAATTCATTTGCCGCCCACATTCTTACTCCAGAGTGCTAAAAAAATAGAATATCGCCTACAGATTGGGTCATCCTTAAAAAATTCAAAGCAAACAATCACGATGGAGATTCTTTGCTTGTATTGTCAAATCCTTTTGCAAAGCGTCATTGTGACACCTCAATCTCCATCGTTTGACCGGTCGCTAGAGGGTTCACCGGTGGAGGAGAAGTGGGGGAGAGAGCAAACTTTTGGAGGAAGAAGATGATGCACACAGGTCTATAGTAGAAAGACGTCTGATGCCCTCAGTTAACCTACCTTAATCGAGCTCGATGGCTAGGGTACGTAAACCATGCCCCTTCCCTTCCCAACCCCTGGTTAACCAAGATGTCCCCTAGTTAAGGTAACCAGCTTACCAAAGTTCAGTTTTATATTAACCATGGGATATATACCCCCATATAACCTTGCCCATAACTCCAAAGTGGGTCGAGGCCAAGGAGGTTTGGTTTCAAGGATGGATCCAACTTGGTGTCTGGTGGGTCTTAGACCTTTAATGGGTCTATGCGCTTCAAGGCGCTCAAGCGGGATAAGGCGCACGCCTTTACTGCCCAAGGGACGCCTTTGGAGAGCTTTTTTTTATGAAAAATGGGCTGATGATGAGCACAGACTTGACAAATGTCACCAACTGATGAAACTTTGACAGTAAACTCAAATATTCTTCTGTGATATACATGTATTACTTTATATGCAAAAGGACCCTTGCAATGATATGGCAAGTTAGAATAGAAAGATCACAATTCCTACATATTAATTAATAGACATATCATTTCTTATTTTATTGTTTGAAACAATTACAAGCGGATCATACCACGACATACCTAAATTTGTTTTCCAATAATATGTTTGGTGTCTAAGTTTGAATCTTTATTACTAATTTTCTTCATTACAATATAATAATATCTAATTATTTTTACAATAACATGATTTGTTATCTAAGTGTAAATCATAATTACTAACTTTTGCTCTTCAGTAATTTTTTTTTAACATAATATGTTTTTTATACTTCTTTCTCATGTGTATTAAATGAATATCAAAATGATATGCTTAAACCATAAGATTCATGTCATAATATAACTTTTTCTTATTAATATGAAGATTATATATATATATAACAATATTGAGGACTCTAAAAAAATGTGAACATTTCGACTAAAACATCTTAGAGTTCTAAAAACAAGTGGCATCGCAACTATGTACAACAAAAGTAAAAATGTAGAAACAACTGTGTTCATCTTTTTAATCCATAACTACTAATCCACTTTGTCTTTAATAAAGTATCTATTTTGTAGCACTATTGGATTTCTATTACTTATCTAAAAAAAATAAGAATAAAAAAATAGGTATTCCACTGTGTTGTTATCATCAAGTGACATGCTTTTTTCTGGCTGTTTGTTGTCAAGAAAAAAAGTTAGTAAATAATTTCCTTTCTCACGGCTACACCAAAAAATTAACATGTGTCATGGTCCCATCCTTTATTGAATGTCCACTTGGTTCTTGCTGTCAAGTAATGATGTGTCATATTTTTATTAGTTGGAGTTAAAACTGGTGTCAAAAAAATAAATAGGTGCATTGCAATCTCCAAAATTTTCAGAAATTTTACTTTCCTAACTAATTCTTGAATAAATTGAAAATAGGGGGGAAATAATTGAAATTTTATATTGGTTTGCAAGTGAGAGGAAATGATAGTCGAGATTTTATCTTCTAAAATGTCAAGAATATTCTTTATTTCCTTGTGTTCTATTTCCCCCCATCTCCCCCGGGGAAATATATTCCCATCTCCTCCTCAAAATTAGTTTGAGGGAAAAAGTTCAATAGTTCTTTAGTTCATTCCCCAAAAAATGTGAGAATGCAAAGACCCCTGTAATCCGATTTCTTTTGTTTTTATACACCTCTCGTACAAGTGATAGTTTGCTAACATGATATGTTATCTGTGGAAAAGTCTGCTGGTTTGCATGGGAGTGAGGGACCCGGGTTTGATTTCGAGTTGTGGTAGGTTTTTCAGTGGTTTCTGGTCAATGAGCTATGAAACCAAAAAAAAAAGAAGATAATCTATCTCTAATTATAAGGTTTTTAGATTTGTTGATAGATAAAGTTAGGATTTTTACATACAGAGAATTCTTAGAAGAAAATAGTCAAATGTGCCATTTTATTAAAATATTGTCAAAAACATCATTCACAAATGTGAAAGGTTGCGAATATTTTATTGTTGTAACATGGAGTTACTTTCCATCTATATTTAATCATCAGTTAGACTAACCAATGAGAGAAAATGTAATTTTTTTCCTTTGGTAAACAACCCATGAGAGAGAGAGAAGAGAGGAGCAGTGGAGGATGTGGTGTTAGTCAGAGAGAATTTAGAAAGAGAATTGAGATAAGAGGTGCAGAGATGGGGAGGGGAGGTCTCCCCGTCTGATGTCGATGTATGTATGTGAGAGTGAGAGAGCAGCTACAGTAATAGTGGAGGTGGTATCTTATAGATATACAAATAGATAGATAAGCAGATAAATAGATAGACAGAAAGACATATAGAGAGAGAGAAAAGGGATGTTTAACCGGTCTTCCCCTCTAGCATAGTGCATCTATGTGTGTGTGTGTGAGAGAGAGAGAAGCGGGGGAGGTGTCAAGTAGAGAGAAAGAGAGAAGGAAAAGAGAGAGAATGAGTGGAGGGGTGGGGAGGGGACCGTTAGAGGGGTATCTTGTTGCCCAATGTATGACTTAACCCAGATGGGAGGTGAATGGGTTTCTTCTTGTTCTTAATTAAAATAGTATCAATCAAGTAATTTATAGCAACTTAAATTATTTACTAATACAGGAGATAGACCTGAATTAAGATTCTAAACAATTTGTGAGTAGTAGTTAGCAGTGGAAATGAATGAGCTCTTGAACTACTAATGTTTGCAGTTGCTAACACACAATAAAAGGAGATCAACCACACAAGAAGATATAGAGATTTATCCTAATTTCGCACTGATCCACTCAGCTCCATGTCTAATCATCAAAACCAACCGTTCTGAGATTTCCACTAACCATCGGCACCTGTCGGTTCTTCTTTTACCGAGCAAGAAGATAACTCCTAAAACACCCCTCTGGCAGGTGACACACAAGATCAACCTACTTCTTTTCCCGAGCAAAAAGCTAGCTCACTGGCCACCCCAGTAGATTTCTTCTATTGTTGAGCTAGAAGACAGGCCGTTGGTATCAACTCTAGCAAGTTGCCATAATGGATTTTTTAGATCTAAAAATTCCTCTACCCAGGCTGTTCAATGGCAAGAATGAAAGCTCAATAAATGCAATACAAAGATCAAAATAAATATGAACTAAGGTGTGTTGATCTTGTGTGGTTTCAACTGAAAACTGATTAAAGATTGTTGTGCTGGTTGAAGGATAGTGTGTTGAGTTTCCAGTGAGAGGATGAGAGCTTGAAGGAGAGCTTTGAATGCACTTTGAATGTTGGTCTTTGCTACTACTCAATTTCTTCATGACTCTCTATTTTGTCTCTTGCTCAAGGGTTGTCATGCCTACCTTTCTATCTCTCTATGTTTACTTCAATTTGAGAAAACTTGTATATTTATAGTCCTTCAAGGCTTTTTCTCTCCATTAGAATTTCTTCTCTTGAACTGTGATTGCTCTTCTGAATGGCTAAGATGAATGTATTCGTTGTGACTCAATCTACCATCCATTAAACACATTTTTCTATACTGTTGTGCCATGTCATTTCTTTTTCTTCAAGACATTTAATGCATGACAAATCTTTTGTTTCTCATAAAAGTCTGTTGGAAATCGACTTGGGGCATCACATGCGCAGCGGAAGTAAAACAAAACAAAAATCGATTTTCATTCATGTATTTGATCGGACTATGATGTACGGTGCATGTAAACATACATACAAATAAGGTGTGAGACAATCTCACCTAGGGGAGATTGTATATCCCCTGAAGTGCAGAACTAGTCCTTGTTTGAAGGAGCTCTCGCGAGACTCCCTCTAGCGGTATCCATACAGTGGATGATCGGTGATGACGATGACCCCTCCTACACCGGTGGTGCCACTTCTCCACGTCATGCAATGCCAAACAGCGGCCAACAACAGCAAGTAGCAGCAACAACAAGAGGGCTCGGCCCTCATAGTTCTCCTCTTGCCTAGGGAGAGCACAGGAGGGAGAGATGGGAAGGGGGATGAAGAAGGTGGTTTCTCTTCTCAAGCTCTAGCCCATGAACTTCAAAGAGAACCCCCTTCTATTTATAGAGAGCCTAAAGGACACCTCATCAGGGATACCTCATCATGTCATGATGACAAGGGGCACCTCGCAGGGACACCTCGTCCTATCATGATGACAAGAGGGACATCTCGTAGGGGCACCTCGTCATGTAATCATGACAAGGGACACCTCACAGGGACACCTCATCATGTCATGATGACAAGAGGGACACCTCGCAGGGACACCTCGTCATGTAATCATGACGAGGGACATGTCACGCCCCCAATTTTATTTTAGCAGCAGAATAAATTGGGAGACATGACGAACAAGCAAGCATTCAGAAGCTATAGACCAATAGCTTATACAAATAGGGCCCACAATGCAATAATCAAATTTTCTTCCTTTATTTATCAAAACGAATATTACAACCTCCAATGTCAAATGAAACACTCCTTGCTCACCAATCTATCTATCTCTCAAAGAAAAGGGAAATTACATTAATGACCAATCTAAATAAAAATAAGAATGGACTCTCTAAGTGTACTCCACGCTCGGCGCACAAGTCCCATCATTTAGCTTTACCTTCACTACCTGAAATGTTAAAGAGAGTAGGTATGAGCGCACTCGCCCAGTAGGATTTACATCTTCCAGCAATGATATAAGTATTTACATTTTAAAAGGTAGAAGGTACGAACATGATATGTACAATGCAATTAAAACGTCGATAGTAACACGTGTACAGTGTATCATGCAAGATAATATGATAAAGAGATTGTAATGATCAATTTAGCAACAAGGTTGTATTCAAGAGTTCAAGATATTGTGAACAATGATCTAGCAAGATGGTAATTTCATGAACAAGAGCAAGATAGCATGTAACAAGATGGCCATTTCACTAGCAAGCATTTTGAGTAACCCACTCGGAGCACTCCACAAGAATATCACACAGGATCTACTGGTGCCTCATGTAAGTACATCCTTCAGCCACTCGGGTTAAGGACCAGCACACAGTAGCAGGTAACAAGCAAGTAAGTTTATCACGTGTAACAAGTACGTGCCATGCCAAGCACCAATCATGATTCCGCACCACGCCAGGCACATGACTTTGTTAGGGGATCAACCTAACAATCAACCTGGGGTAACGAACATCTTTGGGAAAACTGGGCAATCAACACCTTGGGGTAAACAAGACTTTGTCGAGGGCGAATCCGACAATCACACCCATAGGTAATAGGACTTTGCAAGAATCTCCAGGACCAGATACGGGCCCTCAGTCAGGATCGTATTGCGCAATATTGGCATCTGTCCCAATGAGCCCGTCGACTCATGGGTGACAAGAACGAGTTTTGAGTCCATGACTCCAATATCACTGATGTACTTCAAGAACGTATCACAAGAAGGCAATGTGTGTTAATAAGGATAGACTGGTCGAGAAAGTTCAGGACTATCATGTCAATAGTAATGATTATCGAGAGTGTCATGTCAATAATGATTTAGAGTTCAAGGGTACGTTGGGAATATCGAGTCAAGAGTTCAATCTGGAAGCATAATGACACATTTACATAGATTCTATCTTTAATAACTTGGTTTCATGTGTTTTACTCGATCACTCCAAGAAAGTCAAGATGAGGAGAGAAAGATCTCGTCAAGAATGTCGAGAGAGAAGAGATATGTGCACACTAACTTCTGGGTACTTCATTGGTACAACCTGCTCGTCGGCCATGTGGGAATCTATGGTCAGAGGAGACTTACGGAGGCCTTGGTCAAGGGGTCACTAGTCCGGCAGAAGGAATATCCGACGGAGAGTTCACCACAAGCCAAGAAGGGGCTTTCCTATCGTGCTAGAGTGTATGCGCATGCCACGCGTGAGAATCGCTCCAGTGCGTGTGTGAATCCGATTATGGAAACTCCAGTTATAGAAACTCCGTTTATGGAAACTCCAGTTATAGAAACTCCGTTTATGGAAACTCCATTTATGGAAAGTATAATGAGTGCTAAATCATGAATTACTAATCATGCATGACCAATTTTATCAAGTAACTATATGTTTTAGCAAGTTCGATAACAAGGCAAGATGTGAATAATCAGCAGGTAGAGAGCATGATCATGAACTTAAGATCAATTAAAAATCATGTGAACATGTTTTAACTTTCATATGGGTTGATAAATGCATGATAATATGTTATAGAACATTCCTAGAATAGATCAAACTCACACATGCAAGGAACGACACAAAACGACGAAAATCGAGATGTATGCCCCTTAGAAGGCAAATGCAGTCCCATCCCTTCACTTCCTTAGGTCATAACTCATTGATTTGTTATTCAAATATCACACATGAATATACCATATTGAAGCCCTTTGAATGAGGAATCCATCAAAGAAAACGGCTCGTCAATCCGAGGTCTATAGAAAAAGTTATGGTCGATTAAGTGGACATAGGCAGAAGGCGACACATTGCCTGTCGCCTTCAAAACATGAAGGCGACCATCATCTTGTCGCCTTCTGAAGAAGACCACAAAACTGTCTGATTTTTGGTATGGGTCGCGACCATGATGTTGTCGCGTTCTGGTAGCGACGTGTCGACCTGTCGCCACCCGAATATGACGTTTGGGTTGCTTTTTCTACCTATTTCCAACTCCGACTTGGATTGGGTTTGACACCTGTGGGTTTGAAAAATCAAAACAAATGCTAGGGTGATCCAAATCGGGTGAAACCACCTTTGTTAGTTAGAGTACTTCCAATACTTTGTACAGTAATGACTAATCGAGAAACAAAGGTCGTTTGACTATGTAATAAGACGTATTGTGACTGTCTACATGAATCTGACACAGTACTCATGTTCGGGCTAATACTCTAAGTACGGTCAACTAAAATTAGGGAGACCAGTGCCAAATGAAAGTTAGACTCATACAGTAACAAGTTCTATGTTGAACACTCAGTCTAAAACGGACTCCACAGATAGGTATGAAACTTGTAAGACAAGTCAAGGGTAAATCAGAACAGTACAGTGTTAAGATCATGCAAGATTTAATTCATGAAACTCTCAAGATAAAAATTGGGGAAAATAGTAAGAACATGATCTATACATATGAATGCAAGCATGAACGAGTTTAATTAGAGTTTGACATGGAGATGACCTACCTTTGGAGTTAAATAAGATTCACTCTCCAGAAAGCCCTAACTCTGACCGCCTGGAGGAAAACACTTAATACACCCGATTCACTGGATAAAAATTGGGAAAACCAGTGCGATTAGGAACTAGACTCGAAGAGCTTTCCAAGGATGTATGGTTTGCACAGTTTGGTCGAGGTTTCACTAACCTTTGGTGATGATCTTGAAGGGACTCAAGTGCAGGTTGTTGCAGATCCGAGTTGGGAAGAGCACGGGATTCCTCCTTGCTCCAGCCTTCTCCTTGAGATCTCCAGCCACCATTGCCTCCAAGAACGCCTCCAACAACCCTAGGGGTCGTCCCATGGGAGAGAAAGGCTTTATTTATAGAGAGAGGGGCCTTTAGTTGTCTAATTCAATTAGGAAACCTTTAGGCACGAATTTAAGTATACCTTTCCTCAACTTGGAGATTTCTCTCCCCAATTCATGATGGAATTGGTATGGAAGCTTACCTTAGGTGGTAACCACGAATTTGGGCTTGGTTTGAAGTCTAATGATGGTCTATAGGGTGAGAATTTACCCTATCATGGTCCATTAGTGAATATTTCTGAATTTCGGGTCATTTTCCTAGCATGAATTTATTTGTGGTCCAAAGGACATCCTTCGGCCCATTTCTTTCATTGGATTGTCAATACCCATTGTTTGAAGTTCAACCATAATTTTTATTTTACTTTATGACCCCTTTATGTATATGTGATAATAGTTTTTCGACTTATTCCTTAATTAAGATAACAAGTCACAAAAATTCTTAAATTTAATCCAAAAGATTTTTATTGGGCCAAATTCTTTATGGGTTACTAGAGAATAATATTTAAAGTCTAACTATGATTTTTACGAAATTTTTATGTGTTTTACATCTGGGATAATGGTGCATACGCATTTAACTAGTTTTAATTATTAAGTGGCCATATTTTCTATTTATCTCCAATTTTCAATTATTGAACTTCTCGGGTTGCTACAAGACACCTCACTGGGACACCCCGTCATGTCATGATGATAAGAAGGACACCTCGCAAGGACACCTCATAGGGACACCTCGTCATGTCATGATGACAAGAGGGACACCTCACAGGGACACCTCGTCATGTGATCATGACAAGAGACACTTCACAGGGACACCTCGTCATGTCATGATGACAAGAGGGACACCTCGTCATGTCATGATGACAAGAGGGACATCTCGTCATGTAATCATGAAAAGGGACACCTCATAAGGACACCTCGTCATGTCATGATGGCTAATGATGATGAGATGTCCTCCTTCTAGAAGGGGTGAGGTGGCATGATCCTGGTATGCTCCCTTAATGGATCCTTGCCAAGGCTTATTGGGTCTTACTCAATAGGTCTATAATGGGTTAAATAAGGCTTATTGGATAACTTTTATCTAATCCTCTATTCATCATGTTATCCACTTTATATGTGTGACCCTCTAGGCCCAATATTGAGATGGCCGTGAGTTGCACCCGTCAGAACTTCTTCTGACTTAGTGAATTATTATCTCCATAAAAATTCACTCAACTCATCGATTATGAACATACTAGGCCACTATGCCATACTCCCTAGACGATACGAGGGATCAAATCCATTGGACATGTCTGCCCACAGTTACCGTGTACCTGTAGTCCCTCATCCATCTATTATCCCAGAGACCGTATATTAGGCATGGTGTTGTCAGGCCTATACGGAATCTGTTAAAGTCAAACTCTTATCGGATTCTCCCAGAGAACTCCTTCTCTCTAAATCCGATTGACCCTGGCTAGGGATTCGCCTGAGTAAGACAATATGGGATATTCCTCTCATGATACCGAGAGTGGATGATCCTCTATTGACACATAATTGCCTTCGTAAGGTTGGCTACCATTCCCAATGATTGGCTATACTAGACCTGGAACATCCAGACCTATAAATCCAGTATCAAAGAATGGAGTACTCAAACAAGACATCTTTGGTGTCTCTGTTGGACTTATTGGTACGACAGCAAACTAACCTAGAGGGGGGGTGAATAGGTTTTCTGAAATCTAAAATAGAAACTTAAACACAGAAAATTATCACTTGAAAGTTTGGTTAGTTGAGTGTGATAGAAAGTAGCAGTGCGGAAGCAAATAAACAATCACATAAAGAACACAAGGAATTTATCCTGGTTCGGCCCTTCCCACATGGAAGTCCTACGTCCAGTCCTCAAGTAATCTCTTAGGATTTTACTAACCAAGGGTACAGTCCCCCTCAAGCACAATACAACACACAGCACCCCAGCTGGTCTTCTTCTCTTTCTCAGGCAAGAAGGCAGCTCACTTCTCTTACAAGTCAAGAAGCCAACCTCCTGGTACAAACCCCTGTGTGGTTCTGCTAGACTTAAACCCCCAGCCAGGTTCCACACTGAGTACAGTCCCTCAGCTGAACAGAAATTTTTCTTAGAAAAGAAAGAACAAAACTGAGAGTTTTACAAGAATGGACTCTTAACCCAAAAACTCTCAGCAAAGGACTCTCCCCAGAAATTACAATGAGCACAGAGAGAGAGTGAAGAGAGGAGAAGGAGCTTGAAGTTTGGAGGCTTCAGATGCTTAAGCACTTCTTCTTGGGCTCGGGCTCTTTCTCTCTTTTTCTTTGAGTGTATCTGGAGTTCAGGTTTTTCACTGAATGTTCACTCCTTTAAAGATTTTCAGGAAAGCTCTCTTGTTGTTCTTCAGCCTTGCTTCATCTTTTATATGAGTAGCTTTGAATAGATCCGTTGAAGAGATCCGTTGGAACTCTTCTAGTCGTTGCTGATTTTTCTTATTCTTCTTCTGACTGTCAGCCACTTGGTGGTCTTTGAGATCTGCAAGCATAGAAGAAGGTGTTTAGATCAAAGAGTGTTTCTGTCAAAAAGGCTCACACTTCTGTGTTTTCTACTATCACCCAGAAGTGGTAGGTAAGCCCTTTTTGTCTGACAGGAGAGAAGAGATCTTATGAGATAAGCAAAAAGATCTTCTGTCAGAAAGATAGAGGATTATGCAAATGAAATATATTTGACTTTTCATTAAGCACCAAAAACATTTTGAAATCTGAGTATGAAGGAAATCGATGTTTAAGTTGAAATCTATGTTTGAACAGAATCCATGTTCTAATGAAATTCATGTTTCCAACAGAATCAATGTTTTAAGTGAAATCGATGTTTACATGAAATCGATGTTTGAACAAAATCGATGTTTACATGAAATCGATGTTTGGACAAAATCGATGTTTAAGTGAAATCGATGTTTACATGAAATCAATGTTTAAGTTGAAATCGATGTTTAAGTGAAATCGATGTTTACATGAAATCAATGTTTACATGAAATCGATGTTTAAGTTGAAATCGATGTTTAAGTGAAATCGATGTTTAAGTGAAATCAATGTTTACATGAAATCGATGTTTACATGAAATCGATGTTTAAGTTGAAATCGATGTTTGTGATCAAATCGTTATTTGCTATCAAATCGTTATTTAACTTATCGAATCGTTACACCGATCAAATCGTTGTTTTATCAAGGAAATCGATGTATTCAACAGAATCCATGTTTTCAACAGAATCGATGTGGCACTTTGTGAACTAAAATCGATGTATGTTGAATGGACATCGATATAGCTTTTCAGTGTAAATCACACAGTGATAGTGCCATAAATTTATATTTATTAGGAAAACATATTATTAAATATATTTAATTAATCATAAGTTTTGTTATCACCAAAATATAAGAGTGGTTCAACAATCTCCCCCTTTTTGGTGATGACAAAACTTATGAGAATTTTCTGACAAAAATACTTAAAGCATAGAAAATACAGAAAATTCACAGATAATGCATACTATGCATACTCTCCCCCTTTCTGTCACTAACCAAAAAGGAAAGATCTTACCATGCATTCTCTCCCCCTTTTTTGTGAAAACTTCTTACCAGTGAGGGGTTCAACAATAATTGACATTAATGAATAACTCTCCCTTAGTCTGTGCTCCCCCTGAATGAGAGATTCCACCTCAATGAGACTTGTAAATAGTTGTTAGTAATACTAAAATTTAAAAATAAATTAGTGACTACTCCCTCTTCAGATATGAGTTGGATGAAGAGCTAGCAGCCATCAATGCCTTGAGCATCCTTTGTTCCTGATGCTCCAAGACTATCCTGCAAACAACTTATTCAGAAGTAGATACCCAAATCTTTTTGGGTCCTTGATGGTTAGATGTATAAAAATATCCTTTCGGAATCCATATTAGGTGCCTTGTTGTGCAGGTGTTTACTGTATGTCCTAGTTTATTGCAATGAGAACAACAATGAATATAGTTTGTTCTGCGGTTCTTATTGTCTTTGTGATGCATGTTTAGAACACAGTTTTAAACCTTGTTCTTTTGATAGAGCTTATTCATTTCAAGTGCCTTTTTCTGAGGCATTTTGGTTCTTTTACAAATTTTGGCAAAGGATATTTTCCTGGAATTATGGTTTGTTTTCCTTTTTCCAGAGATATGTATCCAAGCCCTTGTTTATTGTTTCCAGTTTTTTATCCTTTTAAGCATAGAGCTAAGGATGTTTTCCCTTTAGTTAATTTTCTAAGTGATTCTTTTAAATAAAAATTTTCTTCAGTTAGAGTTTTTAATTATTCTTCTAACTCTAATTTTTCATTGTTTTTGCTTTTTAATTCAAGAGATAATTATTATCTTTATTTCCTTTAATTGTTTTTTTAATTGTTCCATTTCAAATTTGAGATCAGAATTGGTGTTATCTAAGCAAGTGATGTTATTTTTCAAATTTTTTAATTCTTTTAGAACACCTTTATGTTTTTCATAAAGTTCATTAAAGACTTCTTCTGTCTTCAGACTCTGACCCTGAATCAGTGCATGAATAAAAAAAATGGGTCAGAATGTACCTCATCTAGTCCTACCATGAGGGCTAGACTTTCCTGCTCTTTTTCGGGATCTGAGCTTGATGATTCTGAAGTTGTGGCTTCTTCATTGTCCCAAGCAGCAGCCATGGCTTTTCTTTTGAATTTCTTGTGTTGCTTCTTGGATTTTTCTAGCTGACCAGTCTTCTTGAGTCTTGGACAATCTAGTCTCAGATGTCCAAGTTTTCTGCATTCATAGCAGACTGGTTCTTTTTCCTTTTTCTCTTTCTTTTGGATCCTTCTTGATCCATTCTTCTTCTTCTTTAGAATCTTCTGAAGCTTGGACAGTACGTCATCTACATCACTGTCTTCTGATCCTATAATTTTTTAGCTAGAAAAAGAAGAGGTGGAAGGAGCAGCTACAACTTTAAGAGCATTAGAAATTTTCTTGGATGAGCCTCCACATAATTGCTCCATATTAAATGTGCCATGAGGGAACCAATTAACTTATTAATAGAAAACTTGGTTAGATCATGGGCTTCTTCAATAGCGGTGGCCTTAGGGGTACATGAAAGAGTTAAAGATCTAAGTATTTTTCTGACAGTTTCTTCATCAGAAAGATTTTTACCAAGAGAACTTAGACCTACTACTATGCTTGAAAATCTATTATACATTTGAGTAATATTTTCATTAGGAAGCATTTTAAATTGCTCATATTGCGAAACAAGAATATCTATCCTAATTTGTTTTACTTTATCTGTTCCTTCATAAGTTATCTACAGTTTATCCCACATTTCTTTTGCAGATTTACATGTAGATACTCTACTAAGTTCCTTTTTGGATAAAGCACAACATAAATAGTTCTTTACTTTAAAGTTTAGAGATAATTTACTCTTATCAGCTATTGTAATGGCAGTAGTACCTTCAGCAGGAACAATAACAAAATCACCTACCTCTATTACCTGTCACAGATCAAAGTCTGTGCCTTGAATGAAGCATTCCATTCTCATTTTCCAGTATTAGTAATCCTCTCCATCGAAGAGTGGAGGTCTGATGATTGATTGACCTTCAGCAAATCCTTGAGCTGCCATGGATCTTCTCTAAGATCGTTGGATCTTCTTGATTGATCAGAGAACCTCTCTCTGATACCACTTGTTGGCCCTTTTGGTACGGCAACAAGCTAACCTAGAGGGGGGTGAATAGATTTTCTAAAATATGAAACAGAAACTTAAACACAGAAAATTATCACTTGAAAGTTTGGTTAGTTGAGTATGATAGAGAGTAGCAGTGCGGAAGCAAATAAACAATCACACAAAGAACACAAGGAATTTATCCTGGTTCGGCCCTTCCCACATGGAAGTCCTACGTCCAGTCCCTAAGCAATCTCTTGGGATTTGACTAACCAAGGGTACAGTCTCCCTCAAGGACAATACAACACCCAGCACCCCAGCTGGTCTTCTTCTCTTTCCCGGGCAAGAAGGCAGCCCACTTCTCTTACAGGTCAAGAAGCCAACCTCCTGGTTCAAATCCCAGTGCGGTTCTGCTAGACTTAAACCCCCAGCTAGGTTCTACACTGAGTACAGTCCCTCAGCTGGACAGAAATCTTTCTTAGAAAAGAAAGAACAAAACTGAGAGTTTTACAAGAATGGACTCTAACCCAAAAACTCTCAGTAAAGGACTCTCCCCAGAAATTACAATGAGCACAGAGAGAGAGTGAAGAGAGGAGAAGGAGCTTGAAGTTTGGAAGCTTCAGATGCTTGAGTACTTCTTCTTGGGCTCGGGCTCTTTCTCTCTTTTTCTTTGAGTGTATCTGTAGTTCAGGTTCTTCACTGGATGTACACTCCTTTAAAGATCTTCAGGAAAGCTCTCTTGTTGTTCTTCAGCCTTGCTTCATCTTTTATATGAGTAGCTTTGAATTGATCCGTTGAAGAGATCTGTTGGAACTCTTCTAGTCGTTGCTGATTTTTCTTATTCTTCTTCTGACTGTCAGCCACTTGGTGGTCTTCGAGATCAGCAAGCATAGAAGAAGGTGTTTAGATCAAAGAGTGTTTCTGTCAAAAAGGCTCACACTTCTGTGTTTTCTACTATCACCCAGAAGTGGTAGGTAAGCCCTTTTTGTCTGACAGGAGAGAAGAGATCTTATGAGATAAACAAAAAGATCTTCTGTCAGAAAGATAGAGGATTACGCAAATGAAATATATTTGACTTTTCATTAAGTGTCAAAAATATTTTGAAATCTGAGTATGAAGGAAATCGATGTTTAAGTTGAAATCTATGTTTGAACAGAATCCATGTTCTAATGAAATCTATGTTTCCAACAGAATCAATGTTTTAAGTGAAATCAATGTTTACATGAAATCGATGTTTAAGTGAAATCGATGTTTGGACAAAATCGATGTTTAAGTGAAGTCGATGTTTACATGAAATCGATGTTTAAGTTGAAATCGATGTTTAAGTGAAATCGATGTTTAAGTGAAATTGATGTTTACATGAAATCGATGTTTACATGAAATCGATGTTTAAGTTGAAATCGATGTTTGTGATCAAATCGTTATTTTCTATCAAATCGTTAGTTAACTTATTGAATCGTTACACCGATCAAATCATTGTTTTATCAAGAAAATCGATGTGTTCAACAGAATCCATATTTTCAACAAAATCGACGTGGCACTTTGTGAACTGAAATTGATGTATGTTGAATGGACATCGATTTAGCTTTTCAGTGCAAATCACACAGCGATAGTGCCATAAATTTATATTTATTAGGAAAACATATTATTAAATATATTTAATTATTCATAAGTTTGTTATCACCAAAATATAAGGGTAAAATATAAGAGTGGTTCAACAGTCTCAAGTCTAAGGACCAGTTACACAACTGAGACTACAGAATCTCTATCTGACAATCAGGTATCATTAACCATACAGCATTCCGAGAACGAATCATTCAGTGAACTCATTCTCCAATAAGCACATGTACCATATCCCTAGTGTCTCCACACAAGCAGTTATGAGACCATCTGCTTCCATCACATGGACAGGTATATGGCACACCGGTCTTTCTGGTCATCTCAATGTCCTTCTTGAGTAACCTATGACTAGGAATATTTAGGATCTGTGTTTACAAAGGATCGGCCTCATTATCATGATCTCATCATGATCTAATTCCCATTGTACAGACCCATGGACATCACAGTATACATACGTATGGAATATACAGTGAGAAAATACCATTATAATATTACCAAAAGAGATTGTACATAATTACAAGTGCCATCACTCATGTGAATTGGCTTGCAGGGCACCTATAACTAGCAAAGTCTTCCAGATGTATGGTTTGTCCTAACCTCATTCTGCAGATTGTTAACATCTAGAAAATCTTCTGTCAATTATAAGTACCAATAAGAAGTAACTTTTCTCATAGCCTTTCAGCTAAAGTCAACATTTTCTAATGAAATATAATATATGACACTTGCATAAGGTCGTTTCCTTCGGAGAGTATTAAATGCGAGTTTGAATATTGAGGTTCTTTTACATTTCTCAATTTAAATTAGACCTTTTAATTGAGCAGTCATATTGTCGTCATCATCATCAAAGCCTTATCCCATTATTTGGGGTTGACTATGTTGAGAACATGTGTGATTAGGAATTTAATTTATGTTTCTGCACTACAATCATGCTCTTCTTATTTCTATTGTTCTAGTAGTTATATTGTTTTGGTGATGACAAAGTAAATTCATGCTTTAACAACTTCTATATATCTATATTCATATTCTGGCAATAACAGAAATAAATAGCTTCTGACAAAAAGAAGTACATATAAATGAACATAGTGAAATTTGGCTAAGTGTAAGATCAACTGTATATTCCTTGTTCTGAAGTTTAAGTCATCTCAGGAATCAAAGTCTGAAATCGACTATAGTATAAGCCTCCTCAACAATCAAAATCTAACTTCAACGGAAGAAGACTTATAATGTAAGTTGAAGTCAAACTATAACTTGAGACTTTAGTTGAAGTCAAACTCCGACTTGCTCACAAGTCGAAGTCTAACTCCAACTATAGATGACTTACTTCATGAGTCGAAGTCCACTTTGACTGATGTATTGTCTTGACAGTCGATGTTCACTGTAACTGACAAAGAAGTTCACAGCAGTCGAACCTCAAGTCGATATATAATTTTGATTGATAATGTGATTTTCTATAATCGAACATGTAGTCAAAGTTTACTATTTCATTTGTATTATTGTATGAATTGATGTTTATTTTACAAATATTTCATTAGCGATATATTAGTCTTAAAATCCTAGCTTGAAGAAACATTATCTCTTATATGTTTATCATATCTTGGCAAATGCTCTTTAACCAAATTTGTGAAGTACAAGTAGGTTATTGCGTACGATAAATATTCACTATGCTTATATAGTTTTTAATAAATGCATTCTATGAACACTTTATTTGGTCATTTCAAGATCTTTACGATATTGTAAAATAGTAGATAAAAATCTCATTTGATTAGTATTTATTGTTTTGAAAAGCAATTGCAGTAAAATAGGCGAACATACAATAAGATATCTTCCATGCAAATAGTCTACTCTATTTAATGCACCGCCGTTTTCACATTAATAGTAACATACATCTGCTATGACAAAAGGGCTTTAGACAGACTTGTATAAGTATTTCTTTTGTCTAATGAATAAAATGTATTTTACTAACCAGATATCCTCTTGGAAGAAAAGTTTTTCCATGTTTTATTTTTGCATGCAGAGCATTTAATGTGTGACGGACCAGGATATTTATGCCCAATAAGGCTCCATATCCAGATCCGCCTCCCGCGAACGGACCGAAGTCTCGCAAGGGATATCACACACGTGTCCAGTAAGAATATAAAAGACAACCACATAATATAGACACAAGTAAGTACATGTGCTCATACCTGCATATAATTTACAACTATCCCATTACATTATTACATGTCCAATTAAAAAGTACAACTACCTGGGGCATACCCTGAGGGAGCACAAGCTCACAAACACTACTAACTCAACTCAGCTGCTGGTGGTACAAGTCTGACACAACGTCTCCACAAGCCGAACCAACGGTAAGCCCTCAAAAGAACTGTAGGGAAGTGAGCCTCAACAAGTCACAGGCTCAGTAGGGGCTACCCGAAACAACAACAAAACTACGGACACCTCAACCCCAGAGGGTTTCACTGGCAATGTCGATAGCCAAACTATGGCATGCTCACATCATTTACAATAAATAAAAATTAAATATAAACATAACAATAAATATAAAGTCCTTGGAAGAAATGTGGGACTACAGGACTCGTACAACACTACTAGTCTGCCTAACAACTGTAGTGCCTAAGCCACAGTCTCACTGGCACACTGCTACAACAACTGGTCGCCTAAGCTACAGACCACATAGGCACACTTCTGCCTAGGCCACAGGCTTCACAGGCGAATTCTAATCACACACAAAAAGTAACAGGACTGCTAACCAGAAACTAGTTCATTACACCCAAAATCACCATACGTCGGAAGCCACACACACAGGCAACAGAATTGGCTTCAGCAAGCCAAACCATCACATACTAAAATCATAAACGGAAGCTTACCCGAGTAAGGGTAGAACACAACAGGTGGAAGGTCTTACCACTTGACCTTCACGGAGCATAGCTTTACTTCAACACCTGAAAAGGCTGGTACACAATGTACCACGAGAAATCGGTACCCTCAAAGGGTACATGTACCTACCACCACGAGGTACCACCACAAAGCATAACCACACTACACTTAGTGCCACACAAGGGATTCCACCACGACAAAACCTCAACACATGTGCCAACAGCGGGCACTCCACACAAAGTAAACCACAACTAGTAAGTCTCCGCTTACTAACCACAATTACAACTGTGCCAACACTAGGGCACACCTTACTGAGGAAAACTTCAACCAACAAGTAACAACATAAAAGCCACAACCGGTGTCAAAGCACGAGTCGGAAAGGCACGACGCCACCACGCGGGAACGAACTACTGGCTGATCATGCCAGTATCCAACCCGGACAACACAACACAAGAACAACCTCTCAGTCTCACAGTCACAGATGAAAGGTCCAACTACCGCTCCACGAGAACAAGTCAAACAACTGTGGAGACCAACCAACACCACACCTGCAGACACACAGCTGTAGGTCCATGCCTGGCACCTCTAGGGTCTCTGGCCGGAGCACCCTAAAGTGAGGCACTGGAAAATAGGACTAGCTGGGGACCAGTGACGTCTACTGGTGTCCGTACCCCCAACTACGAGCGCGCTACAAGCAACTAAAAACAAGCTCTGGGAAGTCGTTGTCCCACTGTCGTCTTTCCCTCAGCCGGACGTACAACTCCAACACAGGAGTGAGGGTGTCCAGGAAGACAACACAGACCTCGACGGTACACACAGTACTGGGACCAACCCCAAGCACAACAAGTACACGTGCCTAGCTCACAAAGAACCTGGGGTACCCGACTATAGAGGTATTCCGGAATAGGCGCCGGACCACCACACTCGGCAAGCTCAAACCACGGTATATACACAAACACTTTCTATTACCAATCACGGTACATATGTTAGAAATAGCTTGTTCCAGTCACCTTGTGACTTACAAGCTAACCTATACAATCACACACATAAACCATTTTAATAATAACACCACAGCCTGTCATCGGTCACCATGTGACCTCCACTGCCACACTAAACACATAACACGATAATCACATAATAATCATACTTATACTATACTAATTATCCATCTAGGATAATCTATAAAAGATCCTAAAGGATCAAGACTAGGTTCAAACGTGAACCTCACCGCCACAACACTACGGACTAACCACAATAATTAAGGTACAATAAACACAATGACGTACGAGGTGCCATGCACACACAAACCACATGCACGGCATCCAAACCACGTAGACACCATGTGTATAATACACCAGTCAGGTGCACCACATGTCATTCACGTACACAACATGTCCAACACGTGGACAGCACGCTCCAAGAGCCACTATAAGAAAAAGCGCAATTAGAGACCGATTTAGAGACCAAAATTTTCGGTCCCTATTCAGTCCCAAAATAGGGACCGAATAGAGACTGAAAATTTCAGTCCCAAATATAGAGACCGAATAATTTCGGTCCCTATTCAGTCCCTGAATATGGAGACTGAATAGGGACCGAAATTATTCGGTCCCAAATATAGAGACCGAATTATTTCAGTCCCTATTCAGTCCCTGAATATGGAGACTGAATAGGGACCGAAATTATTCGGTCCCAAATATAGAGACCGAAACTGAATAGGGACCGAAATAATTCGGTCTCTATATTTGGGACCGAATTATTTCGGTCCCTATTCAGTTTCGGTCTCTATATTTGGGACCGAATAATTCGGTCCCTATTCAGTCTCCATATTCAGGGACTGAATAGGGACTGAAATAATTCGGTCTCTATATTTGGGACCGAATAATTTCGGTCCCTATTCGGTCCCTAAATAGGGACCGAACGGAGACTGCAATCATTCGGTCTCCATATTTGGGACTGAATTAATTCGTTCCCTAAATAGGGACTGAATTTTTCGGCCTCCATATTTTGAGATTGATTAAATTCAGTCACAATTCGATGACCCTAAATAGTGATCGAATAGTAAATCAGTCTCTATTTTACAGACCGAATGATGACTGATTTTATTTCAGTCACAAATTCTCAATAACGTGAGAATGATTTGTGACCGATTTTGTGACGTCTCAAATTAATACCAGGTATAGCCGCTAGCATATTTGCAGCAAAAAATCATTTAAAGATTTATATTGTTTCATGTCGGCACCATTTCTGCACATATGTACACTGACAAGGTGTCACTAGATTTTGGTAATAAAATTTAGTTCGAAATTACCATAATTATCAGAAAAATATGTTTATACCAAAATGTGGATATTGAGAATTTTGATGCACGGTTAATGAGGTAAATATGATTTATCTACTTTTAGGACAATTATACTTGATAAATATTTTTTCACGAAAATTTTAAATAAAAATTACCATAAACTTGTTTACGTAAGATTTAACCTGCATCTAAATGTGAACATGTGTAAGTAGTGGTAGGTATGTGTAAAAGTGTATATATTTATTAGTATATATATATATATATTTATATTTATATTTATATGTGTGTTTGTGTGTGTGTGTTAATAAAAGAAAAGATAAAATAATGTCAAAAAGATTATTAGGTATACTTACGTGTTTTAGCTAATACTCAGTCTTAGCTAGGCAAGTGTTCTTGTGAATTGAAGGATTCTTATTCTTCTTCTTTTCTTCTGACTGTGTTTTGGAAATAGTACTAGTAGTGTCAACACATCTATCCAGTAGTGTTGACCTATCTATCTAGTAGTGTCAGTTAACACTATCTATCCAGTAGTGTCAACACTATCTATGCAGTACTAGTGTTGACCTATCCGTACTCATGCGTCAACACTATCTATCCAGTAGTACTGTCACCATTATCTATCCAGTAGTGTTGACCGATTTATCCCTTATAGCGTCGACCTATCCCTTCATAGTATCGACCAATACCTTGTAGAGAGTTGACACTTTCCTTCAGAGTGTCAACACTCTCTGCTATTCAGGTTGACACACTCTGTTAATTTTCAAATCAACTTATAACTTATGTCTCCAGTGACTTAATTAGGTCGACACACCCATATTCTAGGTCGAATAAAAAGCTCTTTTTTTTCTTCCAGAATATGGAGAACAATATGGACCTTTCACAAAATTTTAAATAATTAATCTGAATTCTCAGGTCTACACACACAACGAACTCACACTTTAATCGTCTGTGTTGTTATCTATCGAAATTAGGGCTGTAAATGTGTAACACCTTGATTTTGTTTATAAAAATACTTGGTCATTTGTGTATAATACATGATGACGTTCCAATTAGTTCGAATATTACGCACACCTCCATTACTAAAATAAAGCTCGGTAATAACACACAAGAGGCCCATAAATTAATAACCTAAATAAGTAAAATTATGTTGATGGTAAAGGATTAAAATAGAATTATATTATATTAAAGAAATATATGGAATTTTATATATGTATATATATATATATATCAATTATGGCACAATGATTACGTAAGGTAATCACTGTTCATCCTGCGTAACTTGGGTTACATAAGAACTGTATTACGTGTTTAACCCAGGTGAAA
Source organism: Colocasia esculenta (assembly GCA_014218235.1). NCBI lineage: Eukaryota > Viridiplantae > Streptophyta > Magnoliopsida > Alismatales > Araceae > Colocasia > Colocasia esculenta. Next base: position 65,016,962 of record CM024765.1, on the reverse strand, counting down.
TCCTTTCGAAGATTTCATTGCCATCGTTCGTTGCAATCTCGCATGCGGATAAACCCTACCTTTAAACCCCGCCAATGATCTTTATCTTATCCTCCCGCACATGATGCTGCTGCTATGCTTTGCTACTCCTACAACTGCTCTACTGTTACTACTGCTTTACTGCTGCTACTGCTTTGCTGTTGGTGATGCTATGCTTAGGACTGTTCATTTCTCGGTCCAACCCGATACACGAACCGTTCGGTTCGGTTCGGTTCGGTTCAACTAACTAAAGTAAATTGAGCCGAAACCGATTGAACCGAAACAACCCTAAAAAGCCCTAATCTGGTCACGCAGCCCTTTTCCCTCCCGGTCTCAGTTCGGCCTCTCCTCTTTCTTTGCTACACAGCGGAGTGTCGGGGCCCCTGCTCTTCGGCCTCTCCCATCGCCCCGAGCACGAGCAGTCGAGCCTCCTCGGCCAAGGTGGTCGTCGCCGTCCGTGCAACATTCTTGGACAACGTCGTCTTCTTCTTCGTCGGTGTCTTCGACATCTTCTAAAACCAGCAAAGACTTTCGCTGCTTTCTTGGCTAAGAAGACCAGACGTGTTGGTGCTGCAGGTGAGAGATCCCGTTCTATCAATTTTGAGTGGAGCATCGAGAATGCCCGAGCCATTGGCCTTTTTATTTCTATCGATTTGAGTGGAAATCTGTTGTACTCCTGACATACCGAACTTCTCATGCCCCTTTCAAAAAAGCACACACACATCACTGGCGGCAAGATTTAAGCGGACAAGCCAGGAGTCCCATTTGGGTTGAAACCAGGTTTCAACTCCCCAGCATAATCTAAAATTTTGTGTTTTCCACCCAATCTTATATATCACATGTCTCGCGTCAGATAGAAGCCACATGTTATTAGTTAGTTGTAGTTGTCTTATTATCTTATTTGTTAATTTGGATGAATTTGAGTTTATTAAATATATGGTTTTTTTTTCAGAACTTTCAGGTGTTACATCAGTGCCTCTAGTTGTTGATATTGCATAAGCTTTATTAGTAAGTATTTCTTGTCGTTATGTAGAGACGGAATAGCGACGGAAAGTTTAGTTGTCGCTAATCCGTCGCTAATATACTGTTATCCCGCCAAATCTATTTCCCCTTCCCCCCCTGCGCCCTTCCGTCGAAACCCCCCATTTCCCCTTTCTCCTCCCCCACCCGCCCTTCCGTCGAAACCCTCCTTTTCTTCCATCGGAGCTGTCGACCGTCGTCGCTCGCCAGTGGCCGACTGTCGTCGTCCGCCAGTCGTCGGCCGTCGTCGCCATCCCCTTCGCCATCCACGGTAAATCTCTCTCTCTCTCTCTCAACCCCCCTCACCCAGTCGCCGTCCTCCCCTCCACCGGCCTGTGCCCCCCTCACCCAGTCGCCGTCCTCCCCTCCACCGGCCTGTGCCCCCTCCCTCTACACCTTGCAACGCCCCCCCCCCTCTCTCGTGCGCTAGCATCCCCTCCACCGGCCTGTGCCCCCCTCCCTCTACACCTTGCAATGCCCCCCCCTCTCTCTCTCGTGCGCTAGCATCCCCTCCCCTCACACAGTCACCCTCCTCCCCTCCGCCGGTGTGTGCACCACCTCCTCCCTTCAACCCTCTCTCTCTCTCTCCCCTCGCCAGCAGTCCCTCACCCCGTCGCCGTCCTCCCCCCGCCGGCATGTGCACCCCCTCCTCTACACCCTTCAACCCTCTCTCTCTCTCTCTCCCCCTCGCCAGCACTCCCTCACCCCGTCGCCGGCCTCCCCTCCGCCGGTCTATGCCCCTCCCTTTGCGCCCTGCAAGTCTGCAATAACCCCCCCTCCCTCCGCCGACATGTGCCCCCCCTTCCCTCTGTCCCTGCAACCCCCATGGCAGCCCACCTCCGCCGCTTGTGCCCCACCCGACCTACGCTTTCTTGCCCAACTCCGGATTTATTAGTTTTGTTTGCTTACATTTCTTTCTTTTGGACTTCTTTCTTAGGTTTTTCTTCAGATTCAAAGTCACGAGGTCGTCCTAGCTAAGCTCAACTGCCTCCCATCTAACCAAGTGAACTTGGGTATTTTTAAACTTTGTTACTTACTGGCGGTCATGAGTCGAATCCAACCCATTTTAGATGTGGCATTTGGATGAGCCGGATGTGTTTTGCTTTAAAGAGATGCATACTGAGATGGCAGATACACAATCATGTGATCGATCTATATGGAGATAATCAAGATATGATGATAAGTTTCAATTTTTAATTAAAAAAATAAATTCTCTCATATCCTTTCATCTTATTATAAGTGAATCACATGAGTATATTCGCCATCTCAGTATGGATATATTGCATCCATTTTGAAGACTGGCAAGTCCTGTTGGGCTGGAAATACTTGTTTTGAGTTGATCTGGGAAAGATTTGAAACTCTCTCTTTCTACCATCGAACTATCGGACATAGAATTAACACATGTCTGTGATTCGTATTATTTAAAGATGAAGACCAATCTGACAAGAAGGTGCTATTTGTGGTTTTTTTTTTCTTCCTCGAGTTTGCAATGCAAGAACCATCCGCTGACCCCAGCCGGCCGTCGTCGTTACTAGTATTGAAAATGGATTTATATGAGGATAATTCTCCCTTCTACCGTCCGTCCCATGTTATCTTATTTGGGACGAAACAGTCTGAACGAGAGGCAAACACCACTCTTTTATATAAAATCTATCTTGGTTTCGTGTTTGTATGTGTGTATCTTTGTATTTGAAAATTTTGGAACAAATATTGCACATGTCTTGTCATCAATTTGAGGGCCAGAATCGCCAGATGGGAGAGAAGGAATACCGCAGCTGTGCTTCTGTCGTCTGGCTTTGACTGCTTTGGAGACGATTGGCCTTTGGGTGGGGGAGAAAGGGAAGTAGATTTTTAAGGAACTATCTGGTACTGCAGCCGAACCGCGTGGTCAGCCCACTTCTGATCCGTCAAGTGTGCCACCCATGCCTGAGAATCGGGTTCTCCTAGGCATGGTGTGGCACGGGCATACCCCACCAGTTTGCTACGGTATGCCCAATCGTGGACTGTAGAGTGATGAGGATCAGTCCTTCAAATGCTTACTCATGTGTCACCAATGCTTGCTTCTGAGACATTGACTTTGATGGTTGTAGGAGCTTGCAAGATTAGAGAGATCACGTTAGTCCTGATAATGACATTTAATCCTATCCTAATCCACCCTCAACAACCAGAAACATGACTGTTATCCTTATTCTCCTTTTTTATATCTTGTAGCAATTCAGGGTCGTGTTGTTTGTCTTGTCAATGTAATAATATCTTAGTGATCCTTTCCTGAGAATGAAACCAGAAGGAAGTGATTTTTAAGAAGAAGGCAGGAAATGGTTTCTGGGTCCTCCAGTGTTCATGAACATATACCTATTGCAATCGAACCCTCAACAACCTTACTAACCAGAGATGAGATTCCTACCCCTATTCCCCTTCTTATCCCTGTAGAAATACAGGGCCTTATTGTTTTTCTTATTAATGGATTAATATCTCAGAGATCTGTTGCTGAAAAGTCTTTCTTCTCAATGGAATAATATTTCATCAATCCTTTGCCGAGAATAAAAGTAGACAGATGTGGTTTTTGTGAAAAATCCAAGAAATTGTGTCTGGGTCCTCTGGTGTTCATGGTACATATTTGTTGAAGGCAGTCAGTCTGGACGATGACACTTTTAATCCTATGATAGTCTGACCTTCAAGTCTTCAACAAGATTTTCAACCAGAGAAATTCATATCCCTATTCCCATGGAGGGCTGTTCACGGGTCGGTTCGTTCTGGGTTATTGCATTTTTGAGGCAAACCAAATCGACCTGAATCTAAAAGCAAATCGAACCCAACCGGCCTAATATATAGTGGTGAACTGAAAGTCTGAAATGAACCAAACCAAGCTGGTTCAGTTCGATTTTTTTATTACTTATGTTTGAGTTTTTGAATTTTTTTTATATTTTTATGAAGAATGATGTTGGAAGTCACAAGTCACAACTCCCAGATGAGAGGAAGAACGGAGAGTGGCATGGCTCCCATGAACTGCCAGCACCAGGCTCCCACCCTTCTCTTTTGTACTTTCTACGTTCTCCTTTTCTTTATAGAATTTGAATTTAACCATTAGGTCCATATCAAAGGGCAAAGGGGAAAGGGCCAATACTAAAGCACTTTTTAGAAGGTACTAGGTAGTGACATGAGTGGAAAGGGTTTATCAGACTGACACCTCCTAATCTTTCACTTTCCTCTGTTAAAAAAATTGAAATCTCTCATAGTACTATACCCATGAATATGGACACGTTTAGGACCAGCTAGGGCCAGCCAGCAGGCAGCAAAGTATTACCAGATAATAACAATGTTGGTTTAAATGGTCCAGCTCGGTTTACCCAAATGAGAAATCGAACCAACCTGATGAAATCAATGTCGGGTTGGTTTGGGTTGTTAACCCAACTTTAGATATCTTTGAAGTTTGAACCAAACTGAACCGAGATTGGTTCGGGTTCTCTGGCTCACCCAAGAACTGAACAGCCCTATTTCCATGGAACTACTTTAACATTTTCTAGAATATGACCTACTTCACCTTTCTCATACCCAAACAAATAAGATAAGCTAATCTCACACATACTCTCTATTGCTTGCATTATCCATCTGATATTCTCTCACCTGACTTAAAATCATCTCCTCTTTTGTTGGTCTCATTCATCCTTTCCTTAAATATGTTCTCTTGGATACTCTATCCAAGTTTGAGAGCCAGAGGAAAGCTCAACAACTCCTTTTTCCTTCTTGCTTGAGGAGTGGGATCCCAATGCTGTCTACCTTTCTTTTTGGCAGGTAGCACCGAGGAATGTTATCCTATCGAGTTATCCCCATGGCAATACACAGCCTTATTATTTTTCTTGGCAATGGAATAAGTACTAAATGATCTGTTGTCGGGAATTTTCTTGTCGACGGAGTAATATCTTAGTGAACCATTGCTGAGAATAAAACTAGAGGGAGACGATTTATATGAAAAGGCAGGAATGGTGTCTGGGTCCTCTACTGCTCCTGAATCTAGAAGGTAGTAAGATTTTTCTTAATGGGGGGCGGGAATTCCCTATGACGGTTTAAGAATTAGTTTTCACTTGGTAAATAAAAGAAATTGTGTTGTGTGTTTCTTCTAACTTCCAAAATTTTGTATATTTATTTAAACGCTACTTAAAAAAACCTGATTTATGTTGTCTAACCATCATGTGATCACAAGAATGAACAACTCTCTCTCTCCAGATAAGTGGCAGCCTATTTCTAGTGAAGTATCTTTTGAACAAATGCTTGTGTAGAGATCTTCTTTCTCTACTTCTATGTGATGGGAAATAAACTTTTTGAGATCCCCTAGATCTAGGGAAATGAAGAGATTGAGAGAGAGAGAGAGAGAGAGAGAGAGAGAGAGAGAGAGAGAGAGAGATTTCTATTACTTCATGATGGAAAAGTTTCCTCTTACTCTATAGTCATTAAATTGCAGATAATGTATATCTTATGGTTACAAATAAAATAAGAGTGAGCTGGTCCTTCATGCCTTTTGTGCCCCCCATTCACAGATTGCAGGTGGGTGTGGAGGCTAGCTATTGTTCCCCGTAATCATGCCCTTACGAAGGGCCACCTGCTGTATCAATGCAGATGTTCTGTGAGGCTAGCTATTTCCCTGAAATGTTCATATCTAAAGAGAGCTTCTAATTATTTCCTGAGCCAATATGAGCCCATTTTAAGTGCTTGTTGTTTCTTTTCTGGTAATCAACGCATGTTCCATCTCCATCTTTTTCATTCCTTTACATATAGATAGTTGATGTGGATGTGAGGGAAGAAGGGGGAGCATTTTTAGCTGGGATTTTTACAGAAGATCCCTATAATTTAATTTCTTTTCAAATATAGTACAATAATATTAAATATCTCCCTGGAACCAGACGTCATTCTAAAATAAATCGTTGCCATTAATCTCGTAAGAATATACTAACAAATAATGGAACCCTAGTCATCTACTGCTAATTCTTTAATCTTCAAAAACTAAAATAGGGGAGGGGGGTTCTTTTAATTGTGTAAGGATAAGTAAAATATTTCTTTCTCAAATGAGGAGTATTCTTTGGAATACACTTTTTTCTAAACATCTCTTGATTATCAGGAGTGAGGATCTATTTCAGAATGATAGCTGATTGATTCCAGAGGGATATTTGATTGATATAATCAAACTTAAAGAGAAAGGTTTTGAAAATCAAATAGATTAGGCAGACTTTTTTTTTTGAAAAGTGGATGGTACCACTGGTATCATGGTTCGCCGCATTGCCGATTCGCCCCGAATCTATTTTTTTCTGATTCGCTACGATTCGGGAGAATCGGGCCGATTCGCATGGGAATCGCGAGAATCGGGAATCCTGTGATACGCTCTGATTCACCCAAATCGGACCGATTCGCTTCGCCACGGCAAACCATGACTGGTATTATAAAGGAGAAAAAAAAAGTATATACATGAAGGGGGGAGAGCTCTGAAAACTACCCCGAAACAAGAGATGGCAAACCAAATTCTGCCAAGGGAGCAAAAAAGGAAACCCAGAACCACACTGACAGTCCCAACTTATCACACCCAACCACCCCAAAACAGAACCACACCTTGACTAAAAGTCCCACCCCTGTTATACATCTTCCAAAAAACGGACGTCATACAAAAGAAGGACATGCAGCCCTACGAAACTTCTCCTAGTAACACGAACCATCAGTGCTTCAAACTGCGTCGAAAATCCTTTCTTAACAGCTGCATCAGATTTTGCCTTTCTAGCAATGTCTGCCATCCACCTGAAAACTTTGACATCTAACTTGGAATTTTATATTTATATAGAATCTTGGACAATTTTTTTTACAGTCATCGTAAAAATATTATTCATACTAAATATGTAATTCAATCTAATTTCAATATAAAAGATACTTATATATAGAAACAACTAACTATGTTAACTTTTTTAGATATTATTATTTATTAAAATTTAAATATTTAAAAACTTTCCGTGCATCGCACGGGCAAAGAACTAGTAATTTTCTGAAGGGCAGAGGACGGACTTTTGGATCATATATATGTAGCTCTTCCTTACAACACTCGTATAGATGAAGGAATACTAGGGTAAAAAACAAAAAAACATGGCACTCAAACATGCCTCCTTTCTTTAATTCATTTACATGTATGTGTGAATTTAGTTTCTTATTGCACTTGTTTATCTGTATTCTACTTCTTACTTTAATGCAATTCATTTACATGTGTGTGTGAATTTAGTTTATTATTGCACTTGTTTATATGCATGATATTGTTTTATTTTCTTTCATATTTATGTGGGTTATTATTGCACTTGTTTATATGCATGCTTTAGTTTTTATTTTCTTTTTAACACTGCACACACTTCACGAGAGCGTGTTAAGCCCGTGTCAATGAACCTCCCGTTCAAGACTTTGGGATTGATGTGCACGAGTCTTATTTTCAAAGATGAGAACGTGTATATCTAACTCAAAGTCTGAATTGTCCCGTTTTGGACAGTCTGTGAATGTTTGATCGCAGTTAGGTGGTCATTTACTATGTGCTTGTATTATTTGTTGAAAATTTCGGGTGTGTCTACTCACTCCTCTCTGATATACCTTTATTGATTTAGAATATTTTCTTAACCACTTATTAGTAAGTGTTTAAGAAAATATCTTAATCAATAAATATTTTTGGTATATCGGAGAGGTGTGGGGAGATGCTGCCGAAATTTTCAGCAAATAATACAATCACATAGTAAATGGTCATCTGAGTGCGATCAAATATTCACAGATGGGTAAAAAGTGATAATCTAAATAATAAATCCTTCCTATTCATTTCGGTTGCGTCGAAGGATGTGTGATTTAGAATTTTAAAGTTATTTGTCTATTGATATTGTTTGGGCGTAGGACAGCAATGGCTTCAGACCGTTCATGGATGTATCGCAGAATAGTTGATCATGTGGTGTCCCAGGAGTTTAGGGTCGGAGTTGAGAATTTCGTTCAGTTTGCATTGGGGAATCCAAATGCAGAAGTAGACAGGCAAGGTGGCATCCGATGTCCTTGTATGATTTGTAAAAATTTGAAGTGGAATTCCCCATGGGAAGTTCAACGCCATTTATACAGAAAAGGGTTTGTTGAAGGTTATATGAATTGGACATGTCATGGTGAGGATTCTGGTCGCACGAGCCTAGTAATGTGGAAGGCACAAGTACGTACGTGGATATGGTTGTAGATGCTGCTGGTCCGGCATTCAGTGTACATGTGGATCCTGTATACGCTGAAGACGTGCCGAATAAGGGAGCCGAAAGATTCTATCAGTTACTTAAGGATGCTGATGAGCCATTGTGGGATGGTTGTCAAAAGCACACTCGGTTGTCAGCGGTGTCACAGTTGTTGAACTTGAAATCTGAATTTCATATTTCTGAGAATTGCTTTGATCGTCTCCTCCTCATCATCAAGAGCATGTTACCTCCAGATGAAAAGCTGCCTCCAAATTTTTATCGTGCCAAGAAGATGGTGAATGATTTAGGACTTGGATATGTGAAAATAGATGCATGTCCTAATCATTGTATGTTGTATGACAAAGAGAATGCAGATATGGTATCCTGTTCAGTTTGCCGTCATGATAGATTTAAACCTAAAAGAGGGGTCAATTCTAGGGGAAAGGATATACCTTATGCGTCATTGCGATATTTCCCCTTACACCCAGGCTGCAGCGGATGTATATGTCTTCAAAGACAGCTGGACATATGAGGTGGCATGCAGAAAGAGTACGTCGGGACATGGATATTATGACTCATCCTGCAGATGGCGAAGCTTGGATTCATTTCAACCATGTTTATCCTATCTTCTCAAGGGAGTCACGTAATGTGAGGCTTGGTTTATGCACTGACGGATTTAATCCATTTGGAGGTTCAGTGGCTTCCTACTCCAGCTGGCCAGTGTTCGTGACACCATACAACCTTCCTCCGAGCATGTGCATGAAGCGAGAGAATTTGTTCCTGTCCTTATTGATTCCTGGTCCGAAAAGTCCTACAAAAAATATAGACATCTATCTAAGACCGTTGATTGATGAATTGAAATTATTATGGACTGAGGGGGTCAATACTTATGATGCATCTAGAAAGCAAAATTTCACCATGAGGGCGGCATTGATGTGGACTATAAGTGATTTTCCTGCATATGGAATGCTATCTGGTTGGAGCACACATGGGAGGCTAGCATGTCCGTATTGTATGGATAATACCAAATCGTTTGTACTTAAACATGGTGGGAAGTCCTGCTGGTTTGATTGCCATCGTCAGTTTTTACCAGCTGATCACCCTTTTAGAAGACAAAAAGATGCATTCCTAAAGAACAGAAAGGAACGAGATGAAGTTATATTCGAGAGGTTGTCCGGTCATCATATGGCAGCACATGTTGAAAATTTGCCAGATATCACACAACAGATGGGCAGTACCCGACACCTTTCAGGTTTTGGGAAGGAGCACAACTGGGTGAAGAAAAGCATTTTCTGGGAGCTACCTTATTGGTCGACTCTTCTTGTGCGGCACAATCTAGACGTGATGCATATCGAGAAAAATGTCTTTGATAATGTATTCAACACAGTTATGGATATCAAAGGTAAAACAAAGGACAATGTGAATGCACGCTTGGACTTGTCCATGCTCTGTAAACGTCCAGAGTTAGAAATTGTTGAAGTAAATGGGAAATCAAGTAAACCAAAAGCAGTTTATGTGCTTGGAGGAGGACAAGTAAAGCAAGTGTGTCAGTGGCTGAAACAACTGAGATTTCCTGACGGTTATGTGTCAAATATTGCTCGTTCTGTCAACGTCAGTGAGGGAAAGATATATGGAATGAAGAGTCACGACTGCCATGTATTCATGCAAAGGTTGCTACCTATTGCATTTCGTGACATCTTGCCGAAGCAGCTATGGGGAGCGTTATCTGAGTTGAGTCGATTTTTCACGATTCTATCTGCATCAGAACTCAGGCTTCAGGATGTGCAAACTATCGAACAGAATGTGGTCACCACTGTATGCAAGTTGGAGAAGATATTTCCACCTGGTTTCTTCGATTCAATGGAGCATTTACTCGTACATCTACCATATGAAGCAAAGGTCGGAGGGCCAGTACAATATAGATGGATGTATCCATTTGAGAGGTATATGCAAATATGAACTATTTCCTTCGTACGATTGCACCTTACGTAAGTGATAGCTTTTCTAATTGTCTCTTACATTGTGGATGTAGGTGTATGCATGACCTTAAAATGAAAGTCCGAAATAAAGCAAAAGTGGAGGGTTCTATTGCTGAGGCATACATTATGGAGGAAATCTCTAACTTTTGTGCAATGTACTTTGAAGCAGACATTCAAACTCGTCGGACACAACCTCCACGTAATGATGATGGGGGGGAATCTGTCGGTTCAAATCGACTCTCAATATTTACTCATCCTGGACGTGCCTTCGACGTTCTTCAACTCGAATGCTGGATGACAGAGAGTTATGTGCCGCAGAGATATATATTCTTTTAAATTGTTCTGAGCTAGAATGTTATGTTGAGTAAGTACTAATCTCACAATTTAATTTATATGTAAGTTTTTTGCCTTTATTCTACCTATTCAATGTGGTCTGCTATTCATATTGCAGACAATTTGATTCAGAATTAATTCAAAAAAATCCACAACTCACTGATTTTGAGGTTGAAAAAACGAGAGAAGTCATTGGCCTTATGGCTAAGAGAACGCGTAAGTGTACACCGTCAAAGAGTATTCAACAAAATTCATTTCACTTTATAACTAGCCTTTTCTACACGCAGGTGCAAGAAGGTTTAATTACTGATGAAAGAGTTCGTCAGGTAGCCTACGGCCCATCCAAAATTGCACAGAATTATCCTGGATTTATTGTCAATGGGTATAGGTTTCATACGAAAGACTATGGGCAGAATAAATCTACCATGAACAGTGGCGTATGTGTAAAAGGAAGTACATACAATGAAAGTGAGTATGACTACTATGGTATTGTAGAGGAGATCCTACAATTGCAATATCTAGGACAAGACAATCATATATTCTTGTTCAAGTGTCATTGGTTTGATCCGAATTCCATTCGAAATGACACAACACATGGGATTGTCGAGCTTAAGCATAAGTCAAAATTGAATACTTATGAGCCATTCATCTTAGCCACACAAGCCCAGCAAGTGTATTATACAAGCTATCCTTCATGTACAAACAAAGAACGAAATGATTGGTGGGTAGTTTGCAGAGTTAAGTCAAGACTATTCTCTGATTATGAATTGGACATGACTGATCAGACACCTGAAGAGATCAACGCAGAATTCTTTCAAGAAGACTTTGTTGAAGATGTAGAGTTGACAACTCATATTGGAGAAGACGAATCCGAAGCACCAATGTCCTTGTCTCACGGAAATGAGGTCGAAGAAGTCGATCCACGTGAGATGAAAGACAGTAGTGCTCGTCGTACAGATATTGAATATGAAAGTTCTGGTGAGGAAGAGGAATATACCAGTGATGAATGTGAAGATGATGACGAAGATGGGGTTGAATTAGACATATCGTCATCATCTGAGGAGGAAATGGATATCAATTAAACTATGGTAGAATTTTTTCACACTTGTAGAGTATATTTAAAGCAGCTCACTTTCAATATAAGCAATTGACTAGTAAACATTATGATTTTATGTTCTCTATGAAGATATGGTGCGTGGAGGAAGATCTGGTAGCAGTTCTAGGAGGGGCATTCGTGGGAGGGCTTTGTTCCCCGCATCTGGTATGTATATTTTTCTAATATAGTCATCAGCTGTGTATTTTTCTCTGTATATTATTTATGTGTACTTGTGTAGTGTTAATGCCATTAAAATTGTTACAGTTTCTGCTTCTCCTTCGAGTGAGCGGACACCTCCTCTACCTAGCGGACTAGGTTTGTATATTTCAATTTTCAAGTATTTTTTTAGTCATTATTTACACATATTATTAATGTTATTAGAATTGTTACAGTTGCTGGTCCTTCTTCTGCATCTCCTAGCGTGCCTGCAGGTATGTATATTTCAATTTCCAAGTATTTTTGTAGTAATTATTTATATATATTATTAATGTTATTAGAATTGCTACAGTTTCTAGTTCTTCTGCTCCTACCGTGCCTGCAGGTATGTATATTTACAAATGTACTTTTATTGTGCATTCATCTTCCTCATTACTTATGCGTTCTATTCTAGTTACAGCTGTTGGTGCATCCTCCGAGTCTCCTCCTGTAGTAGCTGGTATGTATATGTAAAGTTATACTTTAATGTATGCATTAATTCTGATGCCATTAAAATGTCACATGCTCAGGTCACTCTACACATTCTCCAGATGCACCAGTAGATTTGTATATTTAACTGTTAGGGTATTTCTGTAGTCATTATTTAGTATTTTTGTACATTACTCATGTTGTTCATCATTATTTTCCAGGTTCGGTGCCAGAGGATGCTGGTAGTCTGCAGGAGGGCAGAGGTAGTTTTTATGAGAGCACTCTGCGGGAGGTCTGGATTAATGGGTACGTAATCAACATGTATGTATTTCTTATGGGCAATGAAGTGAATTTAGTTCAGAAATTGACATTATGCAGTTACATCATTGCAGTGATAAAATAGAGCCTACTCAAGCATCTCAATTCATCACAAGAACGTTACAAGCACATTTTCCTGGGCCAATTCATAGATTCAATGATTTTCCGATGGAGGTCCAGGAGCACTTGTATCAGATGTTCATGGTATGTAATTTCGTATTGTAATTTAATTCTTATCGTATTCATACATGCAGTTCACTAACTCTTATGTATATAGAGCCAGCATCGATTCACGAGTCGTACGGACGAGGCGCGGTCTCGATTTGTATGGACGATGACCGCAAGATCAAATTTCAAGCATTTGATGTATAACGCGAGAAAAAATGCAGAGAAACATTCTCAGAGTGCAGACCCGACTCTTTGGAGGGAGCGGGCGCCCAGTTGGATGAGGGGAGAATATTGGGAAACTCTTTGCAACATCTGGGCTGCAGAGAGATGGCAACAAACATCCTCAATAATGAAAGTTAATCGGGCTGCGAATCCAGAAGCAAACATGCATACTGGTGGGTCTGTCTCTTTTGCGACCCATCAGTCCAGATTGGTAAGTAATTTTCCATTTCTGGTCTCTTTTATTTATAAAGGTACTCATTTATGTCATGTTTTTTCTGTGAAATAGGAGAAGGAGCTAAAAAGGCAGCCGACATTTTCCGAGGTGTTCGATAGAACACACAAGAAAAAAGGAACGGATGCATACATTAGCGATAGAGCCCGAGTGGTTGCAGTAAGTATTTAGAAGATATTCACTATTTAATTTTTCACATTAATATGAATATTAACTACTATCGTTTTTTCTGGTTTCTTGCAGGAGTCATACAGCCAACAAATGACAGAGAAGTACGTCGGGGAGGACGAGCAGCCGCCGTTAGATCCTGAGGTATGGGTTGCGGCATCTGGGGCCCCAAAGAAAGGCCATGTGTATGGTTTTGGGCACAGCATCGACACGAGCCGGGTGTTATCTGGAGGATCCAGCTCAGGGTCACAGACCAGTGCATTCCACGCAGGAGTTGGTACTCCAGGTACTTCTCCAGGACAGCTGATGGGCTTCATTGACAGTAGGATATCGGGCTTAGAGTCTCGTCTGGCGGATTCGATGGAGACTCGTCTGGCCCAGATGCAGATGCAGGTGACCGACTCACTACAGGCCCAGCTCTCCCAGTCTCTCTCCCAGGTTATCTCCCAGGCCTTCTCCCAGATCAACATTCCTCCTCCACAGGCAGCACCTCCTCCACAGGCAGCACCATCGACATCAGCACACGCCCCTCACGTGAGTAAATTTATTTTATTTCAGAGGTTTAATTTTAACAGTTAACTTAGTTTAACTTTAATTTGGGTTGATCGACGCACAATTTCTTGTTAAGCGAGTTAGGTTAGTTAAAAAGGGAGAACTTAGGTAGGTTTGGGGGTTCAAAATTAGAAATACTCATCCGATTGGCCTCCGATTTTTTCCAGAACGGTCGGAGCGATGAGTGTGACTTGTGGAAACCGCCGTCGATCAATTCGGACTCCCGGTTTGAGGTCGACGCCTCAAACTTACATTAAGCAAGTTAGTTTAGTTAAGAAATGAAAAAATTAGGTTTGTGGGTCCAAAATTAAAAATACTCATCCGATTGGCCTCCGGTTTGTTCCAGCACGGTCGGGGCGATGAGTGTGACTTGTGGAAACCGACGGAGTTCAATTCGGACTCCGGTTTGACCTCGACGCTCCAAGTCGTCTTAACCAAGTTAGTTTAGTTAAAAAATGAAAAACTTCGGTTTGAGGACCAAAATTAGAAATACTCATCCGATTGGCCTCCGGTTTGTTCCAGCACGGTCGGACCGATGAGTGTGACTTGTGAAACTGACGGAGTTCAATTCGGACTCCCGGTTTGACCTCGACGCTCCAAGTCGTCTTAACCAAGTTAGTTTAGTTAAAAATGAAAAACTTCGATTTGAGGGACCAAAATTAGAAATACTCATTCCAATTGGCCTCCGGTTTGTTCCAGCACGGTCGGGCGATGAGTGTGACTTGTGGAAACTGACGGAGTTCAATTCGGACTCCCGGTTTGACCTCGACGCTCCAAGTCGTCTTAACCAAGTTAGTTTAGTTAAAAAATGAAAAACTTTGATTTGAGGGACCAAAATTAGAAATACTCATCCGATTGGCCTCCGGTTTGTTCCAGCACGGTCGGGCCGATGAGTGTGACTTGTGGAAACTGACGGAGTTCAATTCGGACTCCCGGTTTGACCTCGACGCTCCAAGTCGTCTTAACCAAGTTAGTTTAGTTAAAAAATGAAAAACTTCGGTTTGAGGGACCAAAATTAGAAATACTCATCCGATTGGCCTCCGGTTTGTTCCAGCACGGTCGGGCGATGAGTGTGACTTGTGGAAACTGACGGAGTTCAATTCGGACTCCCGGTTTGACCTCGACGCTCCAAGTCGTCTTAACCAAGTTAGTTTAGTTAAAAATGAAAAACTTCGATTTGAGGGACCAAAATTAGAAATACTCTCCGATTGGCCTCCGGTTTGTTCCAGCACGGTCGGGTCGATGAGTGTGACTTGTGGAAACTGACGGAGTTCAATTCGGACTCCCGGTTTGACCTCGACGCTCCAAGTCGTCTTAACCAAGTTAGTTTAGTTAAAAAATGAAAAACTTCGGTTTGAGGGACCAAAATTAGAAA
This sequence comes from Colocasia esculenta, assembly GCA_014218235.1. Taxonomy (NCBI): domain Eukaryota; kingdom Viridiplantae; phylum Streptophyta; class Magnoliopsida; order Alismatales; family Araceae; genus Colocasia; species Colocasia esculenta. Next base: position 65,001,643 of record CM024765.1, on the reverse strand, counting down.
TACTCATCCGATTGCCCTCCGGTTTGTTCCAGCACGGTCGGACCGATGAGTGTGACTTGTGAAAACTGACGGAGTTCAATTCGGACTCCCGGTTTGACCTCGACGCTCCAAGTCGTCTTAACCAAGTTAGTTTAGTTAAAAAATGAAAAACTTGGTTTGAGGGACCAAAATTAGAAATACTCATCCGATTGGCCTCCGGTTTGTTCCAGCACGGTCGGGCCGATGAGTGTGACTTGTGGAAACTGACGGAGTTCAATTCGGACTCCGGTTTGACCGCGACGCTCCAAGTCGTCTTAACCAAGTTAGTTTAGTTAAAAATGAAAAACTTCGATTTGAGGGACCAAAATTAGAAATACTCTTCCATTGGCCTCCGGTTTGTTCCAGCACGGTCGGGTCGATGAGTGTGACTTGTGGAAACTGACGGAGTTCAATTCGGACTCCCGGTTTGACCTCGACGCTCCAAGTCGTCTTAACCAAGTTAGTTTAGTTAAAAAATGAAAAACTTCGATTTGAGGGACCAAAATTAGAAATACTCATCCGATTGGCCTCCGGTTTGTTCCAGCACGGTCGGGCCGATGAGTGTGACTTGTGGAAACTGACGGAGTTCAATTCGGACTCCCGGTTTGACTGCGACGCTCCAAGTCGTCTTAACCAAGTTAGTTTAGTTAAAAAATGAAAAACTTCGATTTGAGGGACCAAAATTAGAAATACTCTTCCATTGGCCTCCGGTTTGTTCCAGCACGGTCGGGTCGATGAGTGTGACTTGTGGAAACTGACGGAGTTCAATTCGGACTCCCGGTTTGACCTCGACGCTCCAAGTCGTCTTAACCAAGTTAGTTTAGTTAAAAAATGAAAAACTTCGGTTTGAGGACCAAAATTATAAATACTCATCCGATTGGCCTCCGGTTTGTTCCAGCACGGTCGGCGATGAGTGTGACTTGTGAAAACTGACGGAGTTCAATTCGGACTCCCGGTTTGACCTCGACGCTCCAAGTCGTCTTAACCAAGTTAGTTTAGTTAAAAAATGAAAAACTTCGGTTTGAGGGACCAAAATTAGAAATACTCATCCGATTGGCCTCCGGTTTGTTCCAGCACGGTCGGGCCGATGAGTGTGACTTGTGGAAACTGACATAGTTCAATTCGGACTCCCGGTTTGACCTCGACGCTCCAAGTTGTCTTAACCAAGTTAGTTTAGTTAAAAAATGAAAAACTTCGATTTGAGGGACCAAAATTAGAAATACTCTTCCAATTGGCCTCCGGTTTGTTCCAGCACGGTCGGGTCGATGAGTGTGACTTGTGGAAACTGACGGAGTTCAATTCGGACTCCCGGTTTGACCTCGACGCTCCAAGTCGTCTTAACCAAGTTAGTTTAGTTAAAAAATGAAAAACTTCGATTTGAGGGACCAAAATTAGAAATACTCATCCGATTGGCCTCCGGTTTGTTCCAGCACGGTCGGGCCGATGAGTGTGACTTGTGGAAACTGACATAGTTCAATTCGGACTCCCGGTTTGACCGCGACGCTCCAAGTCGTCTTAACCAAGTTAGTTTAGTTAAAAAATGAAAAACTTCGATTTGAGGGACCAAAATTAGAAATACTCTTCCATTGGCCTCTGGTTTGTTCCAGCACGGTCGGGTCTCTGAGTGTGACTTGTGGAAACTGACGGAGTTCAATTCGGACTCCCGATTTGACCTCGACGCTCCAAGTCGTCTTAACCAAGTTAGTTTAGTTAAAAAATGAAAAACTTCGATTTGAGGGACCAAAATTAGAATTACTCATCTTAGTTCAATTCGGATGAGTGTGACTTGTGGAAACTGACAGTTCAATTCGGACTCCCGGTTTGACCGCGACGCGCCAAGTCGTCTTAACCAAGTTAGGTTAGTTAAAAAATGAAAAACTTCGATTTGAGGGACCAAAATTAGAAATACTCTTCCAATTGGCCTCTGGTTTGTTCCAGCACGGTCGGGTCGATGAGTGTGACTTGTGGAAACTGACGGAGTTCAATTCGGACTCCTGGTTTGACCTCGACGCTCCAAGTCGTCTTAACCAAGTTAGTTTAGTTAAAAAATGAAAAACTTCGGTTTGAGAGACCAAAATTATAAATACTCATCCGATTGGCCTCCGGTTTGTTCCAGCACGGTCGGACCGATGAGTGTGACTTGTGAAAACTGACGGAGTTAAATTCGGACTCCCGGTTTGACCTCGACGCTCCAAGTCGTCTTAACCAAGTTAGTTTAGTTAAAAAATGAAAAACTTCGGTTTGAGGGACCAAAATTAAATATTACCCGATTGGCCTCCGGTTTGTTCCAACACGGTCGGGCCGATGAGTGTGACTTGTGGAAACTGACATAGTTCAATTCGGACTCCCGGTTTGACGCGACGCGCCAAGTCGTCTTAACCAAGTTAGTTAGTTAAAAAATGAAAAACTTCGATTTGAGGGACCAAAATTAGAAATACTCTTCCAATTGGCCTCTGGTTTGTTCCAGCACGGTCGGGTCGATGAGTGTGACTTGTGGAAACTGACGGAGTTCAATTCGGACTCCTGGTTTGACCTCGACGCTCCAAGTCGTCTTAACCAAGTTAGTTTAGTTAAAAAATTAAAAACTTCGATTTGAGGGACCAAATTAGAAATACTCATCCGATTGGCCTCCGGTTTGTTCCAGTACGGTCGGGCCGATGAGTGTGACTTGTGGAAACTGACATAGTTCAATTCAGACTCCCGGTTTGACCGCGACGCACCAAGTCGTCTTAACCAAGTTAGTTTAGTTAAAAAATGAAAAACTTCGATTTGAGGGACCAAAATTAGAAATACTCTTCCAATTGGCCTCCGGTTTGTTCCAGCACGGTCGGGTCTCTGAGTGTGACTTGTGGAAACTGACGGAGTTCAATTCGGACTCCCGATTTGACCTCGACGCTCCAAGTCGTCTTAACCAAGTTAGTTTAGTTAAAAAATGAAAAACTTCGATTTGAGGGACCAAAATTAGAATACTCATCTGATTGGCCTCGGTTTGTTCCAGCATGGTCGGGCCGATGAGTGTGACTTGTGGAAACTGACGGAGTTCAATTTGGACTCCCGGTTTGACCTCGACGCTCCAAGTCGTCTTAACCAAGTTAGTTTAGTTAAAAAATGAAAAACTTCGGTTTGAGGGTCCAATGTTAGAAATACTCTTCCGATTGGCCTCCGGTTTGTTCCAGCACGGTCGGGCCGATGAGTGTGACTTGTGGAAACTGACGTAGTTCAATTCGGACTCCCGGTTTGACCACGATGCGCCAAGTCGTCTTAACCAAGTTAGTTTAGTTAAAAATTGAAGAACTTCGGTTTGAGGGTCCAAAATTAGAAATATTAATCTAATTGACCTCCATTGCTTATAGTTTTATTTAATTTATGCTTCTAAAATAAGTTATTGCTTATAATAGTATTTAATTTTAACTTATTATTGTTATATATGTATTGTAGGTTCCTTCATCGGGTGGAGTGGGAGGACACGAGCACGAGGATGAAGACGAAGACGAGGCATAATGATTTTCATTTCATTATTATTATTGTTGTAGACATTTTATTATTGTTGTTGGCATTATATTATTGTGATGTTGTGGATATTTTTATTCTTATTGTGGACATTTTATTATTTGATGTTGTGGACATTTTATTATTGTTGTGTTGTGTTTTTATTATTTTTTGTTGTGGATGTGTTGTAGACATTTTTATTGTGGACAATTATTATTGTTGTGGATATTATTTATTTTACGCAGGTTATTTCCTAAAAATGTATATTTTTTAAAATATATTTAAAAAATAGAGACCGATTAGGGACCGAATAGGGACCGAATAAGGTCGGTCCCTATTTAGGGACCGAATTTATTCAGTTCTAGTTCGGTCCCTAAAATAGGGACCGAATTATTTCGGTCCCTAATAGTGACCGAAATGATTCGGTCACAGTTCAGTCCCTATTTAGGGATCGAAATAGGGACCGAGGACCGAATAGGGACCGAATTATTTCGGTCCCTAAATAGGGACCGAAAATTCGGTCTCTATTCTGTCCCTAAAAAAGGGACCGAATAGTGACCGGCTCAGTTCAGTCCCTAAATAGGGACCGAATATTTCGGTCCCTATTCGGTCTCTATTTTAGGGACCGAACTGGGACCGAATACGTGCAGTCCCTAAATAGGGACCGATCTTATTCGGTCCTTATTCGGTCCCTATTTAGTGACCGAATAGGGACCGAATTTAGTCGGTCACAGATTGGTGACCAGAAGTTTTTGACCGACAAATTCGGTCACTATTCGGTCTCTGAGCTGTTTAGGGACCGAATAGAGACCGAATATTTCGGTCTCTATTTCCGATTTTTCTTGTAGTGTACGGGTGCCAACGCACCACATAAACTACGTAAACACCAAGCCGGTTACGTACATAACACATTAACCACGTAAAACATGCCCACCTCATGAGCTATACACTCCATGAGCGTAACAAGTGCACTGGCTCCAACTGTCATTGCCAGGCACAACAATTACCAATAATCGGATAACCACAACACTGAAAACATGCATGCTCGGACCTCTCAGCTGAGGTCACGACAAGGGCCAGGTCGCCTTCAGAACGCGGCCCTTCGACATGTCGCGTTCAACTCATGAACGCGACAGATCGGGCTGTCGCGTTAACAACGCGACGCCCAGGGCCGTCGCCTTCACAAGTGCAAACCCTAATCCGGAAGGAACTCCACGGATCACCACTCCAGACCATTCAAACCACGATTAATTCATGTTTTCCATGCTTTAATGGATACCCTAGCATGGTATCTACTGTTTACAAAGTGGTAAACAAGCTAACATGCAATCTACAACACAAATCGAGGTAGAACACCCTACCTTCACGAAGAACGCGAAAATAGGAGATCCCTCGATATTTCCCCAGCTCCACACGACGTCCTCGAGGCGAGAACATGCCCCACGTACCTCCAGAACCTCAAACCGCCTGGAGGAACCCTGCAGCAGCTCCCCCTGGTCGAGCAGAGCTTGTGAGAGCACTATTCGGCTAGGGTTCTTTAAAAACGCACTGCGGTTGAGAACGCGACGTTGATCTACGTCGCTACCTAAATGCGACGTAGAAGGTTGTCGCCTTCTCACACCTAACGTCAGTAGGCCGCCCAACGCACAACATGTGGCACACATGCAAATGTCGCCGCTCAACGGCGGCAACAAGAACGCGACCACCAGGGCCGTCGCATTCAGAATGCGACGCACACCCCTGTTGCGTTCACAGGCAGAAAACCTGTGAGTGCTTTGGGTCCAATCTGACGGCCCACCAAGACTCACAACGCGCATAACACCTGAAACTCAAACTCATGGGCCACACATCGGCCACCAAACCTACTAAACACGGATCCACGAAGATCCGAAAAAACACGCGACGCTACATAATGTGACTGACTACAATGGCATGCAAAGAAACCTAGTATGGCAAGAAAATGATCATTACACAAAAAACTCTAAATATGTTACACACAAAGCTTTGTCTCTCTTAGAAATGTCTATATTCAAATCGTCAACTTTTGAATGGCAAAGAAGACTATGAATATGAGTTGAAGGCTGTAAGAGGAGAAGTGAGACAAAGATAACAAAAGATAGAAAAATAGATCATATTGTTGCACAACTCTTCTGCACTTCAACTCTCATTCTCACAAAGCCTTCTTCTCAAAAGCATTGTGGACTAGAGCATCATCTGTGATTCCTTAGAAAGTCCACATAGAGTTAGGGAGAGAGTTTCAGATCAAATCTGTCTTTCATCTCTCTTTGCATGTGTGCTTATTCGTTAGAGCACTTCTGCTGTAAGAACATCTTGGATTGTAAAACTCACAGGAGGTTGGACCCTATATTTGTATGCCCCTCAATGAAGGGAAAGCTTGCTTGGGCAAGAGGGTTAGTGCCCCTTTGAGATAAGGGAAGACTTGCTTCGGGGCAAGTGGTTGTATACCCCTTAGTGAAGGGAAGACCAAGTTGAACTTGGTGTTTGTAACCTAGTTTAGGTTAGTGGAAATCACAAGTGTTTTCTTAGAGACTGGACATAGGACTCCTATTGGAGAGGAGGTCCGAATCAGGATAAAATTCCTTATGTTATTGTTGTGTTTGATTACTTATGCTGCTACATTTATTTTATACACATAACTCTAACCACTAACCAAAGGTTCTTGTTTTTAGTGGCAATTGTTTTAAACTTAGTTTTTGCAGATCTCCCTATTCAACCCCCTTTTAGGGTAATTCAGCTACCATTCGATCCAACAAGTGGTATTAGAGCGGGTTCTTCTTAGAGAAACCAATGATTCAAGAAGAATGACTATTGAAATGCACAACCTTGAAGGACAGACTGTGACCAGGCCACCTTTCTTTGATGGTGAAGACTATCAATATTGGAAGATGCAGATGGAGTGCTTCATTAGAAGTATATATTTCGATCTATGGCAAGTAACAGAAAAAAGTGACAAAATTCCTCTCGTTGAAAATCCTTTTGCTTGGTCTCTAGCTGACAAAAGAAGTGTTTCCTTGAATTATAAAGTAAAAAATTATCTTTATTATGCTATTTCCAATAAAGAATTTAATAGAGTTTATGTATGTAAATTAGCTAAAAAAATGTGGGATAAACTAAAAATAACATATGAAGGAACATATAAAGTAAAACAAGAGTTATATTTGTTTCACAATATGAACAATTTAAGATGTTGCCTAATGAAAATATCACTCACATGTACAGTAGATTCACATATATAACAAATGGGTTGGCATCTCTACGTAAAAACTATATTCAAGAAAAAGTAAAAACTATACTCAAGAAAAATTGTTAGAAAAATCTTGAGGTCTTTAATCCAACCATGGACACCCAAGGTAACAACTATTGAAGAAGCTAATGATTTATATGAACTTCATGTATATAAGCTTGTTGGTTCTCTTATGGCTCATGAGATTAACATGGAAATATTTTCAGAGAGCTCATAAAAAAAAGTCACTAATGCATTAAAGGTTGTTGCTCCTCCTCCTTCTACTTCTTCTAGTTCTAAAGATGTAGATGACTCTGAAGATACCGATGAGGATGATGCTATGTTGTCAAGAAAACTTCAAAGGGTACTAGCCAAGAAGAAGTATGGGTCTAGAAGACTTTACAAGAAGAAAAAGAGAAACAAAGAGCCTACATGTTATGAATGCAAGCAACCAGGACATATGAAAGTTGATTGTCCAATACTAAAGAAGAAAATCAAGCTAAAAAATTCAAGAAAAAAAAGTTAAGGAAAGAAAATTCAGAAAATACAAAAAGAAAGCAATTGCAGCAACATAGGATAATGAAGAAGTTTCAACATTAGATTCATCTACCTCTTAATAAGAAGAAAAACATGTACATCTAGCCCTCATGGTCGGACTAGAACAGGTGAATCCTAAAACTTCTGTTGAATCTTGTTCAGAATTTGACTCTGATAATTTAGAAGATGTATTTAATAAGTTATATAAAAAATATAAAATTATTACTAAACAATTAAAATTGCTTTATACCTTGAACAATATCCAACACCTAAACTTGTAAAAGAAAAATTAACAAAAAAACAAAAAAAGTAAAGCAACAAGTGTATATTGCAGAAGTTTAGTAACAATAACTATAAAACACAATAAAAATATGTCCATACTCTTTGTTGCACACATTGTCACTGGTTAGGACACATAATTAGCACATGTACCACATGACACTTACACTGGATTTCAAAGATTAACCATTATGTACCCAAAAAAGTTTGGGTACTAAAATTTTCAACTTAATTTTGTTTGCAGGACCATCTTAAGGTATCCAAATGGTATTTGGATAGTGGATGCTCAAGACACATGACAGGAGACAGACGATTATTCACATCATTTCATTCAGAAGAAAGATTAGTTACTTATGGAGATAATGGAAAATGAAATGTTATTGGATGTGTGGAACAGTAGGAACACAATCCAAAAATTTGACAAAAGATGTATTATGTATTGATCGACTTAAGCACAACTTGATAAGTATTAGTCAACTATGTGATAGAGGTCATTTGGTTCAATGTCAGAATGACAAATGCATAATTATGAAGGATGGTTAAGTAGTTTTCGAAGTCAACAGAGTAAAGAATTTGTATACTCTTCAATTGACAGAACTAAAGGAAGTAGACCTATGTGTTACAACCAAGCAAGAAAAAATTACTAAATTATGGCACAGAAGACTAAGTCATGCAAGCACCTCAATAATCAAGAAATTAGTAAAGCATGACTTAGTAGAGGGCCTTCCAAAGCTAAAAATCAAGAGTTCTGGCATTTGCTCAGCTTGTGGAAAGTAGACTAAGACATCATTCAAATCCAAGAATATTATGACAACCTTAAGACCATTAGAACTAATGCACATGGATCTATTTGAATTAATGAGAACAACAGCCTTAGAGGTAAATTGTATGGATTTGTAATTGAGGATGACTACTTGAGATTCACATGGATTTCATTTTTGGAAGAAAAGTCTAAAACATTTTCACGTGCATCGAGGCAATGGTACTCTACAACACAAGAATTAGGGCTGCCAATGGATACTCGAAATCTGATATTTCGATCTGTTTCTGTAATTTTTATAGGATTCAAAAGTCTGATAAATAGGTTTGATAGCTTATAAGATTCCGAATTGAGTTTTTGAATCTTATAGGATGCAGAAATGAAAACAAATGTTTTTGAATCTGCAAATCCGATTTCAAATCCGATTCATTTAACTGGAGAAGCAATTACATTTATCGCTAGGTATTCGATGTCAACCGTAGACTTGGTAGTATTATCATGACTCATATATTTCATTTTGTAGGGGACATTATATTGAAAGATGGAGATAATGTGATCAGTGTATATAGATGTGTGTTAGATTTAGTGTTGTATTACACTACAAGAAAAAGTGCATTTAGAGATCGACAATTTCAATCTCTATTTGATTATTATTCGGTCACTAAATGATCCAGAGACCGAATAGTGACCGAATAGAGACCGAAATTGTCAGTGAAGAATTTTTTGTCACAAATCTGTGACTGCAAACTGTCGGTCACTAATCGGTCACTGTTAGTGACCAATTAGTGACCAAATATTTTGCGGTCGCTGATAGTCGTCATCAGCGACTGAAAACTTCAGTCACTATTTCGGTCACTAAAATAGTCACCGAATAGTGACTGAGCACATTCAGTCACTATGATGGTCACTAATTTAGTGACTGCGTTAGTAACCGAACTTGTCAGTCGCTATCTGCGACCTAAATAATTCGGTCACTATTTCGATCACTAAAACAGTGACCGATTAGTGACTAAGGTCGTCGATCGCTGATAGCGACCGACGTTTTTAGGTCACAAATCGGTCACTGTTTTAGTGACCGAATTATTTCGGTCACTAATCGGTCTCTATATTTTTTATTTTTAAATATATATTTTTAAAAATTCATTATGACTTTCTGCACATTAAAAATTCATTGTGACTTTCTGCCGCTTGGAATTTTGTTTTTTTTTAAGATATACGTATATCTATTATAGCCTATTACATTACTTATCCTTGCAATTAAATCCTCCCTTTAAACTTGACTCTCATGAGATTTGAATCTTTAATCTCATAGGCATGTTTGGTATGAGATTAAATTAAATGGGGATAGGGATAAATTAATTTGGGAATATATTATCCTCATTCCTAATCCGCCTCTTGTTTGGTATTTTTAGGATTAGATTTTTGAAGATAACCCCATTCTCTGTTTGGTAAGAACAGTGTTAATGTGGGGATAAAACTTTTAGTTTTACTTTTATACCCTCCTTATCCTCAGTTAACTTATCCCATGTTTGGTTCATATCTATATAATGTATGCATACATATGTACATATAAATTCAGAAGTTTGCACAGTAATTTCTCATCTAACTAGAATTGATCCTTCTCTTTTATTTTTTAGAATATATTGGTCCTCAAATGGATGATATAGCCGATACAGGTAGAATTGATCTACCATGTACGTTCTATATTCTCTAGAAAACACATCTTCATTTACATACATAGTAAGAGAATCAGAAGAGCAACTTAGAGATATTTTTTCTCTTCTACTTGGTATTCTAAACCCACTCTTAAAAGATGCATTCTGGTTCCTTTCTCACTCTTTATTTCCTTCTGTAGATTAGATAAAAAAAATTTGGGATAACATAAGAGATGTCTGGTAAAAGGGAAGATAGATAGATGCTACATGCAGAGCCATGTAATCTAAGCAAGCATGAAAAGAATTGCAGAAAATTAAATTACAGAAAAATTATAGAAAATTAAATTGTAGAAAATTAAATTACAGAAAAACTACATAAAATAAAATTTCAGAAAAATTTAAAGAAAATTAAGTAATAAATGCTAAAAATTTGAAGAAGAAATTAATATCAATGAATGAAATACATAACATAATGTTACTAACCTTTTAATTCGCAAAGTTGTTCTAAAATCTGCAAAAATGTACACCATATTTAATAAACATAATTAACCAAAAAAAATTGTGTGACTGTGTCACTGTAAGCACAGTGACCACAGTCATGTGACTGTGTCACTGAGAGACAATCACTGTTGTGATTGTGTAAGCACAGTCATGTGACTGTGCTTACTGCTGGAGATGAAAGGGAGGGAGGGAAAGGGACTGGCCCGACTGGGAGACGAGAGAGTGAGAGGGAGGGTGGGAGCAGGGAGAGCAGGGAGGGGTAGAGGAGGAGAGGGGGCCGCAGGGGAGGGGTGGGGGAGAGGAGGAGGGGAGGGTAGGAGGAGGAGGGTGCGCAGGGGGGAGGGGTGGAAGAGGAGAGGGGAGCAGGGGAGGGGGGGTTCGGCGGGTTGGGGGGGAGAGGAGGAGGGGGCGGCAGGGGAGGGCAGGAGGAGGACAGGGGGCCACAGGGGAGGGGGGGGCTTCTGGCGGTGGGGGGGAGAGGAGGAGGGGGCAGCAGGGGAGGGGGGGAGGAGGAGGAGGGCGCGTAGGGGAGGGGGGTTTTGGCGGGTGGGGGGGGAGAGGAGGGGGCGGCGTAGGGGGTCTAGTGAGGGGGAGGAGGAGGGGTGCCGCAGGGGAGGGGGGCTTCTGGCAAGTGGGGTGGGTGGGGGGGGGGGGGGGGGAGGGAGGAGGAGGGGGCGGCATAGGAGAGGGGGGCTTGCGGCGGGTGGGGTGAGGGGAGGAGGAGGGGGCGGCACAGGAGGGCTTCCGGCGGGTGGGGTTGGGGGGGGAGGAGGAGGGGGCGGCACAGGAGAGGGGGCTTCCGGCGGGTGGGGTGGGGTGGGGGGGGAGGAGAGGGGGCGGCACAGGAGAGGGGGGGTTTACCTACAGGCGAGCAGCGGCGACAGTGTGGGTGATGGTGGCGGGGGCGTTGGTGGCGCCGGAGGTGACGCCGACAAGCTCGGGTGGTGCCAGAGGCGACGGCGACGAGAACCGATGGCGGGGGCGACGTCCGGCATCGGTGAATGAGAGAGAGAGGGAGAGAGGAAGAGAGAAGAGAAGAGAGAGAAGAGGTGGTCATCGAGTGGGGGGGGGGGGAAACATGTAAAGGAGAAATAGCGACCGAACATGTTTGGTCGCTATTCGGTCTCTAACACCGCCAAACCTTTGCGACTGCCAAATGTCAGTCACAATTCCATCTCAATTCAGAGACCGAATTGTGACAGATGAATTTCGGTCGCCCAAATTCCCTCACAAAGGCGCCAAGCGAAAACGTTTTAGCGACTGACAGTAATCAGTCACTATTCGGTCTCTGATCTGAGACCGAATAGTGACTGAATATATTTCAGTCACTAACTGCAAAAAACAGTGACCAAATAACTTCAGTCACTATTCGGTCTCAGATCAGAGACCGAATAGTGACTGATTAGTGACCAAAAATAATCAGTTGCAAAACTTTCTTCCATACATGGGAAAATGTGAAAATCTGTGACTGAAATAAGATCAGTCACTAATCGGTCACTAATTAGTGACTGATTAATGGCCGAAAACATTCGGTCGCCAAAAGTTTCTTCTATTTTCTGAAAATGAAAAAATCCAGTCACCGAACGGTTATCGGTCAATGTTCGGTCACTAATTAGTTACTGATTAGTGACCGAACTGAAATCGATAACTATAATATTTATTTAGCGACCGATAAATTTCAGTCCTAATTCAGTCACTAAGTAGTGACCGAACAGTGACTGAAAATATCGGTCTCTATTTCGGTCTCTAAACATTTTTTTTTTTGTAGTGTTAGTTATTATATACTATGAGTTGTAGTTGAAACTATATAATTTGTGAATTGATAAATTTACATTTTAAATTGTGTGATTTTAGTTTATAGATCCTATCATTCCTATGCATTGTGGATCTATGAATTTTTATCTAATTGTTCTTGAAGTATGAATTAATGAATTGATCTAAAATTTATGATTTGATATTATAAATCTAGACATCCATATAATTTGTACATATGAGTTGTTTATATTTATTACAATGTTAGTGAAATGTGGATTAATATATTTACATTTAAAGTTGTATGATTTAAATATGTGGATCTACTAATTCATATGTTGATGTCACATAGATGTTTTTGAATTATCAATTTTAAATTTGAATCTGATATTGGTCGACAGTCGCCAAGACTGTCGTCGGCGACGTCTTCCGGAATTGGCCACCCGGCGATCCCGACGCATGGGTCCTTGGCAGATCCAAGGCGAAGATCATTCACTCACTAAGCATGGCACGTCCAGCTGGCCTTGCGCTCATCGACCTCCCACGCTTAATATGGAAGGACTCGAAGATCCCGGGACACGACATCACGCCCTATTATAGATGGCAATCACTAGCTGTGATCCAGAGGGACTCCCGGTGATCGTGCCCCCTACCTTGAAGTTTCCCCTTGGCATAACAAGGAAACCGTGGACGCAAACAGAGGCAACTTGCAATCGCCTGCCTCGCAAGGCCCCTCTATAAAAGAAAAGGAGACCCAACAGGAAAGAGGTACGCAATTTGTAACACTGAAATTCTCTCTTCTAGTCTTCTACTTGTCTAACTTGGGCATTGGAGTGTCTTCCCACCGAGGTGACTCGGTGGTCCTTGCAGGCCGGAGTTCCGTCATCCTCGCCGACGACGACACGCCATCGCCTCGGGGTCCATCCGGATTGACTCCGGTCAATCCCCATTGCTATTGCAGCAACATTTGGTGTCGTCTATGGGAAAAGCTTTGAACGAAAAGCCTCTTCTCATGGCACCCAAGGCGAAGGCGGTCTCTCATTCGTCCAGCGATGAAATCCTCCCTACCACCGTGGTTGAAGAATTGGCAGGGGATAATTCAGGAGCAGGAGAGCAAGGCTCGACCACGTCTTCGCGTCTAGATCGAGTCGAGCAGATGCTTGCGAACCTCCAGCAAGTACTGTTGAGAATGGAGCAAGACCGGCATGCACCCCCAGAGCGCCATGAGGTTCTGGTGCAGCCAGCGACTCAAACTGCGGAGGTTCGAGGTCAGGGGAGCGCCGACCCCAGGTATGCACAGCCCGCTATGTCAGCAAGTCGCGCTGACGACCAGCGCCCCCCGCCGGTCACGGTAGCATCGGGTCCCCAGCAGGCCGACGTCCCGCCTGCAGCAATTCCAGCAGTGCCGGCAAAACCTACGGAAAAGACTGACGTCATCGATCACTTCTCGGCCGAGTCCACCCCGGCGCCGATGAATGTTCAGATGGTCGACCCTCGGTGGAAAGATGATTTGCAGGAGATGAATAGAAAGATAGAAGCGCTGCAGCGAGGTACGCGCACCCCCTCGGTGGCGACGCTCCTGGCGACCTCACCTTTTGTCGAAGAAGTCACGTCGGCGCTCGTACCAGACAAGCTGCAACTGCCGAAATTTAGGCGCTACAATGGGACGACAAACCCTGTCCATCACCTCGACCACTTTCAGGGACAAGTGGAAATGGTAAATATCACTGACGCATTAAAGTGTCGTGCTTTCATGTCAACACTGGATGATGCAGCGTTGCAGTGGTTCAAGTCGCTCCCCTCCCGATCGATAGCTAGTTTCGCTGACCTGGCACAGCGATTCCTAGACCACTTCTACAACACGGTGCAGCATTCATTGTGCACCGACGACCTATGGCTCATCTCGCAGAAGGAAGGAGAGATGTTTGGGACTTTGCGAAAAGGTTTCAGCTAGAGGTAATGAAGGTGGTAGACCTGGACCTGAGAATGGCGGTCAACATTCTGACGAGGGTGTGTTCGAACGTTCCGTTCGTAGCGTCCATCGCTAAAAAACCCCCGGTGAGCCTTTCCGACCTACTTTCCAGAATGCAGAAATACGTACGGCTGGAATCGACGCTCGGCGCCGCGGGGAGGCTCGGTCGACCATCCGAGCAGGGGGCGGCGAGCACGGAGCCTAGCGTGAAGAAGCCTAAAAGAGAGGAAACGCGCGGCGAAAAGCAGCGGGATGCGGACCGGAGAGAATCGGATCGTCGCCCATAACTAGATTGTCGCCCCGACAAGTACCGACGTGTTAGGGACCTACCCCTCTTCGGGAGGTTGCCATCTTAGATTCTTCCAATTATCAAGAAGCTGCCAGAGTTCAGGCGACCCGAGCCCTTGACGAGGCCGCCATCTGGCCGAGGAGCCGACCTCTACTGTGAGTATCACAAGGGGTATGGCCACCTTACCGACCAGTGTAGAAGCCTCAAGATGGAGATCACTGAAATGCTGAAGAGAGGACTTATCGGCAAAGATGTCGTCGGCGGTCGTGCAAAGGAGCGCACACCCGAGGACGTCCGGGAGGCGCATAGAGGAAAAGGAGCCGTCCTGGTCCTGGCAGGAGGCTCGGCGGGCGGCGGCGATAGCGGGAGAAAATGGAAGGCTTACGCAGCGGCCACAAATGGCATTGTGAGCAAGCCGTCTCTCAAGGACGGAGATGCCATCACCTTTTCCGATGCAGATGTGGTCGAAGTGAGTCTCCCCCATGACGACGCGCTGGTAATTCATGTCGACGTCGATGAGTATGATGTACATCATATCCTTATCGATAATGGGGCCGCACCCGATGTCTTGTTTTATGACTGCTTTGTAAAAATGACCAACCTAAGCACCGACCTCAAACTGGTCGCGACTCCTCTGTTCGGTTTTAACGGGGCGCATGTCAACGCCGAGGGGTCGATAAAGCTGAAAGTCACCCTGGGCA
Organism: Colocasia esculenta; assembly: GCA_014218235.1. Lineage (NCBI taxonomy): Eukaryota > Viridiplantae > Streptophyta > Magnoliopsida > Alismatales > Araceae > Colocasia > Colocasia esculenta. The sequence continues at coordinate 64,986,446 of CM024765.1, read as the reverse complement.
CCTGACCTCGGCATGTAACCGTTGAGGCCGACTTCCTTGTGGTAAAAGTGAAGTCGGCGTACAATGCGATTTTCGGTCGGGGCCTCTTAGGGAAGTTGGGAGGGGTCCCGTCAACCTATCATCAGAAGTTGAAGTTCCCGACCCCTGGGGGTATTGGTGAGGTCGTGGGAAACCAGACCGAGGCCAGATGATGCTATGTTAATTCAATAAAAGCAAAAGCACCGGCAGTTAATGAGTATGTGCCCGCCTTTGACGAAAGTGTTGCGAGACACGAACCCGCCGAGCAAACCAAGCAGATAGAGGTTGCCCACGGGAGCTTGGTGGTCGGTTGTGAGCTCGGGTTGTTGGACGAGGCAATCGTCGACTTCCTCAAAAGGAACGTCGATGTCTTCGCCTGGTCGGACGATGACCTAACCGGTATCGACCCCGGAATCATCTAGCACCATTTGAATGTGAGCACCAAGGCAAGACCAGTTCGTCAGAAGAAAAGGCCGTTGTCGGCAGATCGGCAGAAGGCGGTCGACGACAACCTGGCAAAGTACTTGCGAGCAGGGACCGTCTGTGACACGTTCTATCCCGAATGGGTCGCTAACGTCGTCTTGGTATGCAAATCAAGTGGAAAGTGGAGAATGTGCGTGGACTTCACCGACCTGAACAAGGCGTGCCCCAAAGATAGCTACCCTCTACCTCGCATCGATCAGCTCGTCGACTCCACGGCAGGGCACGAGCTCCTTAGCTTCCTCGACGCATACTCGGGGTACCATCAGATCAGAATGGCGCCTGGCGACGAAGAAAAGATATCGTTCATCACGGAAAAAGGTCTATACTACTTCACACGAATGCCATTTGGGTTAAAGAATGCAGGTGCAACATACCAGCAGCTCGTCAACACAATGTTCGAGGAACAGATCGGGAAGACAATGGAAATCTACATCGACGACATGCTGGTAAAACGTCGGCGAGCCGAGGACCACGTCCGTGACTTGGCCGAGACATTCGAGGTGCTCTGGCGATTCGGGATGAGGCTCAACCCTGAGAAATGCGTCTTCAGTGTGCGCGCGGGGAAATTCCTCAGCTACCTCGTCTCCAACCGAGGAATCGATGTCAACCCCGACAAGATACAAGCCGTCATAGACATGACGCCCCCGAGAATGGTGAAGGAGGTACAACGGCTCAATGGTAGGGTTACTTCTCTAAGCAGGTTTATGTCCAGGTCAGCAGAAAGATGCAGACCCTTCTTCGAAGTGCTGAGAAGAGGGCGCTTCGAGTGGACCGAGGAGTGCCAGGAGGCATTCAACGACCTCAAGGCGCACTTGGCACATGTGCCGACATTGAGCAAGCCGATAGTCGGGGAGGATCTACTGCTGTACCTATCAGCAACGACACATTCCATCAGCTCAGTGCTCGTACAGGAGGAGAACCGCAACCATCTTCCAGTGTACTACACCAGCAAAGCACTGCGAGGAGCCGAGCAGCGTTACACCAACCTCGAGAAAGTTGTGTACGCACTCGTTATGGCTACGAGGAGGCTACGCCCGTATTTTCAGGCACACAAAATCATCGTCCTCACCGACATCCCCATCAAGCAGGTCCTCGGCCGACCTGAGGTCTCGGGGAGGTTGGCGAAGTGGGCCATAGAGCTCGGGGAGTTCGATGTCACGTTCAAACCTCGGGTCGCAATAAAGGCTCAGGCCCTAGTGGACTTCATTTCTGAAGGTACGGCGAGAAAGCCAGAAGAGGAGGAAGAGGAGGATGAGCGCTGGAAGGTGTTCGTCTACGGAGCATCAAATTCACAAGGAAGTGGGGCAGGAGTGGTCCTCCACTCTCCCGACGGGCTTGTCTTAAGGTATGCAGTTCCTTTCGGCTTTGAGGCTTCTAATAACGTAGCCGAATACGAGGCTGTTATCTCAGGGCTAAAAAGGGCAAAATCCCTCAGAGCAAAAAGGGTCTCCATTTTCAGCGACTCTCAACTGGTCGTAAGTCAGGTGATGCGCGAGTTCGAGGCTAAAGAAGTAAAGCTCGCGTCGTACATGACCAAGGTCAATCGGCTGCTCGCGGGGTTAGATTCGGCCGAGCTGTTAAAGATCCCAAGAGCGGAGAACTCACAGGCCGACGCGTTGTCCAAATTTGCGTTGTCGGCTGCGGAAGGGCAATCATCTGTGCTAATAGAGGAGCTCAGTGAACCTTCTGTGACAGCCGAGGAAGTAATGTGCGCCAGCACCCTGACAACCTGGATGACTCCCATGATCGAGTTCATCAAAAGCGGACTACTTCCCGATGACAGGGTTGAGGCCGACAAGACGAAAAGGCGAGCAACGAGGTTCTTCCTCATCGGCAAAGATCTGTACAGAAAGGGGTTCAGCTACCCGCACCTTCACTGCGTCGGCCCGGGTCATACCGAGGAAATCATCGGTGAAGTCCATGAAGGAACTTGTGGGAGCCATGCCGGTGCCAGGTCTCTCGTCAGAAGGATTACACGACAAGGTTATTGGTGGCCAACCATGTTAAAAGATGCCGAGAGATATGTTCAAAAATGCCATCAATGTCAAATCTTCGGCAAGTTCGATCGACGACCTCCAGCCGAGCTCACCCCATTGATTTCGCCATGGCCATTCGTGCAGTGGGGTATGGACATCCTCGGTCCCTTCCCACCGGCGACAGGCCAAAGGAAGTTCATTATAGTGGGTGTGGATTATTTCACCAAATGGGTGGAGGCCGAGCCATTAGCGCGAATCACTGATGCCAATGCCTGGGGTTTCATTTGGAAGAATATTATATGCAGGTTCGGCGTCCCGAAAATAATCATCACCGACAATGGCAAGCAGTTCGACAACGCCCGCTTTCGGCGAAACTGCTCGGCCCTAGGGGTGGATCACCGATTCTCCTCGGTCTCCCACCCCCAGTCCAATGGGCTGGCTGAGGTGACGAATCAGACGATCTTGGACGGTCTGAAGAGAAGGCTGGAGACCCACAAGGGGCGATGGGCGGACGAACTCCTCCACGTCTTGTGGGCATACCGTACGACGCCACGAGAAGCAACCCAAGAATCGCCATACGCCCTTGCTTTTGGGGTAGAAGCCGTTACACCTGTGGAGATGCTCGCCCCCTCTGGGAGAATCCTCGGTTTCAACCAGGAGATGAACGAATCCTCTCTTCGCACCGAGCTGGACCTGATCGAGGGGAAGCGAGGAAAGGCATCAGCAAGAATGGAAGCATACCAGAGAAGGGTAAAGAGAAGCTTCGACAAGAGCGTCAAATGGAGAAGCTTCGGAGTCGAAAGTTTAGTCCTAAGAAAACTGTCTGTTTCAGACCCCATGTCGGCTAGCGGGAAGTTGTCGCCTGCCTGGGAGGGACCCTACCGGGTCTCAGAGGACCTCAGCCATGGCGCTTACCGGCTTGAGGACCTCGGCGGATCGGCCATCCCAAGGACATGGAACGCCGAGCACTTATGAAACCTTGAATCAAAAAACGAGGTCGCTTTGGCACTCTAATAAACGAGGTCGCTTCGGCACTCTACCATTGTAAGAGGTCGCTTTGGCACTTTTTCTAAAAAACGAGTTCGCTTCGGCACTCTACCATTGTAAGAGGTCGCTTTGGCACTCTTTCTAAAAAACGAGGTCGCTTCGGCACTCTATCGATTGTACGAATTCGCTTCGGCACTCTTTCTAATAAACGAGGTCGCTTCGGCACTCTATCGCTGTGCGAGGATGCTTCGGCACTCTTTCGTACGAGTTCGCTTCGGCACTCTACCCATATACGAGACCATTTCCGAACATCTATGAAACTAAACACATCGGTACATTGACTGCCAAAAAGGAAAAACATGGTCCGTCTACAAACTCCTCCCGGTCTCGCTAGTCCTCGGCCACAACTTTTTCGGCCGCCTCGACATATAACTCGTCGGCTGCCTTAGACATTGTCTCATCTACCACGGCGGCCGCCGCCTCCTCCTTGGCATCTTCCTTCGTTGCGCGAGCGATAGAGAGGTCGAGGTTGGGAAACAGCTCGGCAACACGACCGAGGTAATCGTTGTAGCCTTCCTGGTAGAGGCCTCTAATTTCGTCGGCAAGCTCCTCGGAGGCGCGATACTCTAGTATCGCCTTCTCGCGCTCGTCCACCACGAGCTGGGACGTCCGCTCCCGAGATAGCTTGTGCGACGCTATCTCGTCAGCAAGAGCCGCTTTCGCGGCCTGGAGCGCTTCCTTCTCGGCTTGAAGAGCGGCGCTCGTAGACTCCAATGCCGCCCATAGTTCGCCCTCGGTCTTCTTCGCCTCCTCAGCATCCTTCTGTCGAAGGGCCTTCTCAGAAGCAGCGAATGCTTCAGCCTCGGCTATCCGCTTATCCGAGGACACCCTCTTTACTTCGGCCCGATGCACAAAGGCATCAAAGGTCGACATCTGCGCCAAGACCGAGGAGTAGAACTCGCTGATCAGCCTTCTTGGGGACTTTCCGAGAGCCTCCGCCTTCAGCTCCGCAGGGACCGAGGTCTGCCCCCAGCTGACCGGGTCAAGGGGTACCTTGATCCGAGCTGGCTCGGGGAATACTGCCGACGGGGGCGGCATCGAGGATTGAGGGCGCTTTGTCGGCCTCTCCTCGACCACTAACTGTGAGGCGGCGACCTCCGAGCTGTCCTCGTTCTCCTTCCCTGTTGGGCCAACAGGAGCCTCGGATCTCTCCAGAGGACGTTTCTCAGGGCGTTTCTTGTCTTGCTGAGCCCGAGCGAGGTCGGCCAGTGAAGGCCCCGCCCTTACCTTGCACGTAGGGGAGGTCACCTCAGCCATCACTACAGAAGAACCAATCAACATGTCAGTAAGCATCAAGGAAACTAGAGGAAAAAACAGAGACGAGGAGACGACGACCTTCTGAGCCTTCAGCAATCAGCTCGAGCAGTACATCGGTTGGTTCAACCAGGTCGGGTTTTTCTGCTTCCCGTAGGTAGGAGAAATCCAAAAGCTCAGATTTTCTAAGCTTGGGCGGTCCAAACGCCTTACTCCGGACGTCGACCTCTGACCACTTGGTCGGAAAAGTTCAACCAGAGGGAGAATACAGGAAGACGAAATTCCTCTTCCATCCATGAACGGATGACGGGAGACGAGTAAGAATTTGTCGTCCTGCCCGGGCTGAGAAGTAAAGCCAGTCGCTGAATGGCTTTGCGGAGAAGCAATAGAAGAAGAGGCGAAGAGTCGGAGACACACCAGCCGATACATGTCACGCCCCGACGCGGAATATCGGAGCGCGAAGGCAGTTGCAAGAAAAGGGTATAGAGCGAGTACTAGACATCAAACCATTGCACATTGAATAATACTAAAGCAAATCTTTCTCATTAATAACTTTTCCAATGTCTAGCTACAACCACTAATATCAGAGCTATTCTATAGGGCCCAATTACATTGCAAAGAAGGAAATAACTAACTACAACTCTAAGATAACATAATGACTCGAGGGTACTCCTGGCTTCACTCTTGGTCATTCCCTTCCTCGTGAGTGTATGTGTCATCCTCGGTCTCACCTGAGAACACAACATCAAATAACGTAGGGTGAGCGATAACGCCCAGTAGGACTTAAATCTCAGGCTCAAGCAGGCTTTAAATAATTAACGCATTTAATGGCAGAGTATCTAAAGATAGTAGGTACAAGAGAGTCAAAATATAGCAAGAGATAGCACACATGTAACAGGATAGCACAATAGCACGAGATCGAGTATAGTTTCCAAAAAATAGCACAAGCATCGAGTATAGCATGAGTAGTAGGATGGCCATAGCACAACTAGCACAGGTATGGTAATAGCACGACGAGTATAGCACTTGTTTTGTCACTCTAGACATCGAGAGAGTATAGCACGTTTTGTGTTTTGATTGTCATATAGATAGTCGAGATAGATAGCACTTGAGTGTAATGCCAAACACTCTGATCATTTAACTCCCATGGGCACTAGCACTTTCGGGCGCACATCCCAGGACCAGATCGGGCCCTTTATATATTGCCAGCCATTGGTTATATTGTTTATCTTTAGACAATCAGTCAATGGCCAATATAGAGTACCAAGAAGTAGATGAGAGCACTAGATGAGTAGACGAGATAGTAGAGTGAACGTGAATAGACGAGCGAGTAGAGTACAGACGAGAGCTAGTGGACATTGCACATAATGCGACCAGTAAACAGACGATAGTAATAGTTGCACAACACGTGCACTTGGTGTTGGCAGTCAGGTGGAACTCACGACCCTACCACTGGCCATGTTAAGCACAGGTCCAGAGGTCCGGCGTGATTCAAGACGAGAGTGAACTTCTATTAGCCGTTGGATCATATCGACCCCTAAAGGAGTAATGGGTGTTAGGGTACAACCGGCTCGTCGACCATGTGGGAATCCATAATCAGAGGAGACTTACGGAGGCCTTGTGCAAGAGTTCACTAGTCCGGTGAAAGGAATATCCGACGGAGAGTTCACCACAAGCCAAGTAAAGTGTGTATATAAAACAGGTGCTCGACGTTCTAGAGGAATTCTAGAACAGTGGAGCGTCGAGATCGATGCTTCAAAACAATGCGAAAATCGAGGACAAGTTCATTTACAAGTAAGGCAATTTAATTGCATAAATTACCAGATATATTATGTCACATGTTCATGCCAATTAAGCCATATTTGGATGGTTCCAAGTGTGTGCATGTGTAAGAGAGATCATAGCTAGAAATAAGTCGTGAATATGTATTTTAAATCATTCAATGTAGCTCCATTTTTTTTAACAAGTTTTTACTGGGGGTATAACTGTAAAAAGGCGTAAGAATATTTTAGAAAGTGAAAGTAACAAATTTTATGGGTTTTCATGCAAAATCCTGTGAAGGCGACATAGGCCAGTAAGGATTGCGACAGGGGTAGGGCAGGTAGCGACAGGGCTGTCAGAACAGAAGGCCAGAACGCGACGTAGGATACTGTCGCGTTCAGAAAGCGACAAGGGAAGCGTTGCGATGGGCTTGAGAACGCGACGATGGGAACTGTCGCTATCAGATCGCGACAGAGCGCTCTATCGTGATGGCCCTTGTGAACGTGGCCTATCGGGCCGTCGCGTTCACAGGGTCTGCGCCAGAGCCTGACAGGGTTCTGATCTGTCTTGGATTACGGTCCAGAAACTTGTCTTTTCGACACAGGGTAGTTCAAAAAATCATAACTATTTGTATACACGATGAAAAATCATGAAACCAGTGGCAAATGAAACTATACATACGAGAGTACTTCCAGTAAATAGGAATTAGAGAGAGAGCATGGTTTGAACATGGTTTGAGCATGAACAATAACGAGTAACATAGAACATGACACAGAGAGCAAGACTGATTTAATTCGAGCAACATGCTCAATGAAATTTAGGGCTTTTAGGGGCAAATGATCCCTAACAACATGAAGTATCTACAGTAAAAATTTCGTAGCATGGGATCAAGTATACATAGAGACTTGAATTAAACATGACATCTCGGGGTTATCATGTTTGCAGATCTTCTAAAATCAAGAACAAAAGATTGGCTCGATGAAAAATTATGAAACAAGAGGGCTTTTGTTCCTGGTGATTGGAACTACCTATAGACGGATTTGATTTGGTTTTGCTTGTGAGAATGCCTACCTTTGACTCGATTTATCTTCTAGGGCTTAGAACTCCAAGAACGAAGGAAGAAGCTTGATGGATCTTCCTCTCCTCGATTTCTCCTCCTCCTTGGCCTCTTCTCCACCTCCAAGAACCCCTTTGTAAGAGCTAGGGCCGGCCATGAGGATTTAAGATGTGTATTTATATAAATACAAGTTCCTATTCCTACTACTACTCAAATTCTTCTTAATTCCGAGATTTCTTAACTCCACCTTTCCTCTCTTGCTTTCCAATCTCTAATTGGGTTAGGATAGTATCTAAATTCGTGCTACACTATATGGGGTAGGTTTAGGAATCCTATTCCAACTCTACTTGCCACTTTTATTGCTTTAATAACCCCTTTCTAATTAGGAGATAATTAAACTCCGAATTTAGGGTATTTTCTCTATTATTCCCCTTTTTAAAATCTCTATTTTAGCCCACTAATTTGTAATGGGTCAATATAGCAAAGCCCATTACTCCTTTTCTTTTAATGGGTTTTATTTAATTCCCTCTTATTTGATTTCCTACATCTTCCTTTTATTATATTTCCTAATTAAATAATATAAATATTTAAATTTTTATTTTCCCAAAAATTTAGGGTTGCTACAATACACATACAGCCAGGAAACCGACGATTGTACGCCACGAATTTCGTGCCAGTTGAGAGGGGGCAGCGCCGAGCTCGAAGAGCAAAGCTATGATGAAAGGGTGGAAAGGGAAGCGCAAACCAGCACGAATCGCCTCAGAGCATATGCAAACCCCCCCTTCCAGAACGTAGTGGGCTCGAAAGTGTTTGTTGGCGAAGAACACGACATCAGCCGAAAGGGAGCGGCTCAAATGTTTCCTAACCCAGCGGAATGTTATGGAGTTCGTTTCGCACCACGCATCGACGACGTTGTCGGCCAGACGGCGGTCCCCGAGGTATGGGCAGAAGGGGTGTGAGGAACGTAGCCCCCAGGTTGAACCTTCAAAATGAAGCCCTTCTCTACCGGACCGTAAACAAAGGTACCGGTGTTCTGATCATATGAGGAAGGATCCTCACTATCCGTCCTAGAGGAAGACTCCCCACGAGAAGACTGCGACTGCGAAAGGCTCAATGCTTACCTCTAAGGAGAGCAAGCAGGGTCGAGCCGACGGCGCGCCTACAGTGACGAGGTAAGGCACAGCGTCGGCAGATCGCTCCGCAGTTGCTGGGAATCACCCTCAGGAAAGGGAGCAGGCAACCCCATCTCCACGACGGTCCGCCTATTTATAGGCTCGACGACTTGATCCCGATCGAACGACCAAAAGTGTGCCAAAAGCTCTGGACGGACAAGACATCACCACGCGTCAGAAGCTCGACGACTTGATCCAGATCCATAATGCTTGCCGCCTTTCGGATGGTACCATAATTAGCAGGGGGATCGAGGCGATCGCACGGCGATTGACCTCTCAAATCAGCCATAAAAGCGCACGAAGTGTGATATCCCACGCAACCTTCAGAATCATTATGTCAGAAATGTACCCAGAGTCAGCGCCAACGGACGGCAAAATCGACCTCGGAATGCGCAAACAGCTGGCATCGTCAGTGAAGAAAGGTTAAAGAGATTGGTTTTGCTTGGCTTCTCCTCGGATCTTGTAACTTCTCCGACGAGAACCCGAGGGGCCGATGATACTGGTCGACAGTCGCAAAGACTGTCGTCGCCGACGTCTTCTGGAATTTGGCCATCCGGCGATCCCGACGCTTGGGTCCTTGGCGGATCCGAGGTCTCGGGGAGGTTGGCGAAGTGGGCCATAGAGCTCGGGGAGTTCGATGTCACGTTCAAACCTCGGGTCGCAATAAAGGCTTAGGCCCTGGCGGACTTCATTTTCGAAGGTACGGTGAGAAAGCCAGAAGAGGAGGATGAGCGCTGGAAGGTGTTCGTTGACGGAGCATCAAATTCACAAGGAAGCGGGGCAGGAGTGGTCCTCCACTCTCCCGACGGGCTTGTCTTAAGGTATGCAGTTCGTTTCGGCTTTGAGGCTTCTAATAACGTAGCCGAATACGAGGCTGTTATCTCAGGGCTAAAAAGGGCAAAATCCCTCGGAGCAAAAAGGGTCTCCGTTTTCAGAGACTCTCAACTGGTCGTAAGCCAGGTGACACGCGAGTTCAAGGCTAAAGAAGCAAAGCTCGCGTCGTACATGACCAAGGTCAATCGGCTGCTCGCGGGGTTCGATTCGGCCGAGCTGTTAAATATCCCAAGAGCAGAGAACTCACTGGCCGACGCATTGTCCAAATTCGCGTTGTCGGCGGCGGAAGGGCAATCGTCTGTGCTGATAGAGGAGCTCAGTGAACCTTCCGTGACGGCCGAGGAAGTAATGTGCGCCAGCACCCTGACAACCTGGATGACTCCCCTGATCAAGTTCATCAAAAGCGGACTACTTCCCGACGACAGGGTTGAGGCCGACAAGACGAAAAGGCGAGCAGCGAGGTTCTTCCTCATCGGCGAAGATCTGTACAAAAAGGGGTTCAGCTACCCGCACCTCCACTATGTCGGCCCGGGTCATACAGAGGAAATCATCGGCGAAGTCCATGAAGGAACTTGTGGGAGCCATGCCGGTGCCAGGTCTCTCGTCAGAAGGATTACACGACAAGGTTATTGGTGGCCGACCATGTTAAAAGACGCCGAGAGATATGTTAAAAAATGCCATCAATGTCAACTCTTCGGCAAGTTCGATCGACGACCTCTAGCCGAGCTCACCCCATTGATTTGCCATGGCCATTCGTGCAGTGGGGTATGGACTTCCTTGGTCCCTTCCCACCGGCGACAGGCCAGAGGAAGTTCATTATAGTGGGTGTGGATTATTTCACCAAATGGGTGGAGGCCGAGCCATTAGTGCGAATCACTGACGCCAATGCCTGGGGTTTCGTTTGGAAGAATATTATATGCAGGTTCGGCGTCCCCAAAATAATCATCACCAAAAATGGCAAGCAGTTCGACAACGCCCGCTTTCGGCGAAACTGTTCGGTCCGAGGGGTGGATCACCGATTCTCCTCGGTCTCCCACCCCCAGTCCAATGGGCTGGCCGAGGTGACGAATCAGACGATCTTGGACAGTCAAAAGCGTGCCGAAAACTCTGGACGGACAAGACATCGCCATGCGTCAGAAGCCCGAAAGGCGGGGGACGATCACCCGGATCCGTAACACTTGCTGCCTTTCGGATGGTACCATCATTAGCAGGGGGATCGAGGCGATCGCGCGGCGATTGACCTCTCAAATCAGCCATAAAAGCGCACGAAGTGTGATATCCCACGCAACCTTCAGAATCATTATGTCAAAAACGTACCCGGAGTCAGTGCCAACGGACGGCAAAATCGACCTCGGAATGCGCAAACAGCTGGCATCGTCAGTGATGAAAGGTTAAAGAGATTGGTTTTGCTTGGCTTGTCCTCGGATCTTGTAACTTCTCCGACGAGAACCGGGGGGCCGATGATACTGGTCAACAGTCGCCAAGACTGTCGTCGGCGATGTCTTCCAGAATTTGGCCATCCGGCGATCCCGACCGTGGGTCCTTGGCGGATCCGAGGCGAAGATCATTCACTAACTAAGCATGGCACGTCCAGCTGGCCTTGCGCTCATTGACCTCGCACGCTTAATATGGAAGGACTCAAAGATCCCGGGACACGACATCACGCCCTATTATAGCTGGAAATCACTAGCTGTGATCCAGAGGGACTCCCGGTGATCGCGCCCCCTACCTTGAAGTTTCCCCTTGGCATAACAAGGAAACTGTGGATGCAAACAGAGGCAACTTGCAATCGCCTGCCCCTCAAGGCCCCTCTATAAAAGAAAAGGAGACCCACCAGGAAAGAGGTACGCAATTCGTAACACTGAAATTCTCTCTTCTAGTCTTCTACTTGTCTAACTTGGGCATCAGAGTGTCTTCCCACCGAGGTGATTCGGTGGTCTTTGCAGGCCGGAGTTCTGTCAGCCCTCGCCGACGACGACACGCCATCGCCTCGGGGCCCATCCGGATTGACTCCGGTCAATCCCCTTTGCTATTGCAGCAACAAAATCTATTTTCAATTTTTTATTAAAAAGTGAAAATAGATGCGTAAGTAAAAACATTTATTTTTTATTTTAATTTGATATTTTTTATAAAATGAGAAATTAAAAATATCTATTTTTAATTCTGAATCATATCGGTTGACAGCCCTCCCAAGAATACTCAATAAAGCTGCACTCCAGGGCTGGAAGAAGCTTCTCGGCGACAGCATGGGCGTCGGCACCACCAAGACCTGCTCCATCCTGGTGGCCACCTTCCGACCGCTTCTGCTGACCGCCGGGTCTTGCCGGTGGGAAGGTGAGTGGAGTACACAGTGGCCCATCTCCTCCTGGGGGTGCCAGAATCCTCGTGGGTGGACACATAGATGAGGTACTTCTCGGCGACGGAGGGCCTCTTCTTCATGGAGACGCCATCGTTGCCCCCAGTAGGAGCGGCACCCTCTCACCCGCTGCGACAGCAAGCGAGGAGGGGTAGATGTCTAGGTAGATGTTGGAGGAGCTGTTCCCCTCGCTGACGTAGATGAGGTCGACGGGAGGAGGCACCGAGGAGAGGAGGCGAGAAGGGTCACCGGCCGGGGGAAGAAGCCATTGAAGTTGATGGACTGACCGTCGGTGACCTTGAGCTCGAGGTCGCCCCCGCCCAGGACAGAGGTAAGGGGGGCGGAGGAGCCGGGGTACGGGGTGGGGCATTGGTAAGGAGAAGACATCGAAGGTGTAGTTGCTGCTGCCCAAGGTGGTGAAGACGATGCTGCTTCTGCCGCCGTCGGCGTTTGCCTAGGCAGCGTGGGCTAAGGGCGGCAGCAACCCTCCGCAATAGACGAGGGCCCCATGAGCGGAGAAGACGAGCAGGAGCAGTAAGAGAGGAGCAGAAGAGGGCGACCGGGGAGCCGTGCCCATGGTTGTACTCCACCCACCTTCCTGCTTGACAGGGTCAGCGTGATGGGCATGATACTGGCACTGTCTGGGCTTCTTCTTCGTGCGCATCGGGGTGGTGGCCGGATCTTCTTCTACTTCATGTGCTTGGAGCCGACCTGGCGCACACCCTGGTGCCAAACACACAACATCATGTCCGAACTTGAGCAGCTCGACATGGCTCACGGCTCACAACCGCCTAGCACCCATCACGAAAGCCACCTGTCGCCTAAGGGGTGGCCGCTTCCGGTTAATCATCGGAGAAACTGCATCCTCGGGGCACCGGACCAGCAATCGCCGCGCGAGTGTGCCTCCTCTGCTGCGCGGCCCATGGACTACAACAAGTTGTAGTGTCGTGTTGGGGGAGCAGGGGGCCAGATGCTGCCGTCGTCTTCGGGCCCTGTGACGTCCAGAGGTAACAACAGGAGGCGCTCCCCCTCACGTCCCCCTTCGTTGACCGTCAACAAACCTAAGTCAGTGTCCGCCGGAGAAGGTGCATCTGCCGCCGGTGTACCCCTCCCACCCGCCGACAGGTGGCTGACTCCTCGGGAGGGTGAAGATGTTATCCATGTAATTAAGGGTTATTTAGGTCTTTTCCTAAGATATGATTAATTTAACTTAATTGAGTTTGTTTTTGTTGACAGAAAGATAGTGACTAATACGTTTAATGACAAGGTTTTAAGAAATTGATATAATAATAGTGAGATTTGAAGAATTAGTTCGTAATTAACTAGATTTATAGGGACCCATATATAAAAATCCTCTTGAATTAGTTTATAACTATATATTAGAAGAGACACTTAGATTTTCGTCCGGTTCACCTCTTTTCGGGCGGTTCATCTTAGGAAATCCAAAACATACTTGATGTTTCAAACGTAAAAGAACGGAAATGCATTACGATGTGGAAACGGTCCGATTTGCCCTTTTTTGTCCGGTTCATCTTAGGAAATCCAAAACATACTTGACGTTTCAAACGTAAAAGAACGGAAATGCATTACGATGTGGAAACGGATAGGGGTTCATACCTTTTGTTCGGTTTATCTCTGGAAACGTGTAGAACTGTTCATCTCTCTCTCCCTCCTTGCACACCCTGACCCTTCGCGCTTGCCCTCCACTTCGAGCTTTTATGGCGGTTCGCCACCTTGGATGCCACTTCCAACACCAGAACAGTGATAGACCACCACCCTTTTCTCTCTTTTTCATTATAGATCTTGATCGAGCGCTTTCTCTGCTTCTCTAGATCTTCTGCCAATCTCTCTCCCATGTGACCGCACTACTGTCAGTGGCCATGGCCTCCTCCAGCATCCTCAAGGTCGCCTCTCCAGCGATCAAGCTCTTCAGCTCCGCCAACAGAGCTCTATTGGGAAAGCCAAGGGAGATGCTGCCCCGGAGTAGCTTCCTGGTTGGAACCCACCGGCTGGTCAGTGGCACTTCTCTCTCTGTGGGGGTTTGTTGCTCAACTTTGGTGGGTGAACATGAGATCACGGCAAGGTCCAGGAGTTGTGCATGTACAAGATGTACTAGAGGGACCGGGAGAGCCCCGCCCACCTCCGCCTCAACCAGAAGCAAGTCGAGAATGCCCTCGGTGACCTCATCCCCTTCACTAACAAGGTAATCCCTCCTTCTCTCCAATCTCCCATCTCCTCTTTCTGCTGCAGATAGAGAAAGAGAGAGAGAGAGAGATGTGGGAAAAAAAGACCCTTTGTAATGGACCACGTCGTTCAAACCCGTTAACCCATTAACGAGCTTGACCTGACTCCGCCTCCCGCGAACAAGTCGTAGTCTCGTAAGGGATATCATGCACATGTCCGTGGAAACACAAAAGAACACACTGATATACATAAAAGATTCACAATCTCATACATATTCACATTGAATTTACATAGCCAAATTTCAACAAAAATCAAAGGAAAATACACAAGCCTGGGGCATACCCCGAGGTGCAACAGAAGAAAATCTACACTGCTGGAGGCGTCGACCCAACACCGCTGCGATGCGGCTTTGAACTGGAAGATGGAAGAGAAACCTCCTGCTCTCCTTCACCTATAGGGAGTAGGGGTGAGGCTCGCATGTCACTGGCTCAGTAGGGAAACTCCCCCAAAAATTGAGTAAACTAAACTCAAGCACGTAAGCAGAAAGCTACGCCAGCAATTTACAAAGTAAACTAAGTAGGATATCAAAGCTGTAAATACCACTTACCACTTGTCATTAACACAAACCAAATTAAATAAGTAAACGGCAAAACCACAACTCGGTGTGCGATGTAAAGTAGAGACCGCCACACTCGAGCCACGTAGACTGGTTCGCGACACCAGCAACTGACTCAGACAAATCACACAAGATTACCTCTCAGCCTCGCAGCCACGGACGAAAGGTCCAGCTGCCGCTCCACGAGGACAAGTCAAACAACTATGGAGGCCAACCAACATCACAACCGTGGACCACACTGCCGCGGGTCCATGCCTGGCACCTTTAAGGACTCTGACCTGAGCTCCCTAGAGTGAGGCACTGGTAACAAGACTAGTTGGGGACCAGTGACATCTACTGGTGTCCGTACCCCCAACTACGAGCGCGCTACAAACGGCAAAACAAAAAACAAACACAAGTCGTTGTCCCACTGTCGTCTTTCCCTCAGCCGAATGTACAACTCAATCTAAGGAGTGAGGGTGTGCAGACAAACGACACAGACCTTGACGGTACAACACAAGTACCAGGACAAGCCCCGAGCACAAGCCTGGCTCACACAGAACCTGGGGCACCCAACTAAAGAGGTAACCACGGTAGGGCCAAGCACACACAAACCTCGTGCACACCGCACAAACCACGTGAAACCTCATGTCAACCACGTGAACACCATATACTGACCGCATGAACAACAGGCCAGTCACGTGTACCCCTTGCTAACCTTGAAAACAACACGCTCCCAGAGTGCAACAGGTGCCATTGCATCGCTATTACTTGTCATACTCAATAAATAACAATTATCGGATAATTTTACCTTAGAAATCATGCACAACAAGACCTCTCGACTGAGGTCGCGACATAGGGTGACGTCGCCTTCAGAACGCGACGCCCCGATGTGTCGCCTTCACAACATGAACGCGGCAGGTCGGCCTGTCGCGTTCAGAACGCGACAGGGGGCTCTGTCTCCTTCACAGGCGAAAACCCTAATCTGGGAGGAACTCCACGGATCACCACCCCAAACCACATAAACCACGCTTAATTCACATTTTACATGCTTTAATGGATACCCTAGCATGGTATCTACTGTTCTCAACATCAAAAACCAATCACACAAGAATCTCATGCAATTAAACAGTGTAAAATGGGCAGAATTCCCCTACCTTCGCGAAGAACACGAAGAACGACAAACCCTCGGCGTTTCCCCCGCTCCACGCAAGGTCCTCGCGGTGAGAACACGCCAAAAACCACACTCCCACGCCGAATCGCCCCAGAAAGCCCGCAACAGCCTCTCCCCCTGGTCAAACAGAGCGTGCTCAGCTTTGTCTGGCCAGCCAGGGTTTAAGAGCTGCTTGCGGTTAAGAACGCGACGGACCCCTCCATCGTGACCTATTCGCGACGAAATTGGGCGTCGCCTTCTTAAGGCTGACATCTGCAGGTCGCCCAGCGCGTGACATGCGACGCACATGCAGACGACAACCACCTCTGAGCGGCAACAAGAACGGGACATGCAGGACCGTCGCGTTCAAAATGCGACGTCCCTCCTTGTCGCGTTCACAAACAATGAACGGACTGGTGTCTTGGGCCCAGCCTGCCAGCCCACAAACACCCCAAACCTGCCCACACCTGAAACACGTCACATTGACCACCACAACTACCAAACAAAGGATCTGGAAAACGATCCACATGGATCTAAAAAACGCGCGACGTTACATTACTGTCATCTAAAAAGAAATTTTGACCTTGAAATTTAAAACATAATTCAAGTAATTAAACTTTAAACACCATAACACGTACTATCATCCAAAAAGATTAAAAAGCTTACTCTAATAGGTAAGGATACGCTTTTGTAGGGGATCGAATAGGTGACTTTGATAAACGAACTAAGAAATTGTGTGTATGGCAGCAGAATTTAAATAAGTAAAACACACAATTCGATCAGATCCAAGTGTGGTGTGTGAATATAGTGAATAAGAACAGCAAACCACACATCAAACCATAATGCACTGAAGATTTTAAGGTGGTTCGGAGAACACAACTTGTGTCTCCTACATCCACCTCCTCACAACGGAGGAACCACGAGCACAAGTGCAGTACAAACTGAGTACAACGACTCCAACCTCTTTGAGTGCAATGACTCAAAGAAACCCAGAAGATAGGCACAATGACCTACTCCAAAGACCACTTGTGAATTCAGCAAATTCACAAGCCCTTGAGCACTACGGCTCAAGCACCAGAGCACAATGGCTCCAACCCAGAGCACAACGGCTCCAAAACAGAGTACAAAGTACTCAAACCTCTGGATCACAATAGATCCAAGTTCTGCTAGAACAAGCACACTTAGAGAATAGATCCTCTAGAAATGATCTATCTCAGTACAATAGAAATGGTAGAGACAAATAGAATTGGGAGATCTGTGTAGAACACATACACAGATTCCCCAGAGAAATTGACACTCTAACCAAGTACAAACTTGGCTGGATCTTCTTCTTGACCAGCACTACTGTAATCACAAGCTCCTTCTCTTCTTCGAATAGGTGACTTTGATAAACGAACTAAGAAATTGTGTGTATGGCAGTGGAATTTAAATAAGTAAAACACACAATTCGATCAGATCCAAGTGTGGTGTGTGAATATAGTGAATAAGAACAGCAAACCACACATCAAACCACAATGCATTGAAGATTTTATGGTGGTTCGGAGAACACAACTTGTGTCTCCTACGTCCACCTCCTCACAACGGAGGAACCACTAGCACAAGTGCAGTACAAACTGAGTACAACGACTCCAACCTCTTTGAGTGCAATGACTCAAAGAAACCCAGGAGATAGGCACAACGACCTACTCCAAAGACCACTTGTGAATTCAGCAAATTCACAAGCCCTTGAGCACTACGGCTCAAGCACCAGAGCACAATGGCTCCAATCTAGAGCACAACGGCTCCAAAATAGAGTACAAAGTACTCAAACCTCTGGATCACAATAGATCCAAGTTCTGCTAGAACAAGCACACTTAGAGAATAGATCCTCTAGTAATGATCTATCTCAGTACAATAGAAATGGTAGAGACAAATAGAATTGGGAGATCTGTGTAGAACACATACACAGATTCTCTAGAGAAATTGACACTCTAACCAAGTATAGACTCGGCTGGATCTTCTTCTTGACCAGCACTGCTGCAATCACAAGCTCCTTCTCTTCTTCTCCTTCTTCTTCCCTTGGCGGCGCTGCTCTACTCCTCTGGATGCAGATGCCTTTTTCCCGCTCTTCCTCCCTTCTTCCAGAAAGCTCTTGGCTCTTGTCTTGCGTTGGATCCTTTGGAGTACCAAACACATGGGTATTTATAGCCCCATATGTCCATAAGGAGCCTTAGGGTACATGGGCACATGATCCAAGACCAATCCCATTGATCCCTAGGAGGCCACGTGTCCAGATGGATCTTAAGATGAAAATTCAGCCGGAGTGTGTCGACACTGTCACTGAGTGTGTCGACACACTGTCCCAATTGCACAATACAGGTCTTCTGGGAGCTGAGACTAGTGTCGACACACTCACTGGCTGTGTCGACACACTGTCCCAGTCTGGCAACTGGGTCTTCTGGAATCTGGGACTAGTGTCGACACTACCAGGGGCTGTGTCGACACACTTGACCCACTCTTCATGAAAAACCTTCAGGGACTCTGACCCAGTGTCGACACCATCAATGGGTGTGTCGACACTACCATGACAAAATCTGTATACACCTGCAAATTTAACACATAAATCATTAGTACAAGATATTATCATTAAAATATGAGATATTAATCATCAAAAACATGGTGTTTAAGTATTATTGTGATATGTATAAAATGTATAACATGTTCAACAAATCATCATCAAAATCACAATATGACATCATCAAAATCAAAGAATGAGTGATGTTCATTGGTCATCATTAAATTACAACTTTAGGAAATTCCAAAACACACTCAACCCAACAGCTTTAGCCATTTGCTCTGCTAACTCCCAGGTATCCTCTCCTCCCTGCCTATTCTCCCACCTGACTTTCACTAATTCAATTTGTTTATTTCTTAGCTTCTGTGTTCTGCGACCTGTGATCTGCACTGGGTATTCTAGCATGGACATATCTGGTTTCAAATCATCTCGCTGATAACTGACTATCTGTACTGGATCTTCAATACATTTTCTCAACATAGAAACATGAAAAACATCATGAGCGTCAGCAAAATCAGCTGGCAGATCAATTCTGTAAGCTGTCTCCCCAATTCTTTCCAGTACTTGGAAGGGCCCCACATATCTTGGGCTCAGCTTTCCCTTCTTACTAAACCTCAAAACACCTTTAGTAGGAGAAACCCTAAAAAAGACAAAGTATCCAACTTCAAACTAAAGTGGCCTGTGACGATTATCTGCATAACTTTTATGTCGGCTCTGAGCTGTCTGCAATTTTTCTTTGATAAATCTGACCATTTCTGTCATTTACTGAATCAATTCAGGACCCATTACCTGTCTCTCTCCCACTTCTTGCCAATTTAATGGAGTTCTGCACGGCCTGCTTTATAATGCTTCATATGGTGTCATTCCAATACTGGTGTGATAACTATTGTTATAAGCAAACTCAACCATACCCAAATGGTGCTCCCAACTGCCTCCCCACACTAAGCAATAAACTCATAACAAGTCTTCAATTGTCTATATTGTTCTTTCTGTCTGGCCATTTGTTTGAGGGTGATAGGCTGAACTGTATCTCAATTCCGTACCAATTACTCTTTGTAAACTTCTCCAGAAACTAGAAGTAAACCTTGGATCTCTATTAGAAACAATTGTCTTCGGGATGCCATGCAACGGAACAATTATGTCAACATAAATTCTTGCTAATCTATCTACTGTTTAGGACATACTTACTGACACTAATCTACATACTTTAGTTAATCTGTCAATAAAAACCCAGATTCCATTATGTCCTATAGCTGTTCTTGGTAACCCCGCCACAAAATCCATAGCAATGTCGTCCCATTTCCACTGTGGAATGGTTAACGGTTGTAGTAAACCTCTAGGCTTCTGATGCTCTGCCTTTATTTGTTGACAAACTGTACATCTTGTAATATATTCTATTATTTCTCTTCTCATGTGTGGCCACAAAAAGTGCTTTTTCAGATCTTGATACATTTTAGTGCTACCTGGATGAATTGCATACCTGGATTTATGTGCCTCTTTAAGAACACTTTGTTTGACTTCTCTTTCTGCGGGTACATATAACATGCCTCTGAGCCTGACTACACAATTATCATCAATGGTAACATCTTCCATTTTCACAATTTTTGCTAAACTTCCATCAGTTCTCTAAGCTTCAATAATCTGCCAATACAAAGATGGCTATACAGTACTACTGGCTAGTACTGCTCGCCGCTGACTGCTCAGAACATATAGTGAATTCTCTACTATTTCCTCATATAATTTCCATTCTTTTATCATCATATAACTCATGTATGCTTTTCTGCTCAATGCATCAGCTACCACATTGGCCTTACCCAGATGGTAAGACAAACTGAAATCATAATCTTTCAAATATTCCACCCATCTACGCTGACGGAGATTCAAATCTTTTTGAGAAAAGATATACTTCAAACTTTTATGATCTGTAAATATTTCAAATCTTTCACCATAAAGATAATGCCTCCACATTTTTAAAGCAAAAACAACTGCTGCTAACTCCAAATCATGCGTTGGGTAGTTCTCCTATGATGGCTTCAATTGCCTGGATGCATAAGCTATCACCTTACCATGTTGCATTAATACTGCTCCAAGCCCTCTTCTTGATGCATCAATATAGACTACAAAACCATCACTGCCTACTGGTAATGTCAATATTGGAGCTGTTGTAAGCCTCTTTTCCAATTCCATAAAACTTTTCTGGCATTCATTTGACCACACAAATGGCACATCTTTTCTGGTCAATTTAGTCATAGGTGCTGCAATTCTGGAGAAGTCCTGAATGAAACGCCTGTAACGCCCCGACGTAGAATATCGGAGCGAAATTACAGTTATTAAATAGTACAAAGCGAGAAATAAATGACAGACCATTGCTCAATTGAAATAATATCCAATAACCTCCAAATTTCATTAATATTCCATCAACATCATGACCTAACTATTACATCAACTGATCAGAGCCATAACTAGGGCCCAGAGTACTTTATTCAAATCTAAACTAATACATATGGACTAACTGACTCATATTTATACTAACTAACTACAAAGCAAATGGTTGCTGAAAAGGGTCACTCCTGGACGTCGTCCTCGTTCCCATCCACGTGAGTGTGGTCATCATTCGACTCACCTGAACACATGAAATAAACACACAGGATGAGCGAATAACGCCCAGTAGGACTTAATATCTCATGAGAACAAGCATGCTTTAAATAATTAATGTCTTAATTGCCATGGTAACAAAAGAGTATAGTCATGTAGAGCAAGTAACGATAGCACGAGTGCAATAGCACTGGTATAGCACAATGATAACGATAATAAAATGGCCAAGTAACGATAATAGCACTTGAATAGATAGCACTTGAATAGATAGCACTTTGATTGTCAACGATTAATTGTTATAGTATTAAATGGCACTGGAAGCATACCGTACACATCCTGATCATGTAACCCTTGCAAGGAAATAACACTCTTCGGGAGCTCTCCCCAGGACCAGATCGGGCCCTATTGCACTGGCATATAGCACTTGTTTGTTCTTTTAGACAATCAATTGTATGGCCATATAGAGTACCAAGAAGAGATGAGAGTACTAGACGAAATAGATGAGAGTACAGAGTGAAAGTGAACAGATGAGAGTAACGAGATAGTAGATGAGATAGGGGTATAATCGTAAAATGATGATAACCCACGATAGTAACAGTTGCACAGCACCAAGTCGGGTACTGGCAGTCTAGTAGAAATCACAACCGCCCACTAGCCTTGCTATGAACACAGGCTAGATGATCCGGCATGATCACGAGGTAAGAGAGAACTCACTAAGGCCGTTTGGATCATACTGATCCCTAGGGTGTAACGAGTTTTAGGGTACAACTAGCTCGTCGGCTAAGGACGTACGCCAAAGCCAAGAAAATTTACGGAGGCCTTGACAAGGATTCCATGGTCCAATCAGGAGTATTCCCGGTGGAGAGGTGGTCCATGCCAAGAGAGTGTGTAGAAACTGGTCTGTCATGCCTCGAGTGCTCGAAGGCTGAGGAAAACGGTAGCGGTGTATAAAATGCACGAGTAAAACGAAGACTAGTGTAATTAATCAAATAGGGAAATTTAGTAACTTATTTCGCTAAATTACTAGATACGTTATTGCATAATTTGATAGGGTTTAAGGGAAAACATGATGGTTATGTGTGTGCAAGTGTAAGAAATCGAAGAGCAAGTATAGTTATGCATATATAGCTTTTAAATTAATAATTTCCATGAAATTAATACTCATTATTAATTAACAAGTTATTATCTAGTATGTCAGCACTTAAACAGGGTCAAATTAACATAAAGACAGGGTTATAACTGTAAGTCTCATGTTCTAGTCACAATACAGAGGTCGCGACGTCGGCCTCAGTCGCGTTCAGGTCGTGACAGGGCTAACCGTCGCGTTCAAAGGTCAGGTCGCAACAGGCTTAAAGGCCACAATCAGGTCGCGACGCTACATCTGGTAGCAATCCGCTGAACCGGCTGCTGGGGTGAACTGGAGGGCAGGTCGCGACCAGTCGACCTGTCGCGTTCAGATCGCGATGGGTCCAGGTGTCGCGACCCCCTCTGAGGTCGCGGCGGATCAGGCCGTCGCGATCTCAGGGAGTGGCCGAGCCCAGAAAAGGGTTTTGCCTTTTTTCCATGTGGGTCTACATGATACATAGCTATTCAAAATTCGATATAAAATCGTACAATGTTCCAAAAAGCATGAAACTAAATTTAAACGAGAGTAGACATGGAGATCCATCACAGGGCACGAGTAATTAGAAAATAGTCATATATAAAGCATGCTTTGACTAGGTTACTTTTCGTTAACCTAAACATGCACAGTCAAGAACAACGATTTAATTCACAAGGCATGCTCAACAGAATTTGGGCAAACTGGGCTCGTTAGAACCCTAACAACATGTAGTATTTATGGTAATTTCATCAAGGCATGAGCATGAGTAGATTTAAGGTTACAGGCAAAACATGAAGGTTCGGGCAAGACATGACAGCAGAGATTTGGGCATTTAATTCGCCCTCATGCAAGAACGAAAAAGGGCGAAACAAGAGGACTTTTGAAAGGGATCATGAACATTACCTAGGGTAATTTTTACACGAATTTAGCTTGAGAGATTACCTACCTTTTGTTGAAGTAAAGGAAACCCTAGTTTGGAGACGAAACTAGAAAAATCCTCCTTGCTCCAAGCCTTCTCCTCCCTTGCTCCTTCGTCCACAGCCTTCTCCTTCATTCTCTAGAGCTCTAACAACGATCTAGGGGGTGATAGGGCCAAAATTGGGGTGTTTAAACGGCTAATAGAGTCCTAAATGCCTAAAACTCCTCTTTTATCTTCCAACTCCAAAAATCGATAATTATCTCCTATTTTCCTATCAATTATCCACTTAAAAGGGCAGAGAGAAGACCTAAATTCATGGCCCAAGGGTTAGGATGGGATATGGGCTCTTATCTTGGATAATTATGGGTTATTTAGTATTTATCTTAACCATTTACTATTAATTAATTAATTATATCCGAAATTGGGATAATTATTTCCCATCCCATGATGGGCTCCTCACAATTAGGCCCATTATTTTGTAATTGAGCCATTTACACAACCCATTAGGGTTTTAACTTATTGAGCTTGTTTTAATGCCCTTTTTATTTCACTTATTTCTCGTTTATTCTAATTAAATCTATTTATTTCATTTATTAAATAAACTTTTATTTTATTTAAGATTTAAAAATCAAGGTTGCTACATCCTCCCCCTCTTAAAAAGAATTTGGTCCCCAAATTCATATGATCGAGAGAGGATTAGTGACTTACCGAACAACTCTGGGTAATTCTGTTGCATTAATGCTTCAGGTTCCCACATGGCCTCTTCAACTTCGTGATTTCTCCACAGTACCTTAACCACGAGTATAGATCGATTCCGAAGCTGTTGCATCTTCTTGTCCAGAATCTTCACTGGCCTTTCTTCATAGGTCATATCTTTATTCAAAATAATGTCATCATAGCTGATTACGTGTGACGAATCATACACGTACTACTTCAGCATTGACACATGGAAAACATTGTGTACGGTAGAGAACTGAGGAGGTAGTGCTAATCGGTACACCACCTCACCAACTCTATCCAAGACCTCAAATGGACCTATGAATCTTGGTCTTAGCTTGCCTTTCATCCCAAACCTTTGAAATCCACGGGTCGGGGATACTTTCAGCATCACATGATCTCCAGTTTGGAATTCTAAATCCCTTCTTCTTTTATCAGCATAGCTCTTCTGCCTGGACTGAGCTATCTTGATTCTATCTCTGATAATCTGTATATCCCTGCTAGTGCTCTACACCATGTCTGGTCCCAGCCATTGTTGTTCACCTACTTCATTCCAATAGACCGGCGATTTACAGCTTCTGCCATACAGTGCTTCAAATGGTGCCATCTTAATGCTCGCCTGATAGCTGTTGTTGTAGGAGAATTCAATCAGGGATAGTTGTTCATTCCAATACCCTTCAAAATCTATAATGCAGGCACGAAGCATGTCTTCCACTATCTGGTTGGTCCTTTCTGTTTGTCCATCCGTCTGGGGGTGGAAGGCAGTGCTGAAATTGAGTTTCGTGCCCAGTGCAGTCTGAAGTCCCTTCCAGAATCTAGAAGTGAATCTGGGGTCACGATCTAAGACTATGGACACGGGAACTCCATGTAATCTTACTATTTCTTTTACATACAGTGCTGCAAGTACATCCACACTCTATGTACTCTTAATTGCAAGGAAATGTGAGGACTTAGTCAAACGGTCCACAATAACCCATATAGCATCGAGTCCACCACGCGTTCGGGGTAAACCCATGATGAAATCCATTCCAATGCTTTCCCACTTCCACTCGGGTATGTCCAGGGGTCTGAGTACACCCGCAGGACGACGGTGTTCAGCTTTTACCTGTTGACAGGTGAGGCAGTGTGCGGCATGC
The DNA here is from genome assembly GCA_014218235.1 of Colocasia esculenta. Taxonomy (NCBI): domain Eukaryota; kingdom Viridiplantae; phylum Streptophyta; class Magnoliopsida; order Alismatales; family Araceae; genus Colocasia; species Colocasia esculenta. Next base: position 64,961,533 of record CM024765.1, on the reverse strand, counting down.
TCAGCCACCTCACGCTTCATGTTTGGCCACCAAAATGACCTTTTCATGTCCTGGTACATCTTGGTTGTGCCAGGGTGAATGGTATATTTGGTCTTGTGGGCTTCATCCATTAGCTTTCTCTTCAGCTCCTCATTATCAGGCACGTATGTCCTAGCTTGGAATAGTATTCTTCCATCCTCAGCGATGGAGAAGTCTGGTCAGCTATGGTCTCCCTGACTTTGACTAGGAATGGATCGTTTGTCTGCTGCTCTCTGATCTCGACCAGGATGTCGGGTTGAGCTCTAAGATTAGCCACTATCATCTAATCGCTTCTCTTCTCAATATTCAGATCCAGACTGGCGAACTGTTCAAGTAATTGCATCTCGCCCATGACTAAACATGATAATGACGCTACTGGCTATCTACTAAGTGCATCAGCTACTGTATTACCTTTGCCCGGGTGATATTGAATGTTGAAATCAAAGTCCTTCAGATACTCTAGCCATCTTCTTTGTCTCATATTAAGTTCCTTTTGAGAAAATAGGTACTTCAGGCTCTTGTGGTCGGAGTAGACAATAAATTGTTCCCCATATAGGTAATGCCTCCAGATCTTGAGTACAAATACCACATCAGCTAATTCTAAGTCATGGACAGGATAATTGACTTCATGAGGCTTCAACTGCCTTGAAGAATATGCTATGACCTTCTCATTCTGCATTAACACGCAGCCTAGACCGATTCCAGATGCATCAGTGTAGACTGAGAATCCTTCGCCCTCAACTGGCAACACGAGGATAGGTGCAGAAGTCAAGAGTTGTTTCAGTGTCTAGAAGCTCTTTTCACACTCTTTGCTCCAAACTTATGGATTCTCTTTCCGCGTAAGACGCGTAAGAGGTACTGCTATCTTGGAGAAGTCTTTTATGAACCGCCTATAGTAACCAGCCAGTCCAAGAAAGCTCCTGATTTCAGTGACATTGGTCGGCCTTTCCCAGTTGAGTACAGCTTCTACCTTGGAAGGATCGACAGCGATACCATCCTTGGAAATAACATGGACTAGGAATGACACCTCCTCGAGCCAGAATTCACACTTGCTCAATTTGGCGTAGAGCTTATTGTCCTGTAAGATCTGCAGAGCGATCCTCAGATGCTCCTCATGCTCTTCCTTGGTCTTCGAGTATATGAGAATATCATCAATGAATACCACGATGAATTTGTCGAGGTAGGGCCGATATATGTTGTTCATCAGTTGCATAAAAGCTGCAGAAGCATTGGTTAGTCCAAAAGGCATGACTACAAATTCGTAATGACCGTACCTGCTCCTGAAATCTATCTTGTAGATGTCTGCATCTTTAATCCTCATCTGATGATATCTCGATCTAAGGTCAATCTTAGAGAAGTATTTAGCTCCTGATATCTGATCAAATAATTCATCAACACGTGGCAGAGGGTACTTGTTCTTGATAGTGAGATTGTTCAACTGCCTGTAATCGATACATAACCTCAGATCCGTCCTTCTTCTTGACGAACAACACTGGTGCTCCCCAAGGAGAAGTACTCAGTCTGATAAAACCTTTTTCCAGCAACTCCATTAATTGCTCCTTTAACTCTTTCAATTCAGTGGGGGACATCCTATAGGGTTGGCGTGAAACCAATGCGGCTCCAGGTATGAGGTCAATTGAGAAATTGACATCTCTTTCAGGTGGTATGCCTGGCAGCTCATCAGGAAACACATCGGGGTATTCTTGCACGATATGGATGTCAGATATCTTAGATGATTTCTTCTCAACCACAATTGCCGCGAGAAATGCCATACAGCCCTTTCTTATCATGTTCTACGCTTTGATGGTAGAGACGAGAGACAAGTGTCTCTTGTGTCTACGTCCCGTAAAAGTCAACTTAGGGAATTCACTAAAGGAATTTTTCCCTCTTCTACAATCCATGATAGCCCCAAAAGTGGATAGCCAACCGGCTCCTAATATGACATCGTAGCCCTCCATGGGCATACAGATCAGATCAGCCCTCAGATTGAGATCACCAATCTTAACATCAGCTAATGGGAAATATTTATTCAATTGAGCCTTTTCTCCCAGTGGTGTTGTGACAGGTAGTTCAAATTCCATAGATGTAGGTTTTTCAGTTAATGTATCAGTAAATGCTTGTGATATGAACGAATGTGTTGCGCTAGTATAAAAAAAACAAATACTGATTGAGAAAAGACAAGTAGTGTACCTTCCACCACTCCACCTTCCTCGGTGGTTTCCACCTCATGGAAGGCCTGCAGTCGGCCGGGCTTCCTCTGTCCCGTAGGACGCTTCTCATTTTCTTTTAGCAGAGGGAAATCGGGTATACGGTGCTCTCGACTACCACAACGAAGGCATGCACCTACCTTCCTCCAGCACTCCTCTACAGTGTGACCTAGCTTGTCACAATGCTTGCATCTGGGCTTGTTGTTCGGAGTAGTAGGATTGGGGACTTTGGGCTTTCTCTCCTGGCTTGGCCCGTCGGTGATGCTTAACGGCCTTTTCTTGCCGTTAGTGGGCTTTCTAGGCGCTCCAGATGTCAGCTCCTTCTTTACCATTCTACCTTTGATGTGTTCGGTGAGTTTGGTCGCATCCTCCAGGCACTGTGCTCTCTTGACCATCTTTGGATAAGTCTGAATATCAAATGGTGTCAGTTGTGTGATAAAAGTGGGTCTAAGCCCATTAAGGAATCTCTTCGCCTTCATCCTCTCGGTGCTCACCAGATGATTGGCATATTGTGCCAACTGGGAAAACTGAGCCTCATACTCAGCGACAGTCAGGTTCCTCTTTTTCAGTGCTGCGAACTCAGCGGCCTTCCTTTCTTGGACTCGTTCGGAAAAGTACTTGGAGTTGAAGTGCTCCTTGAACTCATTCCATGTGAACTGTGCATCTGCTCTGGTTGCCTCAATGGACTCCCACCACGCGCGGGCATCCCTCTCGAGCTGGAAGGTTGCAAGTAACAGCTTATCCCCATCTGTGCATTACATAACGCGGAAGATACGCTCAGTCTCTTTGAGCCAGTTCTCTACCTCATCAGGGCCAGTGGTCCCACTGAAACGAGGCAGATTCAGATTTCAAAAGTTCCGATGTAACTCTCCAGCTCCTCGGTTATTGTTGTTATTAGCTCCAGCAGCCTGAAGCAATGCCTGAGTAAGCTGTTGAATTGTGTGTTGCATGTCACAGAGTTGAGCATGCTCCGCTGCCATTGCTAGTGTTTATGTTCCTTCAAAAGAGAATTTAAATATAAGTCGTTGAGTTTGCACTAAGTTTGTGAGTGTGTGCGTTTATTTTATCTTATTATCCTTGGTTCTACCCATCTCACAAAGGTACAGAATTTAGACTCTAAGTCAAGGCAGGTCAAACCTAGATCATCCTATACTTAAGAATAACCTAGGCTCTGATACCACAAAACAGTAACGCCCCGACGCGGAATATCGGAGCGAAATTACAGTTATTAAATAGTACAGAGTGAGAAATAAATGACAGACCATTGCTCAATTGAAATAATATCCAATAACCTCCAAAATTCATTAATATTCCATCAACATCATGACCTAACTATTACATCAACTGATCAGAGCCATAACTAGGGCCCAGAGTACTTTATTCAAATCTAAACTAATACATATGGACTAACTGACTCATATTTATGCTAACTAACTACAAAGCAGATGGTTGCTGAAAGGGGTCACTTCTGGACGTCGTCCTCGTTCCCATCCACGTGAGTGTGGTCATCATCCGACTCACCTGAACACATGAAATAAACACGCAGGATGAGCGAATAACGCCTAGTAGGACTTAATATCTCATGAGAACAAGCATGCTTTAAATAATTAATGTCTTAATTGCCATGGTAACGAAAGAGTATAGTCATGTAGAGCAAGTAACGATAGCACGAGAGCAATAGCACTGGTATAGCATAATAATAATGACAATAAAATGGCCATGTAACGATATTAGCACTTGAATAGATAGAACTTGAATAGATAGCACTTTGATTGTCAACAATTAATTATTATAGTATTAAATGACACTGGATGCATGTCGTACACATCCTGATCATGTAACCCTTGCAAGGAAATAGCACTCTTCGGGAGCTCTCCCCAGGATCAGATTGGGCCCTATTGCACTGGCATATAGCACTTGTTTGTTCTTTTAGACAATCAATTGTATGGCCATATAGAGTACCAAGAAGAGATGAGAGTACTAGACGAAATAGATGAGAGTACAGAGTGAAAGTGAACAGATGAGAGTAACGAGATAGTAGATGAGATAGGGGTATAATCATAAAACGATGATAAACCACGATAGTAACAGTTGCACAGTACCAGGTCGGGTACCGGCAGTCTGGTAGAAATCACAACCGCACACTAGCCATGCTATGAACATAGGCTAGATGATCCGGCAAGATCACGAGGTAAGAGAGAACTCACTAAGGCCGTTTGGATCGTACTGATCCCTAGGGTGTATCGGGTTTTAGGGTACAACCAGCTCATCGGCTAAGGACGTGCGCCAAAGCCAAGAAGACTTACGGAGGCCTTGACAATGATTCCCTGGTTCAGTCAGGAGTCTTCCCGGTGGAGAGGTGGTCCATGCCAAGAGAGTGTGTAGAAACTGGTCCGTCGTGCCTCGAGTGCTCGAAGGCCGAGGGAAACAGTAACGGTGTATAAAACGCGCGTGTAAAACGAAGACAAGTGTAATTAATCAAATAGGGAAATTTAGTAACTTATTTCGCTAAATTACCAGATACATTATTGCATAATTTGATAGGGTTTAATGGCAAACATGATGGTTATGTGTGTGCAAGTGTAAGAAATTGAAGAGCAAGTATAGTTGTGCATATATAGCTTTTAAATTAATAATTTCCATGAAATTAATACTCATTATTAATAAACAAGTTATTATCTAGCATGTCAGCACTTAAACAGGGTCAAATTAACATAAAGATAGGGTTATAACTATAAGTCTCATGTTCTGGTCACATTATAGAGGTCGCGACGTCGGCCTCAGTCGCGTTCAGGTCGCGACAGGGCTAACCGACGCATTCAGAGGTCAGGTCGCGACAGGCTTAAAGGCCACAATCAGGCCGCGACGCTACATCCAGTCGCAATCCGCTGAACCGGGTGCTGGGGTGAACCGGAGGGCAGGTCGCGACCAGTCAACCTATCGCGTTCAGATCGCAACGGGTCCTGGTGTCGCGACCCCCTCTGAGGTCGCGACAGATCGGGCCATCGCGATCTCAAGGAGTGGCCCGAGCCCAGAAAAGGGTTTTGCCTTTTTTTTCTAGGTGGGTCTACATGATACATGGCTATTCAAAATTCGATATAAAATCGTACAGTGTTCCAAAAAGTATGAAACCAAATTTAAACGAGAGTAGACATGGAGATCTATCACATGGCATAAGCAATTAGAAAATAGTCATGTATAGAGCATGCTTTGACTAGGTTACTTTTGTTAACCTAAACATGCATAGTCAAGAACAATGATTTAATTCGCAAGGTATGCTCAATAGAATTTGGGCAAACTGGGCTCGTTAGAACCCTAACAACATGTAGTATTTATGGTAATTTCATCAAGGCATGAGCATGAGTAGATTCGAGGTTACAAGCAAAACATGAAGGTTTGGGTAAGACATGATAGCAGAGATTTGGACATTTAATTCACCCTCATGCAAGAACGAAAAAGGGCGAAACAAGAGGGCTTTTGAAAGGGATCATGAAGACTACCTAGGGTAATTTTTACATGAATTTAGCTTGAGAGATTACCTACATTTTCTTGAAGTAAAGGAAACCCTAGTTTGGAGACGAAAATAGAAAAATCCTCCTTGCTCCAAGCCTTCTCCCCCCTTGCTCCTTCGTCCACAACCTTCTCCTTCATTCTCTAGAGCTCTAACAACGATCTAGGGGGTGATAGGGCCGAAATTGGGGTGTTTAGATGGCTAATAGAGTCCTAAATGCCTAAAACTCCTATTTTCTCTTCCAACTCCGAAAATTGATAATTATCTCCTATTTTCCTATCAATTATCCACTTAAAAGGGCAGAGAGAAGACCTAAATTCATGGCCCAAGGGTTAGGATGGGATATGGGCTCTTATCTTGGATAATTATGGGTTATTTATTATTTATCTTAACCCTTTACTATTTATTAATTAAATATATCCGAAATTGGGATAATTATTTCCCATCCCATGATGGGCTCCTCACAATTAGGCCCATTATTTTGTAATTGAGCCATTTACACAACCCATTAGGCTTTTAACTTATTAGGCTTATTTTAATGCCCTTTTTATTTCACTTATTTCTCGTTTATTCTAATTAAATCTATTTATTTCATTTATTAAATAAAAATTTTATTTTATTTAAGATTTAAAAATCGAGGTTGCTACAACGCCTGTAATAACCTGCCAAGCCCAAGAAACTCATAATTTCTGTAATTGTCTTCAGTGTTTCCCACTTCATAACTGCTTCTACCTTAGCTGGATCTACTGCAACTCCTTCTGCTAAAATAACATGACCCAGAAACTAAATTTCCTTCAACCAAAACTCACACTTACTGAATTTAGCATACAATTGATTATCTCGCAAAAGCTGCAATGTAAGCCTCAAATAAGCTGCATGCTTCTCTTCAGATGCTGAATAAACCAGTATGTCATCTATAAAAACCACTATAAACTGATCCAGATAAGGGTGAAACATTCTGTTCATCAAATTCATAAACGCTGCTGGTGCATTGGTTAGCCCAAATGGCATAACCACAAACTCATAATGCCCATACCTAGTTCTAAATGTTGTCTTATCAATATCTTCTTCCCTTATTCTTAACTGATGATACCCTGGCCTCAAATCAATTTTGGAGAACACTTTAGCTGATTGAAGCTGATCAAATAGATCATCAATTCTTGGCAATGGATACTTGTTCTTTATAGTAACATCATTTAACTTTCTGTAATCAATACACATTCTAAAGTTGCCATCCTTCTTTCTTACAAATAGCACTGGAGCTCCCTACGAAGAATGACTTGGCCTGATGAATCCTTTTTCCAACAATTCCTGCAACTATTTCTTTAACTCTTTCAATTCTGCTGGAGCCATTCTATATGGGGCCTTAGAAATTGGCAAAGTTCCTGGTTGCAATTCAATCGTAAAATCCACCTCTCTTTGTGGAGCTAAACCTGGCAAGTCATTTGAAAATACATTCGAAAATTCCCTGATTACTGGAACCATCTCTACTGATTTACCAATCTCAACCTAGCTCACAGAAGTCAAATAAGCTACACATCCCGCATTTAACAATTTTCTAGCTCTATTTGCTGAAATTATAATCTTGGAGGTATAGAAAGGCATACCTTGAAATTTGAACACTACTCCACCGGATGACAAAACTTGATTCTCTTCTTTCTGCAATCTACCATAGCTCCATAGGCCTCAAGCCAATCCATACCCAGGATAATATCATAATCTCTTAATTGTAAAGCATATAATCTACTTGGCATTTGAGTCCCTTGAATCACAATAGGAGCCTCATCTACATAACAAGAGGTGAGCATAAACTCACCCGAGGGAACCTCTACTACCAACTCACACAATTTCTCTTCTAGTGGATGTACCATACAATCCAAAAACTCCTCAGAAATAAAAGAATGTGAAGCACCCGGATCAAATAAAACTCTTGCTGAAAAATCATATATAGGTAATATACCTTCTATTAGATTTGACGCCTCTGCCTGGGCTCGGGTGACAGCCATAACCCGACCTCTCCCTCGCTGGTGCGGTGCTCCCTTACCACGACCTGCTGGTGACTGCTGGGGCTGCTGAACTGCCTCTCTTCCATATCCATATTCCCGATGATAGGGACAATTGTGGATCAAATGCCCCGGCTGATCACAATTATAACACTTGTATCTTGGTGGAACAGTAGGCTGCCTAGCAGTGCTCTGCTGCGACTCCTCCACCTCTGGCCTATAGCCACACCCCTGCTAAAACATTTGCTGGTGACCTTCTCTTCCTCCTCGACCTTGGAATACCTTCTTCAACTTTTGTCCCCACTTACTGAAACCTGAGAAAGATGCTCCCGCTGGCGCCTTTCCTTTGCTAATCCCCGTGGATTGTTGTGGTAGCCGAAAACTACCTAAACCTAACTCTTCTGCTTGTCGAGTCTGAACGGACCTCTCTAGTGTTGCTGCTCTCTGGGCTGCTTCTTCCACAGTCTTGCACATCAGCGGTATCACCGCATTCTGCAACTTTGCCCTTAAGCTTTGTATTAAATACTCGACCATCATAGCATTATCTGATACAACATAGGGTGCATATCGGCTGAGTGCCATAAACCTCATCTGGTACTCTAGAACAGAAGAATTCCCTTGTTGAAGTGTCCGGAATTGCTCCCTTTTTGCCTGATGCACTTGCACTGGGAAGAAGGTGTCATTAAATACCTCAAGAAATTCCAACCAAGTGATGGTCTCCTCTATCCTGCCCGCAAATGTAGTCTGCATCTTTAACCTCCACCATTCTTGAGTGAAACCCCTTAATTGATATGCAGCTAACACAACTCTATATGCTGGTGGACATCTCATCGTCACAAATACTCTTTCAATCTCATGAATCCAGTGCTCCGCTGTGTTTGAATTCGGTCCTCTGTATATGTTGGCGGCTACAACCTCAAAAAATTTTCAACCTACATCATTGGTTCTTCTGCTGCCCTCACAGGCGGTGGCAGTGGCGGTGGTGCAGGTACTACAAAAGGTACCTCCACGCCGGGTGGTGGTGGAACTGGTGCCACTGGTACAACCTCTCCTGCAACTGGTGGTACTACTACTGGCGGTACCGGTGCCTGTTGGTCCATTCTCATCTGAATCTCCGTGAGATTTTCCCATATCCTTTCTATCATGCGCTGAGTAGACTCATCAGGCTCATCTCCTCCACCACCCCAATCCCTCCTATCAGGCATCTCAAATTCCTAACACATTCCAACCCATATACACGAAAGCAAATCATTACAAAACTAAGGCCAGCTACCAGCAGTAGACTAGTGTAGAAATAAGGCTATGTAATTTCCCAGTTCCTTTATATTTACACAGATCTTACTCTGATACCAACTGTAACGGACCATGTCGTTCAAACCGGTTAACCCATTAACAAGCTTGACCTGACTCTGCCTCCCGCGAACAAGTCGTAGCCTCGCAAGGGATATCATGCACATGTCCGTGGAAACACAAAAGAACACACTGATATACATAAAAGATTCACAATCTCATACATATTCACATTGAATTTACATATCCAAATTTCAACAAAAATCAAAGGAAAATACACAAGCCTGGGGCATACCCCGAGGTACAACAGAAGAAAATCTACACTGCTGGAGGCATCGGCCCAACACCGCTGCGATGCGGCTCTGAACTGGAAGACGGAAGGGAAACCTCCTGCTCTCCTTCACCTGTAGAAAGTAGGGGTGAGCCTCGCATGTCACTGGCTCAGTAGGGAAACTCCCCCAAAAACTGAGTAAACTAAACTCAAGCACGTAAGCAGAAGCTACGCCAGCAATTTATAAAGTAAACTAAGCAGGATATCAATGTTGTAAATACCACTTACCACTTGTTGTTAACACAAACCAAATTAAATAAGTAAACGGAAAAACCACAACTCAGTGTGCGAGGTAAAGTAGAGACCGCCACACTCGAGCCACGTAGACTGGTTCGCGACACCAGCAACTGACTCAGACAAATCACACAAAACTACCTCTCAGCCTCGCAGTCACGGACGAAAGGTCCAGCTGCCGCTCCACAAGGACAAGTCAAACAACTGTGGAGGCCAACCAACACCACAACCGCAGACCACACTGCTGCGAGCCCATGCTTGGCACCTTTAGGGACTCTGGCCTGAGCTCCCTAGAGTGAGGCACTGGTAACAGGACTAGTTGGGGACCAGTGACGTCTACTGGTGTCCCACTGTCACTATCCCACTGTCGTCTTTCCCTCAGCCGGACGTACAACTCAAGCTAAGGAGTGAGGATGTCCAGGACAGACGACACAGACCTTGACGATACAACACAAGTACCGGGATAAGCCCCGAGCACAAGCCTGGCTCACACAGAACCTGGGGCACCCAACTGAAGAGGTAACCACAGTAGGCGTCGTACTACTTGCCACGCACACACAAACCTTGTGCACACCGCACAAACCACGTGAAACCTCACGTCAACCACGTGAACACTGTACACTGACCACGTGAACAACATGCCAGTCACGTGTACCCCTTGCTAACCTTGAAAACAACATGCTCCCAGAGCACAACAGGTGCCATTGCACCGCTCTACTTGTCATACTTAATAAATAACAATTATCGGATAATTTTACCTTAGAAACCATGCACAATAAGACCTCTCGGCTGAGGTCGCGACATAGGGTAATGTCGCCTTTAGAACACGACGCCCCGATGTGTTGCCTTCACAACATGAATGCGACGGGTTGGCCTGTCGCGTTCAAAACGCGACAGGGGGCTCTGTCGCCTTCACAGGCGAAAACCCTAATCCGATAGGAACTCCACGTATCACCACCCCAAACCACACAAACCATGCTTAATTCACATTTTACATGCTTTAATGCATACCCTAGCATAGTATCTAATGTTCTCAACATCAAAAACCAATCACACAATCATCTCATGCAATTAAACGGTGTAAAATGGGCAGAATTCCCCTACCTTCGCGAAGAACGCGAAGAATGACAAACCCTCGGTGTTTCCCCCACTCCACGCAAGGTCCTCGCGGCAAGAACACGCCAAAAACCACACTCCCATGCCGAATCGCCCCAGAAAGCCCGCAACAGCCTCTCCCGCTGGTCAAACAGAGCGTGCTCAGCTCTGTCTGACCAGCCAGGGTTTAAGAGTTGCCTGCGGTTAAGAACGCGACGGACCCCTCCGTCGCGACCTATTCGCGATGGAACTGGGCATCGCCTTCTTAAGGCTGACGTCCGCAGGTCGCCCAGCGTGTGACACGTGGCGCACATGCAGACGACAACCGCCTCTGAGCGGCAACAAGAACACGACATGCAGGACCGTCGAGTTCAGAACGTGACGTCCCTCCTTGTCGCGTTCACAAACAGTTAACGGGCTAGTGTCTTGGGCCCAGCCTGCTAGCCCACAAACACCCCAAACCTGCCCACACACCTGAAACACGTCACATTGGTCACACACTGGCCACCACAACTACCAAACAAAGGATATGAAAGACGATCCACATGGATCTGAAAAACACGCGACGTTACACCCTTCTTTAGATTTTGTTTTTAATTCTGATCTGTTATGTGGTCCGCTGCAGCTCTTCCACGAGAACCTGAAGAAGCAGTTGGGCATCACGGTGGGGATCTGCGCCTTGAACGAGCACGTCCCGGAGAAGAACGGCGACGACTACACAACTTCTACTTCGGTGACTACGGGCACCTCTCAGTGTATGGCCCCTACCTCACCTACGAGGACTTTCTACCTCGCCGTCACTGGCGGCTTCGGGATCTTTGCCGATGCCCACGGCCAAGCAAAGCTGCAGCAGCTCGTCTTCCCCTTCCAGATCTTCTACGGGGTTTCTTTAAGAGTAGAAAACTTTTTCGCAAAGTAGCACACTTTGACCGTGGACTGTGTTTGGGTTCAAAAAAATAATAAATAGAAAGTCGAACGAGCGCTGTATGATTTGCAAGTCGGATGAGATATCACCGACTTGCAAGTCTGCCAAGGGCAGTCCGACTTGCAAGTCGGACTGCCCTTGGCCGACTTGCTCCCTGGGAGGGGTCTGGCTTGCAAAGGCTGGCCTCCCAGGAAGCTGGCCGACTTGCAAAGAGTCCATGAAAAAAAAATCAAACCATCTGTAAACAAGCAGATTTGTGTATCATAATTTTATACTTACATCTTAATATTATCATATGAGTTTTAGAAACAAAACAAATTAGGTATTCGATATGCATGTTATGTTGCAAATTATCCTACTTCAATCCATCAAACATATCAATAGGTTTAGCAACCAAGCCAGACACTTGAACCCACGATATCATCTCCTAAAATTCTCCTACTATAGCAGCTTACGACAACACGCCGCGGCACGTCGCAGACCGGATCGAACCGGTCCGATCCGGTTCGGTCCGGTCTGCTAATTTTATTTTTTTTCCATACTTTTCTCATATTCGGTGCATTAAAGTGATGTAAATGGTGTCTAATTGAGATAAAATTTTAAAAAAAATTAATTAAGAGATGATACAAATTATAGTAATTTTAATTTAATTTTTTAAATTAATTTTTTGTCAGATAAATATTGTCCCAAAAATTATTAGATCGACTTAAGCTCTACATTTAATGATCTAAATAGTGTCTAATTGAGATGAAATTTTAAACATAAGTTAATTAAGAGATGATACAAATTATAGTAGTTTTAGTTTAATTTTTTAAATTAATTTTTTGTCAAGTAAAATTATCCCAAAAATCATTAGGTCGACTTAATCTCAACATCTATACATCAATAATTTCTGATTTTTATATTTCTAAAAGCAGTATATTTTTTTTGGTAATTATGATGACTTTAGATTTAATTTTACTTTTGGAACTGAATGTCGTTTCGTCGAAGTGCGCACAATCAAAAGATAGTACCCATGGTTCGCCGTACCGCGGCAAACCACCATGGTACGTGCGAACTGTACCACGAGCCCAGTCACAATCGGGTCAACCCAATGGGGTGATCCAAGTGTGCCACGACACATTGATGACTGGTGTGGTACGGTCCGCTAAATCTGTTTATTCTTTTTTTCATTTCTCTCTCACATCCAGTGTATTTAAAGGGTTTAAATTGTGTCTAATTGAGATGAAATTTTAAACATAAACTAATTAAGATATGATACAAATTATATTAATTTTATTTTAATTATTTTTTTCGTCAAGTAAAAATTGTCTCAAAATTTTATTAGGTCCACTTAATCTCCACATCTATACATCAATAACTCATGATATTTATATTTTTAGAATTAGTATAATTTTCTAGTAATTTTGATGACATCAGATTTGACTTTATTTTTGGAACCAAATATCGTCTCGTTGACGTGTACAGAGGGTTCTCCGTACCGCGATAAATCTTGTGTGCACTTAAGGAGTCTAAATGGTATCTAATTGAGATGAAATTTTAAACATAAACTAATTAAGAGATGATATAAATTATAATAATTATGGTTTAATTTTTTAAATTAATTTTATCAAGTAAAAATTATCCCAAAAATTAATAGGTCGACTTAATCTCAACATCAATGCATTAATATTTTTTGATATTTTATATTTTTAAATCAGTACTTTTTTTTATAAAAGTTATACCCCTACTATAAGAGTTTTGTGGACTTATAGAACCTTGCTTTTGAGACTTATGGTGGTAGATCAACTAAAATCCCATTAAGATTTCTTGGTAGCACTAGTTAAGGCGATTTACATCTCTCATAAATATGAGAGGTTGGCTACCATGCTAATTTGTTGAGTCCTAGAGTAGCAGCAGGTGTGTTGTCGTAAGCTGCTATAGCAGGAGAATTTTAGGAGATGATATCGAGGGTTCAAGTGTCTGGCTTGGTTGCTAAACCTATTGATGTGTTTGCTGGGATTGAAGTAGGATAATTTGCAACATAACATGCATATCGAATACTTAATTTGTTTTGTTTCTAAAACTCATATGATAATATTAAGATGTAAGTATAAAATTATGATACACAAATCTGCTTGTTTACAGATGGTTTGATTTTTTTTTCATGGACTCTTTGCAAGTCGGCCAGCTTCTTGGGAGGCCAGCCTTTGCAAGCCAGACCCCTCCCAGGGAGTAAGTCGGCCAAGGGCAGTCCGACTTGCAAGTCGGACTGTCGGACTGTCCTTGGCCGACTTGCAAGTCGGTGATATCTCATCCGACTTGCAAACTGTACAGCGCGCGCCCGACTTTCTATTTTTTATTTTTTTTAACGCAAACACGGTCTACTGTTAAAAATGTGTTACTTTGTGAAATAATTTTTTTACTCTGTTATTATCCTTAAAAAGTTTTCAAACTCTACTATTTTTAAAGAAACCCCGATCTTCTACACCTTCTACCTGTAGGGAATCCCAAACCTCTCTGCTGAGCTTCTGGGGGCGCCAATGTTGTCCAGTCCCACGGTGGAGCCGACGCCGGAGGCCACTGCTTGCGAGCCGCACCACACCATCAAGAACTTCACCAACTAGGAGTGTGAGGAAGTAGGGGGGAAGTAGAGGTGGATGTGGGGAGCCGGAATTGATTCCTATATGGTTTTTTTCTAATTAAACCTTGTATTATTTTTAAATTATTGGTGTCCTTTCTGATGATCTTAGTGCATTGAAATATGAACTATGTTGTTTGGTTCTACGGTGGAGAATGAAGTGGGTATTCTGGTTCCTTCTACTCGGTCTTAATCCTCCATATTTCTATACCTATGGTGGCACATCCCAAACTTAGGAGCAGAAGAATAAAGGAAAGTCTGACATCATTCATGCATCCTTCGGATGTGCCTTATCCTGCTACATGGTTAGAAATCGTGCTTTGTGTACTCATGTTTTGTTTAGTGATCTCAATCTGTGTAATTGTTAGCTTGGGGTATCCTCTGGCTAACCTTTTGTGTTTAGTAGCTTCACTTCAGCAATCTGTTGTAGTCTTTCAATGTTATCCATGGTGCTTCTTGGGTGCATCCCTATGCAATTTTATGCATCTATGTTAATCTAATGAATGGAGCTATTGTGAGGATCTACTACGACCCGAGATCAAAGAAACACAGCGGAAAATGAGATTTAAATTTTGATCTCGATCCGTTTTGCTAGACACAAATCTGACTATCGGATAGTCGAAATCACCTTACGTGGAATCGGATCCGCGTTCGTATGACTGCGAGGAGGTGGCGCTACAAGCCGTTCAACTGTCCGGCCTCCAGCGGTGTCCACGCGATCTTCCTCGCGACGATCCACGCCCGCTCCCTCGTGCCCGTCCACGCTCGCTCCCTCGGGTTCTGCAACGCTCGAAGACTGAGCTTGGATCCGCGCCGATCTCCGCGACATGTGACGCAAGAGAGAGGGAGAGAGAGAGAGAAAGAGGGGGGCGGCCCTGGGGAAACCTTGATGCTTGGCCAGGGTTCTCCCATCACGTCATTATATAAAGATTGCGGTTTTTCATAAAAACCCCTGATCTTTATATAATTAGATCGTCGCATGAAAACCTTATACGTGTGACCCTCTAGGCCCAAGTACCAATCCAGTTAATGGCCCAATAAATTAGTAACTCTTACTAACTTAATTAATTAGTTAATATCTCATATCTAATTAATAATCTGAGTCAACTTTATCTAGTCGACTAAGCAGGGCCTCCAAACACGTTGGGTGCCAAGCAACACCACATGAACCTAGAAGGTATTGGGGTTCTGCAACCCTCACAAGGAACCTTTCCGTCATCAGTTACCGTGTAGATATAATCTCTCATTTGCACATACTCTTGAACAACTTAGGATATGGTACACTGTCAAATCCTAACTTGTTGTTCCACTGGGACTCGATGCTTTAGATTAATATCAAAAAATCCCTTTTTGATATTTTGTCTGCCCTGGCCAGGGACTCCATTGCATCGTTCCCTTGAGTATTCTCCCTCTATGTACCGAGGGAAAATGATCCCTTATTGACCACTCAATCCCCTTCGAAGGTCTTCCGCTATGTCCGAACATTGACTGTTTGGAATCTCTTGAATAGAGATTCGTTGGTCAAGCTCAAAACACAGAAGTCCACCAACAATGTGTCTTTGGTGTCTCAGGTCTAAAGATCATCTACACTACTGTGACAATTGAATCTTTCTGGTTGACAGTTAGGTACAATTCCATCCAGTGATTCTATCGGATCAGTTCAGTGAACCCTTTCTCTAAAGAGCACTTATTGTTTCTCCTTAGTGTCTCCACACACATGACTATGAGATCAGTCATCCTCATCATATGAGCAGGAGTAAACATACTATTCTATCCGGATATCTGATGTCCTTCTCAGGTATCCACCGAATATGAACATTTAGAATATGTGTTTATTAAGTGAGTAGTCTCATTAGTATGATCACACATCATAGTCTACCCACTATTGCACATGTTCGGGACTTTATTATAATACCAACATAGTAAAATAATAAATAAAAGCCATTTTATTAATAACTGAACAAAAGATACAATATGAGATTTGCTTGTTGTCCACCTAAGACTAACAATCTCCCACTTGGACTAAAGCCAATCACCTTTATGCATTAAGCCCATAGCTATCAGGTGACCTCAAACACAATTTGAGCTAAAGCTTTGTTAGTGGATCTGCTACATTGTCAGCTAATGGAACCTTTTCTACCACTACACTCCCGCTGCAATTATCTCTCTAATCAGATGAAAGCGCCTCAGAATGTGCTTAGACTTCTGATGAGACCGCGGCTCTTTCGCTTGTGCAATAGCTCCATTGTTGTCACACACAGTGGGATAGGATCTGAAATAGAAGGAACGACGCCAAGATCGGTGATGAACTTCTCAACCACACTGCTGTCCTTGGCGGCTTCAGCGTGCAGCAATATACTCAGCTTCGGTCGTCGAGTCTGCAGTTGTTTCCTGCTTGGAACTTTTCCAGCAAACTGCACCTCCGTTTAGAGTAAAAAAAAATCTAGATGTAGACTTGCTATCATCTAGATCTGACTGAAAACTCGAGTCAGTAAAGCCCCGGAGTTTCAGTTCACCTCCTCCATAAACTAGAAATGTATCCTTAGTCCTTCTCAAGTATCTTAGGATACACTTCACAACCATCCAGTGCTCTTGACTTGGATTAGCCTGAAATCTGCTCGAAACACTTTGAGCATAGGCTACTCAGGTCTTGTACATAGCATGGCATACATGATAGATCCTATGGTAGAAGCATAAGGAACTCTATCCATGATTGCCTTCTCTCTTCGGAGTCTTTGGAGACTGTTCTTTAGAGAGATGAATTCCTGTCTCACTGGTATGAGTCCTCTTTTGGAATTCTCCATGCCACCTTTTGACAATGGTATCTATGTACATAGATTGGGTTAAACCAAGCATCCTCTTTTGATCTATCCCTATAGATCCGTATTCCCAATACGTAGAATGCTTCTCCCCAAATCTTTCATGGAGAAATTCTTTGACAGCCAAATCTTTACAGAAGACAACATTGCCACATCATTCCCAATGAGTAGAATGTCATCTACGTAAAGAAGTAGAAAGGTGACAGCACTCCCACTTGTTTTCTTGTAACACACATGTTCATCTCATTCTTAATGAAGTCATAAGATTTAATGGCCCATCAAATCTTATGTTCCAACCCTGGAGGCTTGTTTTAGTTCATATATGGACCTCTGTAGCTTGCACACTTTGTCTGGAAATTCCTTAGATGTGTAACCTCTGGTTGTATCATATACACCTCTTCCTCAAGATTTCCCATTGAGGAAGGCGGTTTTCACATCCATTGCCAGATTTCATAATCATAGTGTGCCGCTATGGCAAGGAGAACTCTAATTGATTTTACCATGGCAACTGGGGAAAAAGTTTCATCATAGTCAACTCCTTGTCTTGACGATAACCTTTTGCCACTAGTCTTGCCTTGTATGTATCAATTGTCCATCAGCACCGATCTTTTTCTTAAAGATCCATTTGCACCCTATGGGTACAATACCCTCAGGTACATCAACTAAGTTCCAAACTTTGTTAGTGTACATGGACTGTATCTCAGAGTTCATAGCCTCCTGCCATTTCCCGCTTTGGGCTTTCAATGGCCTCCAGGTAAGTCATAGGGCATCATCCTCATGGTAGGGTTTCTTCGAGTCACCTCCATCAATATGTCCCACATATCGTGCTGATAACTTTGTTACTCTACCTGACTTGCGTGGTTCATTGGTGTGTGTAACAATAGGATCACGAACCAACACCTCACTCTTAGAGGCAGTGTTTGACTTGTGGATCTGGAACCTCTTCCAGTATTACTTTCTCCCACTATCTTCTTGGAGAAGATTTCCTCCTCCAGAAAGATAGCTCTCCTGGAAACAATCACCTTTTATTCCTCAGGACAGTAAAGTAATATCCAAATGTCTCCTTTGGATATCAACAAATCTACACTTACGTGTCCTAGATTCTAGTTTGTCTGGATCGTGCCTCTTTACATGGGCTGGACACCCCATACTTTAACATGTTTAAAAATTTGGTTTTCTGCCCTTCCATATCTCATATGGTGTAGAAGACACAGACTTACTAGGAAACTTGTTCAACAAGTAAGCAGCTGTCTCAAGTGCATATCCCCATGAGACCTGGTAATTCTGAAAAGCTCATCATTGATCGTACCATGTCCACAAAGTGCGATTTCTCCTTTCCGACACCCCATTCATCTGTGGTGTATAAGGAGGGGTAAGCTGAGATAGGATACCATTATCCTTCATGAACTGTGTGAATTCTGTACTTAAGTATTCTCCTCCTCGATCTGATCGAAGAGTCTTAATACTCTTTCCAGTTTGCTTCTCCACTTCATTTTTAAATTCTTTGAACTTCTCAAAGCTTCTGATTTGTACTTCATTAAAGTACCATATCCGAATCTAGAGAAGTCTCAATGAATGTAATGACGTATGAGAAGCCACCTTGGCCTGGGTAGACATAGGCCGCAAAGCATACATCTGAATGTATAAGCCCTAATAACTCTTGGCACGTTCTCCATGTCCAGTAAATGGAGATTTGCCATTTTACCCATAAGACAAGACTCACAAGTTTCAAATGATTCATAATCAAATGGGCTTAAATACCCATTATTATGCAACTTTTGAAGTCTAGCTTCGCCTATATGTCCAAGCCTACAATGCCACAAGTAGGATTGATTCACACTATTCTTGCTCTTCTTAAGAGCCATATCAAGATGGAGATCATGATTAAACATCCAAAAGATATAAAACCATTGACTATATTCGCAGTAGCAATCAATTATTACTGAGATAAAGAGAACAACATTTGTTCTTTATTGTCAACGTATATCCTACTCTGTCTAAACATGAAACAGAAATGATGTTCTTTATATGCTAGGAACATAATAACAATTTTCTAAATTAGAACATCTCCAGATGGGAGCTTAAGGTTCACTGTCCCCACAGAGCTTGCCACAACTTGCGCCATTTCCTAGCCTAGCTCCACCTCTTTCTTGGTCAGCTTCTTTTCTACTTGTCAGCACCTGCTCATTGCATATGAGAAGCACATCCAGTATCTAATACCCATGATGTAGAATCTCTACTGACAAGTGTAACTCTATCATATAGATACCTGAAGCATCACCTTGCTTCACAGTGCCTTGAGCTTTGTCCTTGAGGTATTGCTTGCAATCCTCTTCCAGTGACCTTTCTGTGACATAGAAGCACTCACTTTTCATCTCCTGTTTCCTTCTTTTCTTCTGAGCTGGTTTGTTTTAACATGCTTCTTTTGATTTCCTTTTTTAAAGGATTGAACGCCCTCCTCTTTCTGTTGGTCTTACCAACTAAAAGGACTTGAGGTTTTTCTTCTGAAGGTTTCCCTCAGCAGTCTTAAGCATGTTAGCACCTCAGCCAACTTGACCTGAATCTTGTTCATGTTAAAGTTTAACAATGAACTGAGAGTATGAGTCTGAAGTGATTGGCAGGATGAGGTCTGTGCTCATTCCTTGGGGAGTTCAATCCAAGGACCACTAACCTCTCAATCCACTCTATCATCTCAATACATGAGTCTGTACTGAAGATCCCTCAGCCATCCTTGCTCTGAACAGACTTTTAGATATCATATCTTTCAGTCCCTGCTCTGCTCAGCAAAAAGCTCCTTCAAATGGGCAAGATGGCTTGGCATCCATGTCTTCATGCTGCCTCTGCAACTCATTGCTCATGAGACAAGCATGAAACATTGTGCCATGGGGAATCCTGCTTCCATTCTCATACTCAAGCACCTCTCCTTCAGGGGCATCTGATGTCGCCTCAGCAGGGGCCTCACTTTCCAGGACATAGGCGATTTGCTCAGACCTGAGGACAATCTTCAGGTTTCTGAGCCAATCGGTGTAGTTTGGGCCTGTCAAAACGGTTGGCATCCATATGCCACGTAACGAATTCCCCTGACGACATTTTAGCCTACAGGAGATAAAATAATATAATTAGCAGATGTTCAGTTATTATTTAAAACAAGATATGGTCTTTAATCTAATTTAAAAACTCCCACTAATTTTCGACGAAATGCATATCCCTCAAATATGCAGGTGGGAGATCCGACAATCCCTAGTGGGGATCAGAATCTCAATGACTCATACCATGACCTTGTGTATAACACAACAAGTCATGATATGACCAAAGAGCACCCATCTCATGGGACTTGCAACCCTTTGCAATATCTGATCATTATTCGGTCCCTGCATCTTTAATGGCCTTGTGGATAGCACAACAAGCCATAAAGTGCAGTCTAAGCTTTACCATCGTTACTTAACGCAGATAGATTAGGATGTAGCCCTTGTGGATAGCACAACAGAGCTACACCGTGCCTCTACCTCGTTTACATGCATCCATATGCAATAGTTTTAAGACTTATTTCACAATTAAGTGGGTCTTGTGGATAAACAACAAACCCACCCAAAATGTAATTTAAGTCATAAAACCATAACGATGGAGGACCACGCAACTATATTAGAATATATGCGCTACGGCTTAGAATTTTAATAGAGGAATTTGAAATATTTTATCTTGGTCTCATCCTAGATGGTAGCATATATGAATATTCCATAATATTGCATAATACTATAATCTAGGACATTATAAAATAAATTTGCATCCCATACAAATTAAAGTGGTCATGGATGTTGCACAAGTTTGACTGGAGCCAAATAGTCAAACAACCGCTACACTACCAATATAACACTTATATTGGTAAACCTGCAAACATGAAAGCATTAGTAAACTACTTCCAACGCCATCTTTGTTGCAGTAACGGATCATCCTCGCCATCAAGCGTCCCTCACGAACAAAATTACATCAAATAAAATTGCATGTACATTTTGTATAAAGAGAAGCCTTATGGCGAATACATCATGGGAGGGAGATAGAATTACATTGGAATGTGAGAGAGAGAGAGGAGGTTCGCAGACCCCAAATTAACCATTAATTTACAAATTCCACATTCACAAATAAATTAAAACATTCATATCATCCCATGACATAAAGAGCAAACATCCATGACCATATTAACTTTTAAGCATTCCACACATGGAAGAGCACATCACATGGCTAAATAAAAGTTTTAAAATATATATTTTAGTTTCAGAAAACTAGGTCCAATCAAAAAGGGATTATTCGAACATTTGAAAAATTAATCTTTTAACATGCTTTAATATTCATTACAAAACTTGTAACAACAAGAGCATGAGCATACAATCTAAAATCATTTAAATAAGTGTTATTCCATGCAAAGAATTTCTGAAAAATAATTTAACAATTAAATTATTACTTTCAGAAATATACAACTCCCAAAATAAAAATAAAAAAAAATTGGGACTCTGCTGGACTGCTCAGGTGCGCCTGAACAGCCCATCAGGTCATGGCCTGCACCTGGCCGCTCGGGTCAGGCCGGACCCGGTCCGCCAGGGACGGCCGGCCTGGCCCGCGCGCGGCCTGCGATGGGGTCGCGCGGCGCTGTTGCGCCCGCCCGCCCTAGGCGTGGCGGCGCGCAAGCGCCTCCCCTTTCCCCGCGGGCACAGCCCGGGGAAGGCCCCCCGCCGATGCGGGGACATTGCCGCGCGGACCCAGTCCGGCGGCGGTGTGGCGCCGTGGCGCCTGCCGGATGGGTTCGCCGTGGTGGCGACCCCCATTCGCCATTTTTTTTTTTCATTCAGGGTGCAGCCGGCGATCTTAGCATGGAATAAAACCCAAAATGATCTTAAATTCAAAACGGATGTAGATCGCAGTGGAACCTGGCTCTGATACCACTGTGAGGATCTACTACGACCCGAGATCAAAGAAACGCAGCGGAAAATGAGATTAAATTTTGATCTCGATCCGTTTTGCTAGACACAAATCTGACTATCGGATAGTCGAAATCACTTGCGCGGAATCGGATCCGCGTTCGTACGACTGCGAGGAGGTGGCGCTACAAGCCGTTCAACTGTCTGGCCTCCAGCGGTGCCCACGCGATCTTCCTCGCGACGATCCACGCCCGCTCCCTCGTGCCCGTCCACGCTCGCTCCCTCGGGTTCCGCAACGCTCGAAGACTGAGCTTGGATCCGCGCCGATCTCCGCGACATGTGACGCAAGAGAGAGGGAGAGAGAGAGAGAAAGAGGGGGGCGGCCTGGGAAACCTTGATGCTTGGCCAGGGTTCTCCCATCACGTCATTATATAAAGATTGCGGTTTTTCATAAAAACCCCTGATCTTTATATAATTAGACCGTCGCATGAAAACCTTATGCGTGTGACCCTCTAGGCCCAAGTACCAATCCAGTTAATGGCCCAATAAATAGTAACTCTTACTAACTTAATTAATTAGTTAATATCTCATATTATCTAATTAATAATCTGAGTCAACTTTATCTAGTCGACTAAGCTGGGCCTCCGAACACGTTGGGTGCCAAGCAACACCACATGAACCTGGAAGGTATTGGGGTTCTGCAACCCTCACAAGGAACCTTTCCGTCATCAGTTACCGTGTAGATATAATCTCTCATTTGCACAATACTCTTGAACAACTTAGGATATGGTACACTGTCAAATCCTAACTTGTTGTTCCACTGGGACTCGATGCTTTAGATTAATATCAAAAAATCCCTTTTTGATATTTTGTCTACCCTGGCCAGGGACTCCATTGCATCGTTCCCTTGAGTATTCTCCCTCTATGTACCGAGGGCAAATGATCCCTTATTGACCACTCAATCCCCTTCGAAGGTCTTCCGCTATGTCCGAACATTGGCTGTTTGGAATCTCTTGAATAGAGATTCGTAGGTCAAGCTCAAAACACAGAAGTCCACCAACAACGTGTCTTTGGTGTCTCAGGTCTAAAGATCATCTACACTACTGTGACAATTGAATCTTTCTGGTTGACAGTTAGGTACAATTCCATCCAGTGATTCTATCGGATCAGTTCAGTGAACCCTTTCTCTAAAGAGCACCTATTGTTTCCTTAGTGTCTCCACACACATGACTATGAGATCAGTCATCCTCATCATATGAGCAGGAGTAAATAATACTATTCTATCTGGATATTTGATATCCTTCTCAGGTATCCACCGAATATGAACATTTAGAATATGTGTTTATTAAGTGAGTAGTCTCATTAGTATGATCACACATCATAGTCTACCCACTATTGCACATGTTCATGGACTTTATTATAATACCAACATAGTAAAATAATAAATAAAAGCCATTTTATTAATAACTGAACAAAAGATACAATATGAGATTGGCTTGTTGTCCACCTAAGACTAACAGCTATAAGCTCCCCCCTTTGGTCAAAAAAGAAGAACAAAGGAAAGAGGAATAGGGATAACTATGAGCTATCTAACACCCTTTTTTTTCCCCTTAAACTACTTCTAGCAGGTCTGGTGCAGTGTATGTGGATTCTAAGCTTTGAGATGTTGGATCGGGGTGGTCATCCCCAAGAATGGAGCCTTATGTAAGGTCCTGGAGAGTGACGATTTAAGCAAGGAAATAATGAAGATAGTTGAATATTTCTCACCGATTTGAAACTCTTAAGACAATGCAATATGTGCCTCATGTGTCAAGAACTTTTGGGTCATGCATGCTTTTTGGGGTTAGTTTTTCTATTTATATATGCCGGTCAATGAAGGATGATGCGTTGTCAATTCAAATTCATTTATTTGTTTCGGTTTTAGTGTGGAAATGGCGGTGAATGATGGAACAATGTGTTTTTTTTTAAATATATTTAATGTATTTTATTTCCATAAAGTGAAAATGTGATCATATTCTATATAATGGATGCATATGAACAATATACAATAAATATATCTCAGTCGAGAAAACTAGGGGCTTGAAGGTCCGTTACATGGGTGCACGATTGCAGGTTAGAACTGCCTGGCCATAAAGGTCCATCCAGTGACGGAGGAGGCATTAAAGCCGTTAACAGCCGTTAAGGGCTAATTATGGTTCGATTCAAAACGCCTGACGATCCCTTTAATTAAATCAAGTAACTTACGGGGCATCTTGAATGCTTATAAGAAGAGAAAGTCTTGCACATACCACTACTCCATGGGTGTGTCTGTGAAGAACAAAGGAGAGGAGGAGAAGAGAACGGAAGCAGGAACACGAGGAATAGAAGAAAGAGCCAGAACACCCTTGTATTCATCCAATCTGCTCTACCTTGTTTATAACGAGATACATGTACAACAAATAGAATGGTCAATAGTTACAGCCTGCATTACAATTTGCTGGATAGATAAGACAAATCACGGTGGTGATTTACGATCCCCTGTTTTGAATCCTCCTGCTCTGTTTTGTTTCTATCATTGGCCTCGTGTGCTGTTGGACAGTAAGCTATCCAAGAGGTGGCTATTTTGAAACCCCTCGCCACAGGTAAAAGACAGTCAACTTCCTCTCGTCCACCTCTTAACCTTAAAACTCGTTTAAATTTCCATGTCTCTCGGCCACCAATTGATTTAAGTATCAGAGTGTGTCTGTCTTAGGAAACACATCCCGGGCCGACATCTTCTTGCAATTGAACATCTCTGATGTCCATTACCCACCGACATCTTTGAAGCATATCACCTGAAGTCGCATCATCTCGGCCTTGGTCGGCCAAAGTGAGATCTCTACTCCAACAATATTCATTAATAAAGTATAAATACTCTTATAGGGATGTTGATGAAGATATTACTAGTCATTCAATTTTCAATGTGTGGGGTTGCTTGAAACATATTCCTCATCGGAAATTTCAAAGTTCAGATATGAACTATGCCCAAGATTAATGAAAGAGAGGAAATTCTGGTGGATTTACTTTGTGCTTGTGAATAGTTATGACTTATGTGGCTCCGTTTGCTGCATCTGTTATGGTTAACTCTATGAATTTTCAAAATAGGTATGAGAAACAGTACATGGAGTCCAAGCCGAAGGAAACTTCAACCTCTGTAGCTCCAACACCAGGAGACAAGGAGGCCAAGTTGCACAGTAAGAGTTCAACCACAGAGCAGGACTTGGATGTGTTTCTTCTGGGTGATGGAAGCGGTGATGAAGGTCCAGGTTATTGGAGATCAGGTTGGTGGCAATGCAGATGGCGATGACAAAGAGGCTATCTTGCAGGAGCCTCGTCATTTGATTTTTTTATTTTTTATCTTCTTCGTTACCTATGTAAATATTACTGTGACTTTGTTGGTAAATATTAATATATATTTAGATTAATGTGAAAAAATATAAATACTCTTGTATTTTGTAATATATAGGATAAAATTATTTATATAAATTAAAGAATATATTTTTTAATTTATAATATAAGTCCATATTTCTCTCCCCCATCTACAAGCTCACCGGCCCTCTTACCACTGATTCACTAATTTTAGACGGCGTAGATGGGGATTGGATAACAACTCAGATTCTCGGTGAAGAAAAGAAGATTAATTCTTTGACAACATGAATTAATTTCTCAATTTCATAGCAATAAAAAGAACGAAGCAGTATGCATTCTCAATTTTCTCATGATCTTCTTGTATTTTATCTTGATAATAATACAAGATGAAGTATATTTAACCCATTGTATAAAGATATTCCTTTTAACCACTGTAAGTTGTCATCAAGTATATAAAGTAATTACCCTACTAACTGCAAAAGGCAATCCCTCTGAATAAAAGTAATACAAATATTCATGTTTAAAATACGCATAATTTAGCAAGTGAGAAATTATGTAAACGTGAGATTCAACAGATCAAATATTCATGCTTAATATTCAAGTAATTTTTCATGTCATAAGATTAAATCCTTATAACTTTAACTAAATAGAATGTTGTCATGTTCACCAAATCAAATTATAAAAGAGGGTGGTGTACTATATTCTTTTTTTTGATATTAGTCTTCTCTTTCTACACATTTGAAAACCCATGTAACATGTTTGTTCTTATTTGCTCAAAATGTCTATTATCATTCTGAGTGTCTTCTCTTTACATTTGCCTTGTGTATTTTACTTAAGCTCAAAAAAATAATATAATAATTAAAAATTAAAATATTTTTTCTAAAAAAATTAAAATGCGTTGAAGCAAACAAAATGAAATAAAATAATTGCTCACTACTCAGGGTGCATTACTTGGTTCTAATAAGATCATGGCCTGAATATAATTTGACAAAGATATTGTCATAGATAATATCAATCTCCGCCAAATATCATTCTATACCATTTGCAATGTAAATTTATGTCCACATTTTTAAGAGATAAAGAGTAGTATTTGTTACATAGATGAATCACCAAACTGTGTCCACCTTCTTAAGAAATAAAGAGTAACATTTTTTAGCAAGTGAGTTTTGCCCTCGTTTGTGCAAAACTCTCACATGACAACTCATTGTCGGATGAGTGCTTGTGAGGGTTACACCAAGTAGAGTATTTTATAATAAAGTACAAGACTCTCGTGCAGAATAATTTTAAAAAATAAATTATTATATCAATATACAATATTCTAAATATTATAATAATATTTAAAGTAATTCATTTTTTTTTCAACGAACTGACGTCCGAAGCACGCTTTTTATTGACTAGTAACAAGCAACGCGCAAGTGGTATGCATAAGGCAGAGTGAAGACGCAAGCGATTCTACACACCAGGTGCGACGTAAGCTTCTAGAAAATTCCGGATGGAGCTCGGGCTCCTCTTCGTTGCTCCCGAGCTCCATGACTCACAAGCCCAAACCTCCTCCTCTTTCCCCTCCGCCGTAGCCGCCCAGCCGGCGGCCGACACCAACATACTGCTGGGGGACGTCGTCGCTGCGCTCAAGGACGCCACCCTTGCTGTGAAGCGCCTCTCCCCCGCTTTTTCCGCTGCGGCTGTCGATACCTCCTCTGCCCTCTTGGCCCTCTCTTCGCTGCAGAACGCGCACGACGTGATCGGCTCCTTCCTCGCCCAGTTCGATCACTGGCCGCCCTCGGCTGCCGACGGCGTGGATGAGCCTATGCCCGACGGGGAAGTCGCGGAGGAAGACGAGGCGACGGAGCAGGGGGACGGTTCGAGGGCCATAGAGGAGGTAGAGGAGAAGATGAGAGATTGCGGGTTGAGGAGCAAGCGACGGCGGAAGAGGTTGGTGCCATCGTCATGGTCCATGGGGCGAGTGGGAGACCAGGAAGACCAGCTCGCTGATCCTATCGACTTGCGGCGTGCGATAGAGCTCGTGTTCCAGTTCCATGCATGAGCTTGTTTGCGGGAGAACGGAGGGATTGCTCTTCGGTGGAGCAACGACCTCGGTTTCTCGCCCCGATTCAAACCCAGACTGATCAAAGGAGAACCCGATTCTATACCCAGCACATTCAGCAGGGTAAAATTTCAGATGAGCTTGGCTCAGATACCATCCTTGTCCTGATGATGTATTTTTATCTTGTTTCGTGAATATAATTGTACCTCTTTTTGTCTATCTTTTCAGAATGAGAAGTACAGTTGTAACTTGCTACACATATGGTCTGGTGCTCTGGAAGACAATTCCTAAATGATCTTGACTTGTCCGGAGCCTGATGGAAGGGCATGCTCTAAGATTCTTCTTTCTACCAATAAGTTGTTGTGCTTGCTTATGTTGCATCCATGCTATTATAAATCGTTATATTAGTGCCGTTTTGATTTTCCGACCATTATGTTCAGCTGGATCATTGCCTTTTTGGTAACGTCTTAAGATATCTGTCATTATACGCACTAAACCCAGATAACAGTCTCTCTCTCTCTCTCTCTCTCTCTCTCTCCTCTCTCTCTCTCTCTCTCTTTCTCTCTCTCTCTCACGGGAGCACACACACAAACATACACGTACACCCTCCCAATTTTCACTGTAGTTTGTAAAGTTTATGCAAAAAAGAAACATCATGTAACCGATTAATCCTAAAATTAGAAATCCTATGGAGGAGAAAGGTGCATTATGGACACCTTAATCGTAGTTGTTTTCTTTTTTTGAAGGTGGAAAAGAGAGGGAACCCCCTTAGATATTTTTACTGTTTATTTGTTAAAAGACTTAGTCAAATCCTACCTTTCTGAGATTACATTTTCTAGCTGATCTAGTAAAACCATAATATGCTTGTTTCTAGGAAATTATATTCTCAAAGTCAAGTATTTTACGATTAGACGAGGTTTACTTACTACAAAGAGAGTCCAAGGATTTCGTAATTAGACTACTTTTAACCTATTACTTGAGTAAGGATGCAATAGTTGGTCAGTAATTTGAATTTTGGTCAAGCTTAGAGTAGTCACCATCCTGCAAGGGTCCACAGAGGAGGGTTGAAGATTAAACAGAGGAAAGGTCAGATACAGGGGTGTGGTCCAGTTGAGAGAGAAAGTGCGTGACAAAGGAGAGAGAACTTAGTCTTGGAATAGTAAAGGTGCCAGTTGCCTTCCTCATTGTCTATATGCTTGTGGGAATGTTAGGATTCTTCATTCTTTAACATGGAATCTTAGGAGCACTTGGATAGTGCCACTTGTTCTAGGTGTTGAGCAGGTCAGGCTTAAGGAGCCCTAGAATTGGGTCAATTTATATAAGGTATTTGCCCTCATTGTAATTATAATAATGAGAGGGTGTTACATAAAGATATGTTTCTAATTGATAGACAAAACATTCCTAAGAGTAATAGTTTTCAATACTTAGGGTCTATCATCCAAGAGAATGAGGAGATTTATGACGATGTGACACACTGGATAAATGTAGGCTGGTTAAAATGGAGAAGTGCATCAGGAGTCCTCTACGATCGTCGTATACTTGTGAAACTTAAAGAAAAGATTTATAGAACGGCTGTGAGATTTGTTTTATTATATGGTATCGAGTGTTGGATAGTGTGAAAGAAACATATTAACAAAATGTGTGTAACAGAGATGAGGATACTGAGATGTATGTGTGGTAAGACTAAGAAAGATAATATTAGGAATGAGCTCTTCCGTAAACACTTGGGGATAACTCCAATTGATAGGAAAATGAGAGAAAATAGACTCAGGTGGTTTGAACATGTGTACCATTGCCCTAACTCAGCACCGGTTAAAAGGTGTGATCAAATCTTAGTGGATGCTAGAAAAAGAGTTAGGGGAATGCCTAAAATGAGATGATGCAATATTATTAGGAAGGACTTGGACTTCTTGAGTTTAAACACGAATATAACACTTGATACAAGTGCGGAAAAGAATTCATGTAGCCGACTCCAAATAATGGGATAATGATGAGAAAGTGGGATTACGGACAACGCAAATTCGGCGATAACGACATCTTTATGACTTGGCGAAGAGTTCCCACACTATTGATGTATTTACTTTAGTTATTTGAGTATTTGATTGTATGAATGAGGCCCAAATGAGGCCCAGTAGTACATTCCTATTTTCTGGTCATTTTCGGGTGCGAATTTTGCTAATTTTAGGTCACAGAGTTATGTTGGTCATTAATAAGTCTTTGAGAGTCTTAGGGTTTAATCCCTATATATATATGTCTTGTAGGCACCAAAAAGATTATTGATGTTAATGAGAATTAAAGAATCCTTGTGAGCCGCCACTTCCCTCCTCTCTCTTTCTCTCTCTCTGCGTTTCTCTCTCCCTCTCTCTGCTTCTCCCTCTTCCCCAGCGAGATCCCCAACTTTCTTCCCTCTTCTTTCTTCCTTTTCCCCCACGGTTCCGCATCAACTTGGTATCAGAGCCGAAGGATCCTCGCTCCTCCTCTCCTTCGCGCGAAGCCGTCGTCTGCCCCTCTGCAACCGACGCCCCTGTGCACAGGAGAGCCACCCTCGCCACACCCACACGCGAGTCCCAGCGTCTTCGTGCGGGGCTCCCGACGTCCTCGCGCGAGGGCAACACCCGCGCCCCCTCCGCCTTTGCGCACAGGTCGCCCGCGGCAGCCGCGAGCCCGCGGCCCAGCCCCGTCCCTGCAGCGCGAGGCTGCCCGGCGCCAGCGGCACCCCGCACGAGCCGCCCTCGCGCAGGAGACATTCGCCGGACGCGCCTGCACCTGCGCGCTTGGGGTCCGAGGACGGTGCGCCTGGAACCCCGGGGTCGCCGCGCGCTCGCGCGCGACCCCTCCCAGCACCCGCGCCCACACGCCGCCGCGACCTCCCTTCTCCCTTCCGCTCTCTGGCTCCTCCTGCGCGAGGGTTGGGAGAGAAAGGGGGGGGGGGGAAGGGAGCCCCACTCCTCCGTCCGCCGGTGCCGTTGCCGCCATCTGCAGGTGCCGGTGCCATCGCCGGCAGCCGCTCCCACCACCGCCGCGGCCTTCTCCCTCCCTCCCGATCTCTGTTCTCTTGCTCTCACTGGCTCCCCTTACTAGGCCGAGAGAGTGGGAGGAGGAAGGAGGAGACCCGTCCACTTACGGTGGACCGGGTCAACCTTATTTGGCCCGTACTACAGTGCCCGCGCTACAGTACTCGTGCTACAGTGCGCGTTACAGTCCTATACCATAGTGCAACCTCTATGCCACAGTGCAACCTGATGACTTTGCCTTGGTGCCCTCGGACTCCTCCACGCTAGTGTCCACGTGTCTTACCAGCTACGCACCATCGTCTTCGTCATGAGTGTCACATTTAATGTCGAATTGCCAGAAAATTTACAGACTACGGTGACATTTACAAGAAGCTCTTGGGGTAATTCTATTTCTCAATCTATTGTTGATTCCCTATCGAATTCAGATTATATTCAATTCTCTGGGGATCAAGTATGCATACAATTCTTTCATCGCTTCAAATGCATCAAGACGTCGAAATCGTACCGATATTGTGATAGTGCTTGGTGTACAATTATACTCAATGGATCAGGAATATCTTTGGGTCGAGTCTGGATGGATGAGCGTCGAGTTGTGATTGATCACCAAGCAAGATTTTGTCTTATACATCCAGAGGGTTACAACAAGCCTTTTCGAGTGTTTGATTCATATTATATCGCACTGCAAAAGCTTAAAAAGACGTGCTCGACATTTTCTGTTGTGACGGAATCATCATTAGCTCTTAGATGGGACCAAAGATTGATTGCAGCTGCTGGCTTTGATTTGTTTGAGGATTCATTGTTCGAGGAGGACCCACTACTTGCAGTTGATGTGTGGGATCATGCATTGTTTGTGCGATCCGGGTTGGGTCGTATATCTTCTGATATATTTGCAGCTCCTCTATCTGTACTTACTCCAGTTGATGGGCCTGTTCTAGCTGATGTGCTACCAATTTATCAGACTATTGATATGATCGAGTGGGAGCAAACCTTAGTTGATCTGATGTGGCTGACATTTTGTGATTCGTTTATAGTGCACCAGTTCGTGGTCCTTGATATGAGTGTCTGTGTGGAGTTCTATATGTGCACTCTGGCGTTCGTTTTCCTCTTGCTTCAACACTTCAAAATTCGAGGACGAATTTTTCGAAGAGGGGAGATGATGAGAAAGTGGGACTACGGACAACGCAAATTCGGCGATAACGACATCTTTATGACTTGGCGAAGAGTTCCCACACTATTGATGTATTACTTTAGTTATTTGAGTATTGATTGTAAGAATAAGGCCCAATGAGGCCCAGTAGTACATTTCCTATTTCTGGTCATTTTGGGTGCGAATTTTGCTAATTTTAGGTCACAGAGTTATGTTGGTCATTAATAAGTCTTTGAGAGTCTTAGGGTTTAATCCCTATAGAATATGTCTTGTAGGCACCAAAAAGTATTATGATATTAATGAGAATTAAAGAATCCTTGTGAGCCGCCACTTCCCTCCTCTCTCTTTCTCTCTCTCTGCGTTTCTCTCTCCCTCTCTCTGCTTCTCCCTCTCCCCAGCGAGATCCCCAGCTTTCTTCCCTCTTCTTTCTTCCTTTTCCCCACGGTTCCGCATCAGATAAGGCTCTGATGATGATGATGATGATGATGACGTCTTTGTTTAGGCCCTTGCTCAGCCATTCGTCATTGTGCTTCTCTAGTGGACCAGGGACAAAAGGTGAGCTACCCTCATTGTTTGACTTAAGGGTGTCAATAGTTTGCACAGTTTGGCCAGTCACTGAAGAATCCCAGTTGAAGGGGGATGTCTGGACTAAAGGAATGGCTAGATAGTCCCTGTGTGTGTGGAAGAAAGGAATTGCTAGAATGTGGGTTTATAATAGCAAGAATAAGTCATCATTTAAATCCACCAATACTCTATATATTCTGATATTTTGGTCACACTAAGTGGTCATTATCTTATATTTCACAAATGTCTGATGATGGTCTTGGTGGGAACATATGATATGAATGTATCTTCCAATATGGAATTTAATATGAAAATAATAAATCTCAGGAAGTATTCATTTTATAACTTTTATAGTTGATGGGAAGACTCTCATCTCAGATTTTTCTTGTGTTACCACCTTGTGGAATATTCCATATGAAGTGTCTTAAGGATTATTCGGTGCACATGTCATAACCGGGTGCTATACATTCACGTCCATGAAAATTAGTTTATTGCCTCTACTTTTGAGTCATGACAAAGGAGTAAATGAAGAAAACTGTTCAGCTGAGTTTTATCTGGTTGCCAATAATGTATACTTAGCAGAACTGTTCTCACTTAGCAAGGGGACCCACACCTGCGTCCCATGTATTGGGCCCACATGCTCAGCTCCTGCCACATGTAAATGAAGAAAGTTTGTACTATTTCCTGAAAAAGCAACCAATGAATTGAAACCGCTTTCAAGAAGGAACGAATGAATGTGTAAAGTGAAATAAGAAAGGACTTCGATTTTGCAAATGGAACTCACCAGTTTCAAGGTCACTTCCATAAGGAAACTAATGAAAGCAAACAAGAAAAGAAACAGGTACACTAACCCTCTAAAAATTGGACTGCCTAAATAGAAAACTCACCCTAATGATAATAGCCCACTTCGCAAGATCCACCCTGAGGTGGTGTGGTGCCACATTGACCAACAAAGAATAGTCAAGGAACTAGGCTATTAATGTCCATGTCTTCTCACAACGAACTTGATCAACTTCTTAATGCAGTCGAGAATAAATGCAAAAGTTCTTTTCTCCTAAAATGCCTATGGAGTGACCTGTAGCGCCCTCCATGACACATGCTTATCTCTCACACTCCATAGTCTTTCCAATCTCTAGACACTCACAATATGCTGGATGAAAATGTCGAAAGGGAGGTTTGCCCTCTGGAAAAGTAGTCCCCAAACTGAGTCAGAGAAGGTACATGGCTGTATAAGAAGATAAACGTGCCCTCTTCACCATCATAAGAGTAGCAGGTGGTCCTGCTCCCTTCCCTTTAAAAAGCAAGTTAGTTATCATAAGCAAGAAAATATTCATGGATGATTCTACTCAAAGACTTCAATCATCAATAGTTACTGAGCTCCTTCTGTCCCATGTAGGAGGGTTCTCCAGAAAGAAAGACTATAACCATCTTTACAATTGTTATGGTGGAATGATTGTTCAAAGCATTTGAGACAAGATCACCCAGTTTCTCAATTTCTGCATCACGCAAGTTTCTTTGGATATTCAGGTCCCAAGTCCCAGCTTGTCTGCCTCTGTCACACTGATGAAACATATCAGCTACCTCAATCCTGGTTGTGGAAGTTGGAATCTCGGAAACAGAGGGGCAAAGAATTGGTGAATGGCCCTCACAATGACATCGGCCACCCCTGTATCATATATATAGCAGAGAAAAGGTACAAAAGCTGTTACAAGAGTATTCTCAATTATTCTCTTGGGATTGCGCACAACAACAAAAGAACATTCCGGAATACACTAGAGAACAAAAGTTGTTTTTTGTAACAGTTAATACTCCCCCTCAAGTTGGTGACGGGTGTGCGCGAACCAACTTGGAAATAAGGAAGAGAAATTGCTCCTTTGGAAGAGGCTTTGTGATCACATCAGCTAGTTTCCTGGAAGATGAGACATGAACTGTATGAATAAGACCCGATTGTATCTTCTCCTGAATAAAATGGCAATCTAGTTCTATGTGCTTGGTCCTTTCATGATAGACTGGGTTTGCAGCAATGTGCATAGCTGCTTGACTGTCACAATAGAATGGAATGGGACCTGGATCGATATCAAGATCTCGAAGGAGATAGACCAGCCATTGAGCCTCACAAGCAGCAGCAGCCATGGAGCGATATTCTGATTCAGCCGAAGAACGAGAAATGGTTTGCTGCTTCTTAGTTCGCCAGGAAATCGGAGTGCCACCAAGGAATGTAATATAGCCAGTAACAGACCTCCGTGTGACTGGACATGAGGCCCAGTCAGCATCAGTATAAATAGACAAATGGAGCTTACTGTGTGAGTGATAAAAAAGGTCATGGCCGGGACAACCTTTAATGTATCGAACAACTGTGAGAGCAGCATTCCAGTGTTGTTCGCTTGGAGATGACATGAATTGGCTTAGAATGTTGACTGCAAAGGTGATGTCCGGCCGTGTAACTGTGAGATATAGAAGACAACCAACAAGGCATCGATAAGATGATGGATCTTGCAGTGGTGGACTGTCCATGTATAAATTATGCCAAGGTTCAATGGGAGTGCGTGCTGGTTTTCACAGAGATCAGACCTGTGTCTGCAATGATGTCTGTAACATATTTTCTTTGGTTAAATGGCTTGGTATCAATCTCGATGCCCAAAAATTAAGAAGGTGTTCCCAGATCACGGATATGAAATTGGGTGTTGAAAACTTCTTTAAGATGGTAACAATTAGTGTATCGTTACCGGTAACCAATATGTCATCCACATACACCACAACTATAGTGATGAAATGTTGGCGCCAGAATGTAAATAATGAGTAATCAGCCCTTGATTGTTGAAAACCAGCAGATAGAAAGCAGAAGTGAATTTGGCAAACCAATTCCGAGATGCCTGTTTAAGGCCATAGATAGATTTGAGTAATCTGCAAACATGTAGCTCCCCCTTTCGTCGCAGACCAGGTGGCAATTCCATGTAAACTTCTTCATGAAGATCACCGTGAAGGAAGGCATTACTGACGTCTAGTTGATGCATTGGCCAATTCTTGACGGCGGCCACTGACCGAAGACATCGAACAGTCGTCAATTTTGCAACCGGCGCAGAAGTGTCAGGATAGTCGAGACCCACTGTTTTTGTGAATCCCTTCGCTACGAGACAAGCTTTGTAGTGAGCTATGCTACCATTTAAATTGTATTTGATCTTATAAACCCACTTGCAACCCACAGCTTGTTTACCCGGCGGTAAGTCAGTTATGATCCAGGTATGATTGAGTTCTCGTGCTCTTGATTCATCGTCCATAGCTTTGTGCCAATGGGAGAATTGCTTGGCCTGTGAAAAAGTGGTTGGCTCAGTTGTGAGGGAGATCTTGCTGAGCTCTGATTTGGGTTAGACCGTGAGAGAAGAGACGTAATCATCCAAATAAGCTGGGCGATGTTTAGTGCGTGGAGGTCGTTGGTGTGGTGGAGTGGGAAGCAGGGGGTAGGAGATTGGGATGAGGAGAGTGTGGCGTTGGTGTCGTTGGTGGATGGTATAGCAGGGTGTCCAACTGGTGGTGTGTGGGTAATGGGTCATCTAGTACAGCCAGTGGAGTAACAAAAGCATCGGATGAGTCAGGTAGGGGAGAGGTATGTAGTGGAAAAATACCTTCATGAAAAATGACATCACAATTTGTAAAAACTTTATGAGTGTCAAGATCTAAAAGGCGATAACCCTTTTGAGTGGCGGGATAACCAAGAAAGATGCAAGGTGTAGCTCGAGAATTACAAGAATTGAATTTGTCTGTCTCTAAGTGACTAGTAGAGGCATAGCAGAGACATCCAAAGGCCCGAAGGTGGGAATAAGATGGTGGTATTGCATATAATTTTTCATATGGCGTGAATCCTTTCAAAGAGGTTGACGGAAGCCTGTTTATAAGATGGGCAGCTGTGAGGACCATGGTTTGCCGGATCGGATCGAATCGGTTCGATTCCGCCAAATCGGATCGAATCAGGAGAAACCCGATTCGCCCGATTCCCATCCGATTCCCATGCGAATCGGTCCGATTCTGGTGAATCGTGGCAGATCAGGAAAAAGCCGATTCGCCCCGATTCCTCGATGCGGCGAACCTTGGTGAGGACACAGTCACTCCAAAAAGATTTTGGGAGATTAGACTGAAAACGCAATGCTCGTGCAATGTTCAGTAGGTGGCGGTGTTTGTGCTCAACCACCCCATTTTGTTGGGAGGTGGCCACACAAGTATGTTCATGCCTAATGCCATTCTCAGCTAAGAATTGCTGAAAGGAACATTGAAGAATTCGCTGCTGTGTTCATGCCTAATGCCATTCTCAGCTAAGAATTGCTGAAAAGCAAGGTTCAAAATCTCGGGGATCGGGATCGGATCGGTCGGCCCAAAACCGATCCGACCCGGCGATCCCGAGCCCGGCTCGGCCGATCCGGGCCGAGCCCGACCGGGTCTGGCCAAGCAAAAGGGGGGTGGATCGCCCCCCTTAAAAAATTGAAAAAAAATTAGAAAAAATATGAAAAAATAGGAAATATATGAACATTGTATTTATGAACTGAAATACATGAAAAAATGTATTTATTGGAATCGTACATTATATTGTGTGGACATAAGGTTTACATAATCTGTCCAAGACATATAATGTTGGTAATATGCCTCATATTGAGTCAAATATTGACTATAGGCATCCGTGTTCGCATATATGATAGTGATTGGTGTGTAGCCCGGTATTTCAGGCACTTGATATGAGCCATATGACTCATATGAGTCATGTGAATGTGAATCGGACTCAGTGGATTGTGCATATGCTCCACCTCCGGTGTAATATGATGCATCCGGGTATTGAGGATATCCCAAGTAGCCTCCCTGCCCTTGGTAATATCCTTCAGTGGAAGCATAAGATGATGTATCTGACGCTTGCTCCATGGTCTCAAACTCCATCCGTAGCTTTTCTTGACGCTCCCACTCCTCTTGCATCTTCTTCTTCTTCATTAACCAATTCCGTCTATGCGGAATGAAGTTGGGATTGTATCCCGAATCTTCGGATGCTCCTTGGCCTTGCCCTTGCCCTTGCAATTGAGATGCCACTTTCTTCCCCTTTCGTGCATATTTTTGACTTGAGGTTTGTGCTTCCCTCCCTTCCCTACTCCCATGATGTTGATCTTGAGTAGCATGGGTGAAGTCTTCCTCTCCGGTGAATACAATAGGGTCGGGTGGCGGTGCCGGTGGCGGTACACTGCTGACAACTAGGACATCTCCTCCATGATCGGATCCCTCACTAGGAGTACTTGTCTTCGATGTCGAGTCATTAGAAGTTTGGTATTGAACATTATCGCTTGGCTCCGGTGTTTCATCATCTATATCTTCCTCGATCGTGTCCAAGTCTGCAATGCTAATGCCATGTTTCGTGCTCCTTCCTCTTGCACCCACTGTCTTCTTTTGGCGTTTAGGGGCTGGGGGAGTTTCGAACTCCGGAAGCAAAGGCACATCATCAAGCTCACCTAAATGAGACATAAACATGTTAAAATGAGAAATAAATAATTTATAAATGATGCATGTACATTGTAAATGTCATTTACCTTCAGCCCATGCACGATCATGCGGGTCGAACTCTGGTTGAACCGAAGTGCTTGCATTTACCCATGCATGTAGTGGATGTTCCTCCTCAAAAACTTCTTCTATATCTATTGTCTCCGATGGAGTTGCTTCAGCTTGTTGTTGCCCCGAGGATCTATATCTCTCTCTATCTTGAACTTGCTTGATTAATTGGAGGTTTTTAAGCTTCAATCTCATGTTGTAGTGGCAAAATACCAACTTCTCAAGACGTGCAGACTTCAACCGGTTTCTTTGTTTTGTGTGGATCAAGCCAAATGTGCTCCAGTTTCTCTCACACCCTGTGGCAGACGTTGTTTGGCTTAAAACCCGAATAGCTACATAGGCCAAGTCTTCATATCCATAAGTTCTTCCATGATCCAACCACCAATCCGCTGTAAATGAAGCATGTATAATGTGTTAGAAAATAGAACCAACTCATTGTACATGCAAATAAATATGATGAGTAACTTCTAACCTGGACTCAAAATCTGAGCAGCTCGTTGTGCCGTGCTAGTACCAAAGTGGTAGAGTTGAAGTCTATAATCATGCATTTGTTTGCATGCTATGATTGCCCTATCCTCATTGTCTAGCATCCGTTTGATTACATTTTTGGCCCCAATCAACACTTCGGAGGAATTGTCATAGTTCTCCCTCCTCCCATCAGTCCTATACATGTATTGGGGGTTGAAGAAATGCCCTACATGTAGAAGATAAATGTTAAAACATGAGTTGTAAATAATATGTAATCACAATTCACAAGAGTTGAAGTGTTATGCTTACCTGCAGCATGAAGATCATGATGCAATGTGTGCTCCCATCGTCGATCTACGATTTCCCACCACTTGGCATACGTTGTTTTGTTGTTCATTTGGATAAGCTCCTTTGCTCGATCCATAGCCTCGTACAAGTAACCCATCTCGGATCTCCTCTCCCCATCTACCGCCCTTAACACTCGAACAAGCGGTTCTACTACATTCAACACATTTTGGACCCCCTTCCAAAATGGCTTTGATTGGATAATGTCGGTCACCTTCTTTCCATTCTCCCTCACCCGTGTAGGAGCATGTCGGGACATATAGTTTTCCCACTCTTCCGATGCTACCATCCTAATAAGGTTGCTACGTTGCCCATTTATGCTATCCAATGCAATATATTGGGATGCAAACCTTGTAGGTGCTGGCCGAAGCAACTCCCGTCCATGTGTATGCGTCCTCATGATGTCCAATATGTTGTTGTGGTTGTAGATGAAAGTGGTTACGAACCTTGCATTGTTGACCACATTTTCCACCATTGGATCTTCACAAATGTCTTCTAGCATTAAGTCAATGCAGTGCGCGGAGCAAGGAACCCAATACAAGTGTTCCCTTTTCTCCATTAGTTTTTGGCCCGCCAACTTGAAAGCCGCTGCATTGTCGGTTACCACTTGGACAATTCTTTTCTCTCCAATCTCCTGCACCATCTCATCCATCAACTGAAATAGGTAGTCCGCATTCTTCACCTTGCCAGAAGCGTCTACCGACTTCCAAAAAACAGTCCCTGCTTTGCAGTAGATTAAGAAGTTTATCATACTTCTTCGTGTAATGCCTGCACAATTCCATATGAAAAATTAAAACCTATGTCTTATTAATGAATAAGTGAATAACAGTTAACTAGCCAAACACTTGTACATACCTGTCCATCCATCGCACATTAACGTGCAACCATATTCATCCCATATTCGTTCAAATGTGGAAACATATGCCTTCATATCTTCAACCTCCATATCCAAGTATTTGTTGTAGATTTCATATGAAGTAGGGCCTTCCACCCCTTTGCCCACTTCACCAATAGTCTCTATCATGGACTCATAATATGGTCCTTTTGCTGCATTAGCCGGTATGCTGTTGAAGAAGAACCATCTTGACGTCGCTCTCCCTATCTTCTCCTTGCATATTTTCAAATTCTTGAATGCTGCAGAAATGGATGGTTGCTTCTCCCTTCGCCTGGTGAGAAATGGGTCTATTGGTCCCACTCTAGGATCTCCGTCTCTAGGGATATCCACTGGAACCTCAGGTATATTTGAACTCATTCCAGCACTTGAACTCCCTTGTCCGCTACCCCCATGGCCACTACCTTGACCTACGTGACGACCGGTACGTCGGAGATAGTCCTCTTCCGCATTAGACCTTCGACTTGCTTCCGATGCCCGACGAAATTGTTCTATAATATGAGATAGAAATAGAATGAGGGTCGGAGGGTGCTTAAAGCCTTAAACTAAAATAAATGTTTCAAAAGTAAGTTAACTAATTACTAACCTTCTTCATCTTGATCAAGATCAAAGAATTGTCTCCCTCTTGGTAAATCTACGGACCTTCGAGGAGGGGCAGATAAATCTTCCCGGATTTGTTGCCGTCTTCTACTAGTGTTTGCTTTGGATGTCTCTTTCTCCTTCATATATTGGCAAAATTGCATTCGAACTTCAGCAGAAACTCTCGAGCATGGTGCCACCTCACCTTTAATTCCCGCTAGATGTTGTTTCAAACGAAATATGCCGCCCGATAAGACCCGGTCACAATATTTACATTGGACCTTCCTTCGAGCCATGTCCACAACGATACCATGAGCCCAAGCGGGATCGGTGCTAGGAGGGTTGCTTGAAGAATGGGGAGCCGGAGCAGCACCACCTTCGGCGGCCATCACTTACAACACAAAAAAAGAAGTTAAATAATAATAAAACAGAAAATAAATAATTTTTTTTGCGGATGAGAGAGAGGGAGATGAATCGCAGCCAAGAGTTCGGGCCAAGAGTGTGTGTGAGAGAGCCCGAATAGTCGAACAAGAATCCCAAGAGTGTGAAAGATGAGATCGCCTCCCAAATAGTGCAAAATAGCGCCCGAGAGAGAGAGAGAATGCCCAAAATATTGAGAGGAGGGGAGGAGAACTCAAAACTTGAGTTTAGAACATATTGGGGGCCTTTGGGGGGTTTATATAGACCCCCAAGGCCTCCAAAGGCTCCAAAGAGCCGTTTCTGGCCGTTGGGGAACAGTCCCCAACGGCTAGAAAACGGCTAGTTCTGAACTAGCCGTTGGGCCGCGGATCGCCCCGGTCCGGGCCGATCCGCGGCGGACCGGCCCGGGCTCGGCGATCCCGCCGAGCCCGACCGATCCGAGCGCAAGGGACCGGACAGGTTACCCGGCTCGGATCGGAGGGGCCAAAACCGAGCCAACTCGGGCGATCCGAT
This sequence comes from Colocasia esculenta, assembly GCA_014218235.1. Taxonomy (NCBI): domain Eukaryota; kingdom Viridiplantae; phylum Streptophyta; class Magnoliopsida; order Alismatales; family Araceae; genus Colocasia; species Colocasia esculenta. Next base: position 64,920,617 of record CM024765.1, on the reverse strand, counting down.
CCCGAGTTGGCCGAGTTTTGATTCCCTGGCATCAGCAGGGAATCAAAACTCGGCCAACTCGGGATCGGATCGCCCGAGTTGGCTCGGTTTTGGCCCCTCCGATCCGAGCCGGGGTAACCTGTCCGGTCCCCTGCGCTCGGATCGGTCGGGCTCGGCGGGATCGCCGAGCCCGGGCCGGTCCGCCGCGGATCGGCCCGGACCGGGGCGATCCGCGGCCCAACGGCTAGTTCAGAACTAGCCGTTTTCTAGCCGTTGGGGACTGTTCCCCAACGGCCAGAAACGGCTCTTTGGAGCCTTTGGAGGCCTTGGGGGTCTATATAAACCCCCCAAAGGCCCCCAATATGTTCTAAACTCAAGTTTTGAGTTCTCCTCCCCTCCTCTCAATATTTTGGGCATTCTCTCTCTCTCTCGGGCGCTATTTTGCACTATTTGGGAGGCGATCTCATCTTTCACACTCTTGGGATTCTTGTTCGACTATTCGGGCTCTCTCACACACACTCTTGGCCCGAACTCTTGGCTGCGATTCATCTCCCTCTCTCTCATCCGCAAAAAAAAATTATTTATTTTCTGTTTTATTATTATTTAACTTCTTTTTTTGTGTTGTAAGTGATGGCCGCCGAAGGTGGTGCTGCTCCGGCTCCCCATTCTTCAAGCAACCCTCCTAGCACCGATCCCGCTTGGGCTCATGGTATCGTTGTGGACATGGCTCGAAGGAAGGTCCAATGTAAATATTGTGACCGGGTCTTATCGGGCGGCATATTTCGTTTGAAACAACATCTAGCGGGAATTAAAGGTGAGGTGGCACCATGCTCGAGAGTTTCTGCTGAAGTTCGAATGCAATTTTGCCAATATATGAAGGAGAAAGAGACATCCAAAGCAAACACTAGTAGAAGACGGCAACAAATCCGGGAAGATTTATCTGCCCCTCCTCGAAGGTCCGTAGATTTACCAAGAGGGAGACAATTCTTTGATCTTGATCAAGATGAAGAAGGTTAGTAATTAGTTAACTTACTTTTGAAACATTTATTTTAGTTTAAGGCTTTAAGCACCCTCCGACCCTCATTCTATTTCTATCTCATATTATAGAACAATTTCGTCGGGCATCGGAAGCAAGTCGAAGGTCTAATGCGGAAGAGGACTATCTCCGACGTACCGGTCGTCACGTAGGTCAAGGTAGTGGCCATGGGGGTAGCGGACAAGGGAGTTCAAGTGCTGGAATGAGTTCAAATATACCTGAGGTTCCAGTGGATATCCCTAGAGACGGAGATCCTAGAGTGGGACCAATAGACCCATTTCTCACCAGGCGAAGGGAGAAGCAACCATCCATTTCTGCAGCATTCAAGAATTTGAAAATATGCAAGGAGAAGATAGGGAGAGCGACGTCAAGATGGTTCTTCTTCAACAGCATACCGGCTAATGCAGCAAAAGGACCATATTATGAGTCCATGATAGAGACTATTGGTGAAGTGGGCAAAGGGGTGGAAGGCCCTACTTCATATGAAATCTACAACAAATACTTGGATATGGAGGTTGAAGATATGAAGGCATATGTTTCCACATTTGAACGAATATGGGATGAATATGGTTGCACGTTAATGTGCGATGGATGGACAGGTATGTACAAGTGTTTGGCTAGTTAACTGTTATTCACTTATTCATTAATAAGACATAGGTTTTAATTTTTCATATGGAATTGTGCAGGCATTACACGAAGAAGTATGATAAACTTCTTAATCTACTGCAAAGCAGGGACTGTTTTTTGGAAGTCGGTAGACGCTTCTGGCAAGGTGAAGAATGCGGACTACCTATTTCAGTTGATGGATGAGATGGTGCAGGAGATTGGAGAGAAAAGAATTGTCCAAGTGGTAACCGACAATGCAGCGGCTTTCAAGTTGGCGGGCCAAAAACTAATGGAGAAAAGGGAACACTTGTATTGGGTTCCTTGCTCCGCGCACTGCATTGACTTAATGCTAGAAGACATTTGTGAAGATCCAATGGTGGAAAATGTGGTCAACAATGCAAGGTTCGTAACCACTTTCATCTACAACCACAACAACATATTGGACATCATGAGGACGCATACACATGGACGGGAGTTGCTTCGGCCAGCACCTACAAGGTTTGCATCCCAATATATTGCATTGGATAGCATAAATGGGCAACGTAGCAACCTTATTAGGATGGTAGCATCGGAAGAGTGGGAAAACTATATGTCCCGACATGCTCCTACACGGGTGAGGGAGAATGGAAAGAAGGTGACCGACATTATCCAATCAAAGCCATTTTGGAAGGGGGTCCAAAATGTGTTGAATGTAGTAGAACCGCTTGTTCGAGTGTTAAGGGCGGTAGATGGGGAGAGGAGATCCGAGATGGGTTACTTGTACGAGGCTATGGATCGAGCAAAGGAGCTTATCCAAATGAACAACAAAACAACGTATGCCAAGTGGTGGGAAATCGTAGATCGGCGATGGGAGCACACATTGCATCATGATCTTCATGCTGCAGGTAAGCATAACACTTCAACTCTTGTGAATTGTGATTACATATTATTTACAACTCATGTTTTAACATTTATCTTCTACATGTAGGGCATTTCTTCAACCCCCAATACATGTATAGGACTGATGGGAGGAGGGAGAACTATGACAATTCCTCCGAAGTGTTGATTGGGGCCAAAAATGTAATCAAACGGATGCTAGACAATGAGGATAGGGCAATCATAGCATGCAAACAAATGCATGATTATAGACTTCAACTCTACCACTTTGGTACTAGCACGGCACAACGAGCTGCTCAGATTTTGAGTCCAGGTTAGAAGTTACTCATCATATTTATTTGCATGTACAATGAGTTGGTTCTATTTTCTAACACATTATACATGCTTCATTTACAGCGGATTGGTGGTTGGATCATGGAAGAACTTATGGATATGAAGACTTGGCCTATGTAGCTATTCGGGTTTTAAGCCAAACAACGTCTGCCACAGGGTGTGAGAGAAACTGGAGCACATTTGGCTTGATCCACACAAAACAAAGAAACCGGTTGAAGTCTGCACGTCTTGAGAAGTTGGTATTTTGCCACTACAACATGAGATTGAAGCTTAAAAACCTCCAATTAATCAAGCAAGTTCAAGATAGAGAGAGATATAGATCCTCGGGGCAACAACAAGCTGAAGCAACTCCATCGGAGACAATAGATATAGAAGAAGTTTTTGAGGAGGAACATCCACTACATGCATGGGTAAATGCAAGCACTTCGGTTCAACCAGAGTTCGACCCGCATGATCGTGCATGGGCTGAAGGTAAATGACATTTACAATGTACATGCATCATTTATAAATTATTTATTTCTCATTTTAACATGTTTATGTCTCATTTAGGTGAGCTTGATGATGTGCCTTTGCTTCCGGAGTTCGAAACTCCCCCAGCCCCTAAACGCCAAAAGAAGACAGTGGGTGCAAGAGGAAGGAGCACGAAACATGGCATTAGCATTGCAGACTTGGACACGATCGAGGAAGATATAGATGATGAAACACCGGAGCCAAGCGATAATGTTCAATACCAAACTTCTAATGACTCGACATCGAAGACAAGTACTCCTAGTGAGGGATCCGATCATGGAGGAGATGTCCTAGTTGTCAGCAGTGTACCGCCACCGGCACCGCCACCCGACCCTATTGTATTCACCGGAGAGGAAGACTTCACCCATGCTACTCAAGATCAACATCATGGGAGTAGGGAAGGGAGGGAAGCACAAACCTCAAGTCAAAAATATGCACGAAAGGGGAAGAAAGTGGCATCTCAATTGCAAGGGCAAGGGCAAGGCCAAGGAGCATCCGAAGATTCGGGATACAATCCCAACTTCATTCCGCATAGACGGAATTGGTTAATGAAGAAGAAGAAGATGCAAGAGGAGTGGGAGCGTCAAGAAAAGCTACGGATGGAGTTTGAGACCATGGAGCAAGCGTCAGATACATCATCTTATGCTTCCACTGAAGGATATTACCAAGGGCAGGGAGGCTACTTGGGATATCCTCAATACCCGGATGCATCATATTACACCGGAGGTGGAGCATATGCACAATCCACTGAGTCCGATTCACATTCACATGACTCATATGAGTCATATGGCTCATATCAAGTGCCTGAAATACCGGGCTACACACCAATCACTATCATATATGCGAACACGGATGCCTATAGTCAATATTTGACTCAATATGAGGCATATTACCAACATTATATGTCTTGGACAGATTATGTAAACCTTATGTCCACACAATATAATGTACGATTCCAATAAATACATTTTTTTCATGTATTTCAGTTCATAAATACAATGTTCATATATTTCCTATTTTTTCATATTTTTTCTATTTTTTTTCAATTTTTTAAGGGGGGCGATCCACCCCCCTTTTGCTTGGCCAGACCCGGTCGGGCTCGGCCCGGATCGGCCGAGCCGGGCTCGGGATCGCCGGGTCGGATCGGTTTTGGGCCGACCGATCCGATCCCGATCCCCGAGATTTTGAACCTTGCCTAATGCCATTCTCAGCTAAGAATTGCTGAAAGGAACATTGAAGAATTCACTGCTGTTTACGGTTCGTATGCATGTGATGGAATGAGGAAAAGACTTGTTTATATGAGCAACAAAGCTACAAAAAGTTGTAAAAACTTGGGTTTTAAAAGATAACATGTAAGACCCAAGTGAACCGACTATAATCGTCCACAATGGTGAGAAAATAACGAGCTCCGGTCTGGGACAAAACAGAGTATGGACCCCAGACATCACAATGCAGTAACTCAAAAGGTGCAGATGACGAAGAAAGACTGGAATGAAAAGGCAGTCTAGTTTGTTTGGCTAAAGGACACGTTGCACATTGGAAAGAAGAAGAATCCGTTGAAGGAAGAAGATGAAGAGGATGCCTCTGTTTCTCCACTGAAGGATGACCCAAGCGTCGGTGCCAAAGGTGAAATGTTGGGGTGGTGCCGGAAAGGCAGGTCGGTGGCGATGGAAGCTCAAGATGATACAGTCCATTTTTCTCACGGCCCCGCCCAATCTCTTTCAGCATCAGCAGATCCTGCAAAAGACAGTGGTTAGGGTAGAAGGTAATGAAACAATTTAGGTCTTTAGTGAGGCGGCTAACAGAAAGTAAATTGAAATTAGAGGAAGGTGTGTAATAAATGACTGGTACATGGATAACGTTGGTGAGCTGAGATGATCCAACGCTGTGAAGTGGAACTTGGGTGCCGTTGGGTAGAGAGATAGTGGAGGGTGTAGTGTGTGTGGGTGAAGAAGAAATATGAGCAGTAGCGCCAGAGTCAAGCACCCAGTGGACTGAAGTGGCGGGATTACGTGCCATGTTTGCTTGAGGTGACGATGAATTAGGAGTACCAGTGATCAATAACCTGATTAACTGATCATATTGCTCAGAGGTGAGCATGGGCGATGCTGTTTGGGCCTGGCCAGAAGCTGTCCCTTGTCTGACATTCTGATAATGTGGAGGATAACCATGCAGGCGGTAGCACTGATCCTCAGAGTGGCCAGGAATAGAGCAGTGAGAACAACATGTAGCATTGAGCTTAAAACAGTGGTCTTGAGTATGACCAAGAATATTGCAATGAGAACAACGTTCTTTAGAATGTCCCTGTCTATCAGAAAACCATCCACGAACAGGGAAATCGGTGGTAGTGTTGGTAGTAGCCATGAGAAGACGAGGAAGGAAGGGAGGGAAGGAGAGAAGGGGGGGGGGGGGGGGGGGGAGGTTGCTCTGATACCAAGTTGGAATCTCGGAAACAGAAGGGTGAAGAATTGGTGAATGGCCCGCACAATGATATCGGCGACCCCTGTATCATATATATAGCAGAGAAAAGGTACAAAAGCTGTTACAAGAATATTCCCAATTATTCTCTTGGGATTGCACACAACAACAAAAGAACATTTCGAAATACACTAGAGAACAAAAGTTATTTTTTGTAACAGTAGTGGAGGAGATGCTGAAGAGTCTTGGAAAAGGCTTTGCCAAAGATCTGATACCACATTGTCTCCTAAAGAGAATGATGACATTCTTGAAACAAAACATCAGTTGCACTGGGTATGCACTTCCAGAGGCATTCTAGGAGGAACTTGTTTATGCCTGACTTGACCTCATTCAACCAAATTCAAGTGCTTTCACGTTTAATATATCTGCAAGAAGAAATTCCAAGCTGGTATATGTGGACCATTTAAGAAGTGAACCACCCAAGTTTAAACATATGCAAGTTGCGTCTTTTGGTATTTTTGTGCAAGGTTTCTGCCACTATGACAGACATTTAGCATGGTTTGTCGTACCGTCCTGATCGACCGTGTTGCATTCTCCATGGTGGGGTACGGTACGGTACCGTTGAGATACGGTGGGAAAATGGCTTGTTTGATTTTTTTTTTTTGTAAGTTTTGTGACTTGATAAATATTTTAAATGAGCAAACTTCAAAAGAAAATGAACAAAACATAAGAACATCATATAGAGAGGTTAAAAAATATAAAATTTTTTATTTAGTCATTTAAGTCAACCCAATACAATCATTTAGTGTTCATCTAACATTACACACAAACATGTCAAAATCATGACACAATCATTTAATGTTCATCTAATATTAAGGATACAATCATTAACTCTTACAAGCCAAATACAGTACTCATATCGTCGTCCTTACGTTCCTCAACTTTCTTTGAAAGGTTCAGCCTTTTTTTTTTCAACTCTTCCCTTGGTCATATATAAGAAAAGTTACAAATTAACACCATCTTTCTTAACATGTAAATAAGAACATTTAACAATTTCTTACTTAATCTTTCTCATCATGCTGAGCATGTATGTCCACAAAACCCTTGTAGTAGGGGGTATAATTTCCATCTTCGAACAATCTCCAATTATAGATGCCCTCCAAAAAGTGCAAATAATCAGCGTAAGGCATGTAATTTTCATATAGGTCTTGATACATATGTTGATATTCTATTTATTGGCGTGTTCCTTAGTGTACTATTGCAGGCCTTGGTAGTGGAACGATTAGAACTTGCATGTACGAACCATCATCACTATACTGGTATCCATAGGCATAATAGCCACCATACCCATGATGTTGTCTATATGGATTTAGTTGTGTATGTCTTGAAAAGAAATTTTGACCCTCACTAACAGCCTCAGATGTTGTATTATCTTGTGTGCTCAGTCTCTCAAAATTGGATACAATCCCTTGATAGCTACTACTGTCTACAGGATTTATGTGTCGTCCTCTGTCATTTATTTCCCACCTTCTTGCTGTGCTTAGTGGAGCACCGGGATCTCGACCGTCCTAGGTAGCATGCGTGAACTCAAACTGGGCCGGGCTCTGTCTGGGCTTATATGAGCCCGACCTAGGCCCAACTCATCAATATGCAAGTCCAAGCCCGGCCTAAGCCCGAACAATGTCGGGTTGGGTTGGGCCCAATATTTTTACAAAATTGTAAAGCCTGGCTAAGGCCCGGCCCGAATACTTAAATAAAAATTAAATTAATAATAAAAATAATATATTTAAGGAAAATTAATTAGAAGTCCCTATCAGATTTTTGACTTATTTATTAGTCCCTAACAGAGCTGTAACTCATTACAGTAAGTGTTATCACCTGTTACAATATACGTTAAGTCCTGTTACAGTAAGAACATCTATGTTATAGTCAGTGACTTCTAATTAATTTTCTATATATTTAATAATATAAAACTTATAGTCTTACTCAATTAAGTAGAGTTTTGATGTTACTTATTTAAATTGTTTGAAAAGAGAGTTCTTAACTTTTAAATAAGTAAAATAACATAATTTTAACTAAGTAAAATTTAAGATTTGAAAAGAAAAAAAGAAAAGAGAACGGGTCGGGCCGGCCCATTGGGCCGCACTCAAAGCTCAAGTCCAGCCTATGGGCCTAGTCGGGCTGGGCTTTTAGGCCCTACTAAAAACCCATGGGCCAAAAAGAGTCTTGCGGCCTGGCTCAAAATTAGGCCAAGCTCGCAGGCTTGTCAGGCCTGCCCGGCCCATTGACAGCCCTACCACCACTGCTACCTGTACCAGATGGAGAAGAAGGATTTAAGGAGTCATCTCTCGTACTCTGTCCTTGAGATGGCTTAGATGGTGAAGGACTTACATCTGAATCATCCACTTTTGTGGCATATGCAATGTCAATGGGATCTTTATGCTGCGTGTTTTTTTTCTTTTCTTGGAACCAAAAATCTTCATTGTCCATCCAGATTTCTTCCGTGGTCCTCCTAGTGAAGTATCCTTCTTCCTTCCTTGTTTTGAACCACTTGGCCAACCAATAGATACCTGCGAGAGTAGTATGTCATTATAAGTAACATAAACAAATAAAATGTATGAGGTATTACAAATTAATCTGTATCACCTGGGTCTGAGATGAACCATGACTGTGTGTAGAAGATGACTTAGACAAAGATGGAGGTCGAGGAGGGGGACCCGTAGGCCGAGAAGAAGGGAGAGCTGCTGATTGAGACTGAGGGAAGAGCTCTAGGCTGAATCAATATATCTAGATCTGTTGTGTCCATCTCATAGTGACTCCGGATAGTAGGCTCTCTCTTGGCTCTAGTAAGACTGCCTACTTAGATATCATCGTCTAAGTCAACTTCATAATCTGAATGATGATTTTGTGTCACAGGTACATCTTCGGCAGCCCTGGCATCTCCACCTACGTGCATCCTCTCAATAACTGAAACCAAGAATGTGTTCGGTCGGGGTGGATTATCTGGATCATTGGCCTCCTCATCAAGCTCCATCCATCACACATAAGAGTGATGTCATGCTTTTGCCATTTTTTCTTGAATGAGGTAATGTAAATTTTCAATTCTTCAACCTCTGCATCCAGATAAACACCAGTAAACTCCTTTGGTGTGGGGGGCTGCACATGCTTTCCAAGATTTTGGATCTCTTGCATCATTGGCTTATAGAATGGACTATTGGCTGCATTAAAAGTTAATCTTGAATGATGCCAAAATTTGGCAACAACCCTACCCAGCTGCCATCTCGGCCCTTTGTTCTGTAAAGAGTTTTCAAATTGAGTTTGCTTTCTATGCTCCCTCTGGAAAGCATAGGGGTCAATCTCCTGCACATCTAAACCGATGTTCCTCTTCCTTTGGGGTAGGGAAGAGGTTGAATGACTAGGAGGATCAGTGTAATAGCGATGAAGGCTAGGCGGTTTGGAAGGACGTGAGGATGAGACTATATCATCGCAAACACGTAATTCTGAGTCACCCCTCACCCATGCCTCTGCCCGACTCTCACGTAGAGCTTGCTGCATGTCTTTCTCGAATGGATCTTGAACTGTGACATGGACATCGGTGGCTTGGGATGGGAGCTGATGTTTATCTTGGGATCCTCCTTCGTCATCTTGTAACGTGGTCTAACTATGCGTCCTCTTCTCTGCCATAATTTGTCTCAAATGTTGTTTCATCGCAATTTTAACATCGTATGACATGGTCGGACAACTGTTGACTTCACTATATCGTGCACTCTTACCTCTTGCTAGGTGTTTCTTTAAATGACAGACACCTCCCACATGGAACTCCATATTACGGTAATTGTATTGAAACCAATGTCTTTTCCCCTCAAGCATTCTACCATTTTGTCAACCAATATCATCACTATGTCCTCGCGGAGGCATTCATAAGGTTACACCTGTCACATATTAATATGTATTAGTAAATTGACATAAATATTAACATTAAAAATTAAACAAAGATGTCATTTTATTAACAATTCAAACATTCTTTACTCTTCTCATCTTTTGCTACCTCTCTCTCCGCTCTTCTCTCTCTCTTCTCTTTTTTGGGCGATTGTCTCCTCCTTACACTGTCTCCTCTCTCTCTCCTCTCACGTCTCTCTCATAGCTCTCATCTCTTTATACTCTTCCTCCGCTCTCCTCTCTCTCTCGCGATTCTCTTCTCTCTTTCACGGTGAGTTCGCCAGATTGGTGTACCGCACCGACCTGGGTTTCTCCTGGGTTGGTATGGTATACCATGTACCGGGGAGAGACCCCTCCGTTTCGCCCGGTCGCCCTCGGCCCCATCCTACCCCTTCTCGCCTCCCCCCCCCCCCCCCCCCCGATTAGCCTTCCCTCTTCGTCTTGCCCCCGGCCCCTTCCTCCTCCCCCCACCATCTCCCCCCCCCCCCTCCGATCAGCCCCTCCCCCTCCGTCTCTCCCCCCGGCCCCCTCCTCTCCCTTGTCTCGCCCCCCACCCTCCCCTCCCCCTTTGTCGTGACGACGGCAGTGGTTTTGCTCCCCTCCTTGATGCATCACAGGTAGGGGAAGGAGGGAGGGAGGGGGTGGGGGTAGCCGGAGGTGGTAGGTGAAACGGACATGGGGGGTCGCAGGAGGTGGGGGAGGAGGGGGAAACGGGGGTGGGGGTCGTCGGAGGTGTGCTGACCGTGTTAGGACTCGCGGTGGCCCTGGCCAACCGTGCTTTCACCATCTTTATATTCTCTCTCTTCTGTGATGAGAAGGAAGGGAGGAGGAAGAGAGGAAGAAAATAATACATTCAACATATCTATGTAGAGAATGTGAAACGTTACATTTGATGCATGGAGTGGGGGGGGGATTTAAAGAGAAAGAAATAAAAAAATAAAAATATAACTAAATGTAGTGGACTCATGCATAGAGAGGATGGGTAGGTGAAAGGAAAAAAAAAACAAACGAGGGGTGGGGTGGGGGGGGGAGGGAAAAAAAAAAAAACCTAACAACCTAACGCGGGGGGTGGGGGGAGGGGAGGGGAAAAAGAACAAAAAACAATAACCTAACAACCTATAGGTTTGGGGGGGGGGACCCTAACATGAAAACTAACGTGGGGGGGGGGGGGGTGGGGGTGGGAAAAAAAAAAAAAACAAAAAAAAGAACGGCGCGGTGGGGGTGGGGGAGGGAGGGGGGCCACTGGACCGACACGGTCCGGTCGCCCATGCGACCCGCCGTGGACCGGACTGGACCGGTCTACGGCGTGCCGCGGCGGTACACGCCGGGTCGCCCCATATGGGCGACCCGACCATGCTTGGGCTCGCGAGAGTTTAGGCACGGTCCGGTTCGCATATACCATGGCGGTTTGCCGCGGTACGGCGAACTATGGTATTCAGTGGGAAAAAAGTAGATTTTTTGCATAAATACCTTCGTAAATATGGGCTATGCCAAATATACCCCTCACTTTAGCATATTTTAAAAAATACCCTCAAAATATGTTGTTTGGTTGCTGTTATGTCCCTAGGGTTCCTTGTCATCTAGGAGAAGCAAATATTTGATGGTATCTTTGATGGAAACCATAAGTCATCGCGAAATACCTAAAATACCCTCTCAATCGTACCCCTTTACATAACCTAGGACGACCATGGCGAAATGTTGTGTCCCTTCTTCCCCCTCTCTCTCCCTTGACCGAACGGAGAAGACGACTGCAACGGCCTTCTACAACGTCACTGTGCCGCTGCCAGCTACTCGCATTAAATGCCCTTCCTACACCGAGCATTGGACCGAAGGAAAAAGACAACTGCAGCTGGGTCTGCAACATTGCCGCTACCAACTACTCGCAAGAACCCTAGCTACATTGATCGCCAAACAAAAGAAAGAAGACAGCTGTAACTAGGTCTGCAACATCGCCGGACAGAAGAAAGAAGACGGCTGCAACTATGTTTACAACATCGCCGCGAAGTGCCAAAATGTCACCTTTTTTAAAGAGAGAACAAAATACTTGCATTTTTAAGGGACAATTGCAGAGATATCCCTCTTACATGCATAATTGCGGAAATACCACCTTTATGTACACAATAGTCAAAATATACTTAACTACGTAAACATGTCCAAAAGTATCCACATGGTTAATTGCCATGTAAAAGAGGGATACTTTTGCAGTTATGCTTGTGTAGTAGAGTTGTTTTTGAACTAACAGGTCAAAATGTTATAAACACTTTAACTTTACTTACATTTAGCCTGAGTTCACTGCATTTATCTGACGCCAAACTATGGTGCACATATGTTTATCTGTTGAGGACCGGTTATGTTAGGTAATATGTAGGTAAGAGAGGAACTTTGGCAATTAGGCATGCAAGAGGTTTATTTATGCAATTAACCCCATCTTTAAACTAGCGAATTTTAGGAGGATTGATTCTAGTGGAAAGAATAATTGAAATGATTGATAAATAACTATTTGAAACTTAACTCTTCTTAATAGGAGCATTTTATGGCGTCCAACATAAAATCAAACGATATTAATGTTAAGAGGTCCATTTGTATGTAAAATCATAATTTACTTGTACTCAATAATGCGGAGTTAACAGCCCCCTTGGATCAAGATGGCTATTGCAGAGGACCTACCACATGAGACATGGAGAAAAAAGTTGAAACAAAAGCATGCTTGTCAAGGCATCTATCTGAAAACCAATTGGCATTAAGAGTAGAGGCCAATTTTGCTGTAAACTCCTAGTTTACTCATTCACACCAATGTGTGAGAATGAGAGAGGTGGCAAAAATGAGGGAGGAAATGTTTGTGTTTGTAAACTTTCATATTGCTGTTCATATCTTATATACAATTCAAGATGTGAAATTGATGAGATACAGGGACTCTAATGAGATAAAGGAGCTAAACTATCCAAAATCTATGCAATTCCTCAAGACAAACCAGTATTGTGTTTCCAAAAAGGTACTACACTAAGTGTCTTATTTCACGTAGTGTGTGTGAGAGTCTGACACCTAACGAGTCAGAATTCGAAATGGATACTGAGAAACAGTGAATGTCTCACATCTCCTATGCGACTGGAAAGCATGTTATTGTTTTCAGGAAAGCTTGAAGATTGTAGTGTTTTCACGTAGTGTGTGTGAGAATCTGACACCTAACGAGTCAGAATTCGAAATGGATACTGAGAAACAGTGAATGTCCCACATCTCCTATGCGACCGGAAAGCATGTTATTGTTTTCAGGAAAGCTTGAAGATTTTAGTGTCTGTTGTCACATATGTTCATGAGGACTCTTCTCACATGTTTCATATCATAGTCATTTGCAGGTATTAGGTGTTCTTTAACTTTTTCATCAGACAAACATGCATGGTGGATGTAATTGTTCATTGGCCTAAACATGGGCGGGTTCCTTTGTATATCACAAGGCAAAGCCTAAGATTTAGGTGTGTTTCTATATTTGACAATATTTTACTGCTGGCTACTGTTTTCTACTATTGTGGAATTCATTTATTCTGCTGCGTTAGTCACCTTTTCACTGGTGGTGGTAATTGAGAGTTCTACCTTTCACATCATCAAGTAAGGTTAGTTTGGATAGCATGAGCTTTCAAATGAACGTTCTCGTTATCCTAGGTATCATACATGTTTCAAACACTCTTCTCCATTTTTTTTGGGGTAATGGGAGAAATATTAGGATGCCATGCATGACATCTATGCTTTCATTGCCATCTGAGATTGGATGCAGAATAACGTTAAAATTAAATGTGATGCTCCTGAACTGATGGACAGTGAATATAAAATTTGGCTTTCCTGATTTCATTTGCCGTCTGGTCTTCAGATTGGACGGATGGGAGAAATATTTTCTTGTATGATGTCTGCATTTCTTTTGTGATGGTGAGTTTTTCCCTTCTTTGGAGACTTTAGAAGACATGGGGTGAGAAGCAATGGGCAACATGTAACCATTTCCGACAACAGGTCTTCTGGTTTTATTAGGGATGTTCCCGTATCATTTTGTACATCTTGTTCTAAGTTTTGTCGTGGTGTTTCTTTGTGGATGTCCGAATTGTTTTTTAAGTTCAGTGAGTAAACACCACAAAATCTGGCATACATTACCGAAACATTTAAAATTTCCTCTCCGTAACTTGTGAGCATTTACTGATTGGTGTACTATCAGCATTTTTCAATTGCGGTTAAAGACGGTTGATGTGTGTCCTTGAACGGTGTACACAAGACATCATTGCGTGGCATCACACAAGGCATTCTCTAGGGGCTCTTTACGTTTTCTATACGAGAATAAAGACAAGCACCCTGGTTGTGCGTGTAACTGTCACTACAGCAGGCATTTTTTTCTTCTTACCCCCCTTTCTTCCTCCCCCATTCCTCCATTCGCCCCCACCTCCCTTGTGTATTGTCCATCCATTTCATCTCATCGTATCTGGACTTACTTGTTTTCTTATTGGAACAACTATTTTGAAACACCCGTCATCTATTCAACTCTCTTCTATTGTCTTGCTGGTGAAACCCATTTTATCCCTCTATCCACACCTCCTGCGTATTGCCATCCGCTCAGATGATGGTAATATGATGGTAATTTGGCTGAGTCACTTATTCCACGACTCCATCGTGTTTAGTTGGAGCAGTTGTGGTTGTGAGCTATATGGGAAGTTTCATCACCATTTGAAGAGCCTTGCAAGTTCGAAGCACCATTAGCTCTCTTCATGTGAGAAGCTATCATCCGAAGGCTTCTTTTTCTTCTAGATGTTGCTGCTTTACATGCAACCTTTTAAGATCAGAGGACCAAGCCTCCATCATTTCAAGAAGATTGAAGAACTTTCAAGTACTTTTTGACACCGACAATATCCTTCGGGCGATAAGATCTTCTATCTGGTTGTCTTTCCTTGCATTGATCTGCTATGATTGTGTCCTTTGTATGGGTTTTAATTGCTGGAGTTGGGTATGGATCTTGTTTCATCTTTTGTGTTGCCCTTTTATCTATTTGAATGAATGAGAACTCTCCTCTTTGTTGTGTAAGGAAAAAAAACAAAAAAACTGTCACTACTGCAATTTTATGGACGATTGTCCAGTTCATCACTGTCATGTACGTGCTAATCCTCCATTTCTCTAACATGTCAGAAGATGGAGGATGCTTGTTGAGCTGTGGATGAAAAGAGATACGACTTTGATTGCAAAGGGGCATTCTCTGGACGGCAACTGAGGTCCAAAATCAGAAGTCAATTCCTGTGTTGCTCTCATTCTGTTTGAGGAGTAAATCACGAGAAGTGCTTTCTACCCTGCCACCGGGTAGAAATGCACATGTAGATTACTTGAGCACACCTCTCATTGGCTGGGCACCAGGTAGAAAGAGAAAGGTTTAGTGCACTTTTTTATTGTACTTAAGTGTAATATGACTAGGCACTAAATTCATGTGGCGCTCCTCACATGGAGAGTGATAAAGTGACAACTTAATTATTGGGTGCTATATGAATTTAGTGTAGTCATATTGTACTTAAGTGCAATAAGAAAGTGCACTAAATCTTTCTCCAGATAGAAATGCACATGCATATTACTTGAGCATGCCTCTCATTGGCCGGGTGTCGGGCCCCACATCCGGCCAATGGGAGGTACGCTCGAGCAATTCACATCTTGCTTAATACCCAATCGGCCGGGTATTAAGTATTTCTAAAAAATCACATGGAGATAGGATCCGCTCTAATCTCACCCGAACTTAAAAGTGAATAGTTAAAAACAAAACATGTGTATGCATGCAATTTGAAGCAGAAAATAAGATGCATTTAATTTGGAGTGGAATTTTGTGATTGCGGGTGATAGTCATTATCCTGTTGAAAATAAGAGAAAAATGTGATAAAGAGGAAAACATGTGCTCGACAATGATAGTATGACATCATCTATGATATATACCTTTCTCATGATAAGTCTTTCTTGTCTTAATGAGCTGTCGTTCGTTTGGTCTTTCTGAGCATGGGCAGTGTCATCCAATCTGTTAATGGTCTGCATGTTTCATATTTTCCACGAATTGATTCTTTTTATCTCTAAAATCCACCGTTTTGACAAGGTCGAATGTTCCCTCTTGTTTTCTGCAGTGTGTGAAAAGTGGGAAGGTATATCCTAATCCTTTCTAATGACCGTCGAAGACTGTTCTGTAAGATCATGAAGTTCAGATCACAAATCCGATGGAGTCCTTATGATGGACTACAAATATGTTGGGTAACCCTTTCTGGTGCTGTTTGGAATGCCATAGAATAATCTCGGTTTTGATGTATTTGATTTTAAAGATAGTACGTGGAAAGATAATACAAAAGTTGATTGTAATATCACCTGCTTTTGGATCTCTGCTTTCGATTTCCAGTGGTTTTGGACTGAAAACCAAACCCGGTTCGAAATCGCATCACAGCTGGTTTTGAAATTCAACAATTTAAGCACTCCAACACACACAGAAAAATGTCCTATAATATTTTACGGCATGCCGAGCACATAGAAAAATTATACTAGTTTATGGTATCGTAGAAGCACTCTTGTACCACCACAGGTTTGTGCTAATGGCTTTGTGTGGTAGCATTACTAGAAACTATATATGACGCCCCTCCTAATTAAGTTTCCAGCAGTTCAAGTGACCAAGTTGGAGCTTCCCACCTGCAAGAAAAGATGGGAGTTTCAAAGGGAAAAACTGTTCAGAATTTGCACCGGGCGTTTCTCATGTTATGGGTGGAAGTTAGGAATAAATTTTGATACATAAGCTTCACCAATACATCCTGATTCCATAGAAACATGTGAGATGCTGATCTGAGAAACATCTGATCTGAATATTCCCCAGGTCGTTTCTTTTCAGCGTCTTTCAAAGTTGAAGCTGAAGACTCCGTGAAATTTTCCCTTGTCACCAGTGGATGGATGCATGGTTTAGAGATGGAGTCCTCGAAGAAGGGTTGCATTGGTGTGGTCACCTAAATGAACGATTGAGGTGGCGATGGACAGAGCGTCTGTCTTGGTTACTCTCCACCTACTCCGGTCTCGGGTTCCCCAAGCGTGGGCTCGTCGACAATGGCGGATATAGGATCTTAATCCAATGAAGTTCTTAATGATGCACCTATAAATTATATTTTTAATTCAGTGGGATCCCTCATGATAAAAATATGTATTTCTAATGGAGGTTTTCAAGTCAATGGCGTCCTGAGACCCCCACTCACTATGATCTGAATCTGCCACTGCTCGTCGGAGGAGTTCTTCGCTGTCAGAGGTACTCTCTGTGACAGGCTCAGCCGTCACTGTCAGATTCATCGTCTGGCCTTCCTTGTCTTCTTTCCATTAATCCTTTTCCACCCCCACCTTTGTTCCCCTTTGTCTCCTACTCGTATCGTCCCTACGTCATAGTTTCCCTTCGATTTCCCTCCTCTGTCTCTAACCTTTCGTTATCCCATGAACCGGCTGCTTTTCCTACAGTTCATACGCAGCCTTCCCCTTTTTGGTTTCTTCCCCACTCCTTACTCCGTTCAGCCTCCAGATGCTTTCTTACCCCTCGCTTCACCTCCTTTGTTGCATCCCCTTGTCGTGATCGCCTCTCCATCCCTCCCTTGCCCACTTTGTCGCGCCCCCTATGCCATACTCCTGTCTCCCTCATCCCCGTGTGCTAACCCCTTTTATCTTTTTCTTTATATTTCTTCTAGCTGGCCTCCATCTCTGCGACCCCTTGAAGCTTCGGCGCTAAATCACCTTCCTCAAACACTTCCTAACCCCTTCTTCCCCTTGTGTTCTTTCGCTGTCGTGGCCAGCTGATTTTGTTCAAACCCGACTCCTTTGTTCGCCAAGGCTCACCCTTCTAAGGTCGCGTTTGGAAACCGGGTTGGAGAGATTTCGAGGTGCAAAATACAACCCCACAATCGTTGCCAAGTGTTTTGGGGTGGCCTCGACTTTCGCGTGCGCATCGCTTTCGAGAGAAGAGAGAGATAGGGAGAAGGAAATGTTGTGACTGCTTTGCTTACGCAGCACGAGAGCTGTTTATGAGAAATCGCTTGCGAAATCACCGCGGGGGTCAATGTGGTGGGTAGGCGAGCAAGCGATTAGTTTTTTTTTTTCTTAAGGGGGCGCCGCTTTCGCGGGAGTAGCACGAGCGACACCTGTACGCTTCGCCGGCGAAGTCTGCTTTTGTCGATTCTGACTTCAGTAGAAGTCATTCCAAATGATGCCTAAGTCTATCTTTGTTTCTTCCCATTGAACTACTCACTTATATTTATCATATTTTAGTGATAATTAAAATTCATGAATATTATGAATATATTTAATAATATTCTTAAAAAATAAATAATTTTGATCATTTTAAAGATTTGTACTAAAAATTTATATCGATTACAGTTTAATGTGTATTGACTAGAGACTAAAGTGTTACAATAATTTTAGAGCAAGTTTCTACCGATTAGTGAAGAAGTTCACTTCGTCATACATGAAATTCATTTCGTCATATGTGAAAGTTCACTTCGTCATACACGAAGCTTACTTCGCCATATGCAAAGGCTAACTTCGTCATATACGAAGTTCACTTCGTCATATGCGAATGTTCACTTTGTTGTGCATGAAGCTTACTCCGTCATATGCGAAGGTTCACTTCGTCATACATGAAGCTCACTTCGTCATATGTGAAGACTCACTTTGTCATACACGAAGTCCATTTCATCATGCGCGAAGTTCACTTCGTCATTCATGAAGCCCACTTCGTCATATATGAAGTTCACTTCATCATGTATGAAGACTACTTTGTTTTAACATGAAATGTACTTTGTCATACAATGTGTGTGCACATTAATTATTGAAGAAGCTTTATATCAATTAGTAAATAAGTCTCATACCAATTATTGCTTCTGAACATATATAGAGTAGAGAACAAAGTTTATATCGATTGGTGTTATAAATGTTCTGATTACTGAAGAAAAGAGTTAGCATCATTTTGATTAGTGAATAAATGTTTAGTATTGATTGATTAATATTATGAATGTTTCAATTACTGAACAAAAGTTTAATATCGTTCCGATTAGTAAACCTGGGAGAGAGTTAGTGACATTGTAAATATGGGAGAGAGTTAGTGAGCATGAGGGATTAAGCTTCTTGTACATTTCTTTTAACTCTCAGGTTGCTGTTGAGATCAAAGAAGTCAAGTTCATTATTCCTGAACTTGGTCTCGACAGGTTGTTCTTTATTCTATTAAGAAAGACTTGGTTGTCCAATTGAGGGACTATACTCAGCTTTCCCCTTATGTAAAAGGGAAGACCAGCTAAGGTGTTGGGTGTTGCGTCTAGCTAATGGATTGTACTCAACTTTTTCCTTGTGTAGAAGGGAGGACCAATAGGGAATTGGACATTACATGTCCATTGGGGGAACTGTATCCCAAGTTAGTAAAATCTCAAGAGTTTGCTTGGGGACTGGACGTAGGACTTTCATTGAGGGAAGTGTCGAACAATGATAAATTCTTGTGTCCCTTTGTGTGATTATCTTTGTGATTGTCTGCTGCTTATTTTGTCCACTGCGCTCATTTTCAAACTAACGCTTCTGCATCAAAGTTTTTATTTTTAAGTGTTAATTATTATAGCACTCATTCACCCCCCCTCTGTTGTGCTGCCAAGGGCCAACACTTCCAAAACCTTTGCCTTCCTTGCCGTAACACCTCCCTCAATTACCTTACTAATCTATTGCTGAGACATTGCCCCCAGTTGCTGCATTCAAACTCGACTCCTTATGTTCACAATACCTCATCTCCTCCAGTGATCTATCTCGTCTTCAATCCCCAAGGACTAGTACCTCTTTCTGTACTTAACCCTCTTGGTCCAGTATCCCATTTTGCTTCGAGGAGACTGTGTTCTTCTCCTTTTGTGTGTTGAGCAACTATCATTTATAAGATTTGTTGAACAATTATCTATTTAAGATATTATGTTTTTGCTATTACAAAACCTTTTATGATTATCTCTACAAACAAATTTATCAAAATATACCACAAGAATTATGACTTGTATAATACTATATATCAACACTCACAAAAATTCTCTAAGTCCACAACGTATATTATGTACCATACTAACTTTGACTATGGACTCCGACTCCAGAAAAGTCGATGTGTTGAACCATCTTTGAACTGTACTCCGACTCTTTGAAAGTCGAAGTCTAGACTCCGACTCTCTTAAAGTCAAAGTAAGATATCGATTGATGAACACTTTCACTCCGACTTCTGAAAAGTCGAAGTCCTCTTACTCTGACTTTTGAGAAGTCAAAGTCTCTCACTCCGACTCCTGAGAAGTCGAAGTCTCTGTATTATACTCCAACTCCTTGAAAGTCGAAGTCTGCACTCTGACTCCCCAGAAGTCGAAATATGACCAATTGATGCTTATCACTTTGACTTCCCAAAAGTCAAATTTTGTGATCAGTCTCACTGCGACTTCTGTAGAGTCGAAGTTCATTTTTCATCTCTTGTCTTTGACTCCGACTTCAGGAAAGTCGAAGTATACTATCAACTTCTGTGTACTTAATAATAATTTCTATATGAATTTGTCATTTCATAAAATCCATGCAATCTTGATTATATGTAATTCAATATGTTTGTTATCCCTATGGGATCTCTTACAGAATGATTAACACTTGCATATCCTAAAAAATAATGTTTTTTCTTATCACGCTCATTTAAATATTCTGTTAGGTAGGATAAATTATATTCAAAATAACCACATAAAATATCTTTGAATAGATCTGAAATATTTATACAAATTAGTCTCTTGCTTTTTGTCAGAAGTTCAGTTCTTCTTTCATTTGACAGTTGCCTTGCAGTAAATACGATAAGCCGCATGGGGCATCTGTCAGAGGCTCACCTACCACTATCAGAACCTCCCCTTACTTTCTGGATGCAACTGTCTGTCTGCCTTTTATTGCACTGAACATCTGTCCATCTAAGGTTATTATACTTTACATATATTTCCATCTCACCTACCTCAGAAAGTATGGAGGTACTTTTCTTTTATCTTGTCCTTTGTTACAGAACATTTTTGAAGCATGTCTTCAGCATGGAGTTTTACAGAACAATAAATGAAGACTACCTATCAAGCCGTGAAGCTACAAACATAGCCTGAAGTTGTTGGAAATCCAAAAGGGTGAAGGACTGATGAAAGTCTCGAAAGCTTCTACATCCAAAGGATCAACGACTACTCTTAAAACGACTAGTTCTCTAACAGACAGTTTCTAACGAAAACTTAAGGCTTCTGAAGCATATATAGAAGCTAAATCTTTTGAACAACAACCAACTAACTTAGACAGAGAGATAGCAACACAACTCCCATCTGCATTTGCAAGCAAGAGTCTCCGAAAAAGTCTTCTACTAAATTGAAAGAAAGAGAGCTGCTCCCTCAGTTTGAAAACTTCAAGCTCTCAAGTTCTTAGAAGTCTTTCTCTATAGGGTGGCATTTTGTAATTAGATCTATTCTTCATTCCACCCTGATTAGATTCAGAAAGAGTTAGAGCTGAAACTCTTATTTGTAATCCTTTCTGAATTCTTTGTGTTTGCTCATCCTTTTGACCAGACACACCAGTCTTTCTCATTTTTGTTTTAGATAACCGGCAGGAGGTTTGTTTCCTGAAGTGCCCCTCTTGTGAAGGGAAGACCTATTGTGTAGGTAGTCTGTGTACCCCTGGTTAAGGGAAGACTTGCTTGGGAGCAAGTGGGATTGTAATACCTCTCAGGTTGAGAGAAGGCCAAGTTCTCTTGGCAGTTAGTGAAATCTCAAGAAGTTACTTGGGGACTGGACGTAGGACTTCCATGTGAGAATGGCCGAACCAAGATAAAATTTCTTGTGCATCTGTGTGATTGTTTCCGCCAATTTACACTTGTTTCACACACTACACTAAACACTAACAACTTTACTTAGTGTTGTCTATTTTCAGATAAAAGTTTTTAAAGCGTAAGAAGTCCTATTCACCCCCCTCTAGGACATCATTAGTGCCATCTCGATCCAACAAGTGGTATCAGAGCGAGGTCTTCTCAGAAGAATCAAAAGATTTGAGAAGAGATGGCAGCTGAAGGTCACAACTATGAAGGTCAGTCTATTACAAGGCCACCATTCTTCGATGGTGAGGACTATCAGTACTGGAAGATGCAGATGGAATGCTTCATCAGAGGCACCTATTTTGATCTGTGGTAGGTAATATAAAAATGTGATTTTACTATAATTGGTGAAACTACTTCTGCTCTTTCTATAGCTGATAAGAGAAACATGTCCCTAAACTACAAAGCCAAGAACTAGGGGTGTTCATGGTTTGGTTTGGTTTGGTTTGGTTTGGTTTATAGGAGATTTTTAGGAAACCAAATCAAACCAAATTCGGATTCAACCTGAACCAAACCAAACCGAAGTCCCTTGAAACCAAAATTCGGTTTGGTTCGGTTTAACTTGAAAAAAATGGGCCTTTAGATTCTCTTAGTCTTAAATAAGATTTTAATCACTTGTTTCTCTAATAAATCACTATCAAATAATATTTGAAATGAAGTATTAAATGTTGATGACCACATTAACCTCCATAATATGTATTTTTATGTAAATATATTGAAAAAACTTGATAGATATATACAAATTAAAATTTATTATTATAATTCGGTTTAATTGGTTTGGTTTGGTTTCTAGAGGTTAGAAACCAAACCAAACCGAATTTTCTTTTTCGGTTTGGTTTGGAACCAAACCAAAATTTTTTCATGTTCAAACCGAACCAAACCAAATCGAATCGCTCGATTCGGTTTGATTTTTCGGTTTGAACCAAATAGTGAACACCCCTACCAAAACTATCTATGCTGTGCTCTATCTAAAAGAGAATTTAACAGATTATCTGCTTGTAGAACGGCTAAAGAAATGTGGGATAAACTACAAGTTACCTATGAAGGAATTGATAGAGTAAAACAAATTAGAATAGATATTCTTGTCTCCCAGTATGAATAGTTCAAAATACTTCCTAATGAAAATATAACTCAAATGTATAATCGTTTTTCAAATATAATCGTAGGACTAAGTTCACTAAGTAAGATTGTAAGGCCCTCGAATTTCCGTCGCTTTATTTGTATTTACGTGTGTATATTTGTGCGTGTGTATGTATGTACGTATTTACGTACGCATTAATTAGTATAATTACGTGTGCATGTGTTTATGTTAGATGTAAATAATGTATGTATTGCATGGTGATAGTATGGATATAATACCGTATACATATTGCATATATATATGCATGGTATGCATGGGTTTCTGCATAACTTAGGGTTCTGGCCGAAGGCCCCTTGGCGTCAACCCCTGGCCGCTGAGGTGGTGTCAGCGTCCAGACCTGGACGCCGACACTAATCCGGGCGTCCAGCGATATGGACGCCAATCTCTCTGGCCTGCATGCGTAGCAGAGCTGCAAGCTTCTGAAACAAGGCAAGCCAACCATTGGGGGATGTCCCCCAACGGCTTTGAAGACTGTCAAATCAGTATGGTGAGTGGGAGAGAGACCCTCCTTATGTCTGAACCCGAAATGGCTCTCCCCACTCCTCCCTTCACCTTGCAAGAGGAGAAAAAGTGAGAAAGAAAACCCTAGAGAAAGTCTGTGAGAAAAACCCCTCTTAGCACCCACAGATCCGACCCCCCTGGAGCTTGATCTGGAAATCTACTGCTTCAAGGAGGTTGCTGGATCAAAGGAGGAGGCTTCCCCGACATCCCCTTGGCGTGGAGATCATCCAGAAGCCCGGAGGAAGAGATCTTTGGAGGGATTTCTGCACTTCTTGGGACAGCCCAAGGAGGGCTTCACCAACACCCTAAACCCTTTGGAAGAATTTTTGAAAGGCAAGTGACCTATCCATGGTATTCCCGTATGTGTCTAGGTCATTTCTATTATTTTTATGGATTTTTCCTCGAGTCCTAGACCCTCCCATTCACCCAAGTTTGAGAGCTCGGATCTGTGTTTCTGCACAGACCTGGCTTGACGGCAAGGTCCCTGGACGCCCAGATCATGCTTGGCGTCCATCGGCCCTGTCGCTGACTCTGAGTCAGCGGCCAGAGACCGCCGCCAAGTTCTTCTGGACAGAACAGTGAGCTGTTCTGCCCTTCTTATACATTAATTTCGGTATGTTTTCCGTGATGAGGATATATGGTAATCCTATACTCTATGTATATTATCAATTGTGGTGTGTGAATGAGTGTGATGCGTGATGGCAAATGTAGGATAATTGTACCCCTTTAACTTGTGAGCATGACTTGTAGATAATCTTGCAAATCCTTGTTCATGATTAGGATTAGTATGAATGTCTCGGTTTTGGTCTGATCATGAAGATTAGTGGGTCAGTATATGTGTTTGCAATTTTGGTAAATTATCCATGCTTGTGTAAATTGCTAATGAATCCGGCTCGGTAAAATAAAAGCATGCAAGAATGGTTGTGGTGAAATCCATAGATGTATGATTTAGGGAAATTTTGTATTCTCAAATCATGCATATATTAGTAGCCTCTGTTTAAAACAGTAAGTGGCAATTTGCAGGATATGTTAAACCCCATGTTAACTTAAGTTGTGAATAGTATGCTAAATAGGTGTTTTATTTTCTGTAAATTCTATTTAGCTCAGAAAAATCTGAAAATTTGAGTGTATGATCTTGAACCCGAAAACAGCATGTGGTTAAAATTTCAGGTCATTTGGATCAGTAAATAAAAAGTTATGTATTTTCATGTGAAATGTGATAATCTACGTATATTATCGTAATGTGATTAGTTATTGTCTAAAACCAACTTGATTAGTGAAAACTCCTGTGTGTTAAACTCCTGAAATTTTGTAGTACCATGTTAGGAAAAACAAGATGTGCATGTGAGTGAGGAAGTGAATGTGATGAAAAGTGTGAAGTGTAAAACCATGTGTAAAACGGTAAATGTGTAAATGTGCAACTGTGCCAATGTGACACTGCTTCCGTAGAGGGCAGTGGAGCTGTATCAGGGAAAAGTCCCCCTGAGAAAGTTCAATGTGTAAGTGACCCTAAGGGCATTAGGGGAAATCCTGGAGGTGGACAAGTACCACTGGTTAGGGTGGAGACTTGTTCTCCCGGTCTGCGCAGTCCAAGAGTCGCCATTGAATGCCTAGATGGCGTCTATGTGTAATGTGATGTGTATATGTCCTTCTTTGGTGGTTTGGACTATGTGTCACGGCACCTAAAATGTGTAATGTGAAATGTGTAATGTGTATGTGTCCATGTGTAAATGTGTAAGTGACAATGTGAATGTGTATGTGTAAAGTGTAACCATGTGAAAGAGGAAACTTGTGTAAAGAAAATGTGAAACTAAAATGTGAAATGTGTTATTGAAACCCATGTGAGACAAATCTGAAATCATGTGAAATCAGTGAATTTATGTTATTATCATCATGTTATTATGTGCAAAGATGTCTAGAATCCATGTTAGGGATAATTGGTGAAAACGGGTATAAGATAGCATGATTGTTTGATCACATGATATGTTTTATGCATTATTGTAGCTTTCATGTATAGGTTTACAGCCGTTAAACCATGTGAAATCAGCAACCTAAAGCATGTGAAAAGGTTATGTATGCACTTAAGGACATGTGAAATCCATGCTAGTTGTGTTTCCCCTTTCATGTATGTAAAATGTTCATGTTGGTAGCTCTCATGTTTTAGCTCTTTAAAGATTAAAGTTTCATGAGTAAATTGAATAGAGATCATGTGATAGGTGAATTTTATTTTTTGAAATCTGAAAGCATGATTCATGTATAAAATTGTAAAACTTTCATGATAGGTTGAATCTTGAATTGACTAGCATGCTATGTGTTGGAAATTGTAAATGTGCATGTAGAAACCACTAGGACTTGTACGTGTATATCATGAGTAGTGTTGCTTGCTGAGTCCTGGACTCACTCCTTGCTTCGGCGTACAGGTGTAGTTGGTGACGTGGCACCTTCGGAGGAGATAGCAGAGACGGACTCCGAGCGCGGAGATTAGCTAGCTTTGGAGTTTCTTTGAGATTGTGTATTTCATAAGTATGTAATTGAACATTGTATTAGAGTATTATGAAAAGAATGTAAAAGTGTGGACAATTTGTATTTCTATTTCAGCAATTTAATTTATGTGAACTTTAGTTCCTTTTATGTTAATTGCGAATTGCATGTATGTTTAATGTGGATGATGAATGAATGGAGACTGTTGTCTTTTACTTCCGCTACTCTGTTGTATATTCGCGTGTATCTCAGCTGTACGTATCGTTTGGGTAAATGTCCCACTGTGAGGACTCTTGCTATACCGACGTGGGTTGGTATAACCGTACCGGTATAATGAGGGCCATCACAGAGATTGGTATCAGAGCGACCGGTTGAGATTACACATGAATATACCTAAGTCATCATCCCCATTGAATACTAAGTATGTCCACATGTGTAGAAAACATTAATAAGAAATGAAAGATAGATAAGAAAATGGTTAGAGAAATTAGTAACCTAGCTCTAATAGTGGCTGAAATTTTATTACAGCCATGGCTTCCCGTGGACGACGTGGAGGTGTGCCAGCTTGCGACGATGAGCAGAGGCGTGAGGAGCGGGCGGAGCAGCTGGCCCCGGCCCCACAGGGTCCTGTGCTTCCCCCACCACCGCCAGTGGACTATGGAGTATTCATGCAAGGTCTGGTGCAAGCCATGCAGACGCAGGCCCACACCCAGGCAGCACTCCAGGCCCAGTTGGAGGCCCAGGTAGAATAATGAAACAACCTAGTAGTTTGCTATTTAAATTGTGTGATATTGTGTTTATTGTATATTGTTATTGTTTAATGTAGCAGGCTCAGGCCCCAGCTCAGGACCATGGTGGACCTTCCATCATGGAGCGATTCAAGAGGATGACCCCACCCTCTTTTAAGGGGGAGAGTGATCCGCTAATGGCAGAAAGCTGGATGAGGGAGACGGAGAAAATCTTCCGAGCTATCAGGTGTCCTGATGAGGACAAGGTGACATTAGCCACCTACATGCTACAGGTATGCTTTAGTTATGCTTGTATGTTGTTTGTCAAGTTAGAAATTGTTAGTTAGTGCTTATGAAGGTGTATTGCAGGAGAGAGCTGATGTATGGTGGTCCTCCCTACTACGTACACGCTTTGAGGACGGAGCAGTAGACGTGGCGTGGGATGCGTTCGTGAGGCTCTTCCGAGCCAAGTTCGTCCCAGAGCATATCCAGGACAAGATGGAGCAAGAATTCCTTTCCCTGACGCAAGGATCAATGACCGTCCTGGAATACGAGGCAAGGTTTTCTGAACTTTCTAAATATGCACCGCATATCGTAGAGAATGAGCGCAGGAAGACCAAGAAGTTCGTGATGGGACTCAAACCATCACTGAGGACGAGACTCGTGGCGTTTGACCACCGCACGCTAGACGAGGCCCTCAGCGCTGCCTGCAGGCAGGAGGGAGAGATGGAGCAATATCTGGAGGAGAAGAAGGCTTCGCAGAAGAGGCCGGCAGCGACATTCCAGCGGCAGGATAAGAGGAAAACGGTGTACCAGACACCGCAGAAACCAGTGGCAGTCAGCAACTCTCAGGTACCTTCTGTACGTTCCCCCGGTGTGAAGGAGTGTCCCCATTGTGGGAAGACCCATGGAGGTTCCGAGTGCTGGTTAGTAGCGGGTAGATGCTTAAAGTGTGGGAGCAGCGACCACAAGATCAAAGATTGCCCAAGACTTCAGCAAGGAGCTCAGCGTGGAGCGCCAGCACCAGCAGTAGCGGCAGCCGCGCCAGCTACAGGGAGACCAGGAAGGCCTCGAGCCCCAGCTCGAGTGTTTGCTTTAGCTCGCGAGGACGCCGAGCAGGCGGAGCATGTCACCGAAGGTACAGTTTTGCTTTTCGGTGTGCACGCTCGGGTTTTGTTTGATACGGGTGCTACTCACTCGTTCATTTCCGAGCGGTTCGCTAGGCAGTTAGCCCTAGAGTCAGGCATAGAGTCTGAGGAGTTAGAGGTCCCTTTGTCTGTGCACACCCCTGCGGGTACGGTATCGACTAGGAAGTGCATTCCGTCGTTACCTGTGTGCATTGAGGATAGATTCCTAGATGGGTGTTTCTTCTTGCTAAAGATGAAGGACTATGATTGTATCCTTGGTCTGGATTGGCTAGAGGAGCACTATGCGTTAGTGGATTGTCGTAGGAAGAAGATTGTTTTCCGCATTCCTGGTGAGGATGAGTTCTCTCATCCCTTGCCAAAGAACTTAGCGGGAAAGTTAGTTATCTCTGCCATGAAGGCGATGCGCATGGTGAACAAGGGTTGTGACGCATTTCTTGCCAGCGTTATGCTAGTACCCGATGCTGGTTCGTCACTGACTCTTGCAGAGATCGATGTGGTGCAGGATTTTCCAGATGTCTTTCCCGATGACTTGTCTGGATTGCCACCGGATAGGGAGATAGAGTTCACTATAGAGTTGCTTCCAGGCACCTCTCCTATCTCGAAGGCCCCATATCAGATGGCCCCTGCAGAATTAGCCGAGTTGAGGAAGCAATTGCAAGAATTGCTTGATAAGGGATTTATTCGCCCTAGTGTTTCCCCTTGGGGCGCACCTGTATTATTCGTCAAGAAGAAAGACGGGTCACTTAGGTTGTGCATTGATTATAGGAAGTTGAACCAGGTGACTGTGAAGAACAGGTATCCCTTACCTCGGATTGATGATCTGTTTGACAAGTTGCGAGAGGCATCAGTCTTTTCCAAGATTGACTTGCGATCTGGTTATCATCAGTTGAGGATTAGGAGTGAGGATGTGTCCAAGACGGCATTTAGAACCCGTTATGGACATTATGAGTTTTTGGTCCTTCCTTTCGGATTGACCAACGCCCCTGCAGCGTTCATGGATCTCATGAACCGGGTGTTTAGTCCGTATTTAGATAGCTTTGTTGTTGTGTTTATTGATGACGTGTTGGTCTATTCTCCGGATGAGGCCACACACCGTCAGCATTTGAGGTTAGTCTTAGAGGTTCTCCGTGAGCACAAGCTGTATGCGAAGTTCAGCAAGTGCGAGTTCTGGTTGCGCGAGGTTCATTTTCTCGGGCATGTTATCTCCGGCGCTGGTGTTGCAGTTGATCCAGCAAAAGTCCAGGCAGTTATGGATTGGGAGATTCCCAGGACCCCTTCGGAGATTCGTAGTTTCCTTGGGTTAGCTGGTTACTATCGGCGATTCATTGAGGGTTTCTCATCCATCGCCGCCCCTTTGACAAAGCTGACCAGAAAGGGTGAGAAGTTCGTATGGTCTGAGGCATGTGAGCGCAGCTTTCAGCTATTGAAGGCTAAGCTTACTTCTGCTCCGGTATTGGTATTGCCTAGTGGTCTAGAGGGCTTTGCCATTTATACGGATGCATCTCAGATTGGTTTAGGCTGTGTGCTCATGCAGCAAGAAAGGGTAGTGGCTTATGCTTCTCGTCAGTTGAAGGAGCATGAGAGGAACTATCCGACTCATGATTTGGAGCTCGCAGCTGTGGTTCATGCACTAAAGATCTGGAGGCACTATCTTTATGGTGTCAGATTTGAGGTGTTTACCGACCACAAGAGCTTGAAGTATCTTTTCTCCCAAAAGGAATTAAACCTGAGGCAGAGAAGATGGATTGAGTTCTTGAAGGACTATGACTTCGACCTTCAGTATCATCCTGGAAAGGCGAATGTCGTAGCGGATGCTCTTAGTAGAAAGAGGTCTTCGCTCCAGCAGGATTGGAAGATGTTGGAGGATGCAGCGTGCTCTATGACCGAGTTAGAGCCATCGTTGTGTCAGGCTTTTGTAGCTCAGCTATCCCTTAGATCCTCAGTCTTGGATGAGGTGATTGAGCAGCAGAAAGCCGATCCTAGATTGTTAGAGTTAGTGGGTAAGGCGGGCATTGCTCGTGATGAGGACGGTGTGATTAGATTTCAGCACCGTGTTTGTGTCCCCGATGTGGTAGATGTCCGTGAGCATGTGTTAGCGGAGGCTCATAGATCGCGATTCTCTATTCATCCGGGTAACACTAAGATGTATCAAGACCTGAAGAGATCATTTTGGTGGTCCGGCATGAAGAAGGATGTTGCGGATTATGTGTCTAGATGCCTAGTATGTCAGCAAGTGAAAGCCGAGCGGCAGCGACCATCCGGCCTTATGCAGGGGATGGATATCCCAGTGTGGAAGTGGGAAGCTGTCACTATGGATTTCGTTTCGGGTTTGCCTCGATCTAGAAGGGGCAATGACTCGATTTGGGTAGTTGTAGATAGATTCTCGAAGACTGCTCATTTCTTGCCTATGAAGAAGAAGCAGTCAGTAGAGAGTTTAGCTAGACTGTATGTTAGCGGTATCATTAGATTGCATGGTGTGCCGAAGTCGATCATTTTGGATCGAGATCCGAGATTTACTTCGAGATTGTGGAAGGGTCTTCAGGATGCGTTAGGTTCGGAGCTTAAGCTCAGTTCGGCGTTTCATCCCCAGACCGATGGACAGTCCGAGAGGACTATCCAGACGCTCGAGGATATGTTGAGAGCGTGTGTTCTGGATTGGAAGGATGATTGGGAGCGTCATTTACCTCTTGTGGAGTTCGCATACAACAACAGCTTTCATGCTAGTATTGGTATGGCTCCATTCGAGGCGTTGTATGGTAGGCCCTGCAGATCTCCTTTATGTTGGGAGGAGACTGGTGATAGGCAGTTGATCGGACCGGAGTTAGTTCAGGAAACTTCGGATAAGATTCAGCTTATCAGGAAAAGGCTTGTTGCGGCACAGGATAGGCAGAAGAGTTATGCCGACAACAGGAGAAAGGATTTGGAGTTCGAGGTTGGCGATCATGTCTTCTTGAAGATATCGCCTACTCGAGGTGTTGTCAGATTTGGCAGGCATAGCAAGCTAAGCCCTAGATTCATTGGCCCATATGAGATTCTCAGACGTTTGGGCAGCGTGGCGTACGAGCTAGCTTTACCCCCAGCTTTGGCTAGCGTTCACCCGGTATTCCACGTATCTATGCTCAGGAAGTATGTCCGAGATCCGTCTCATGTGATTAGTCATGAGCCCGTGGAGATCCAGCCAGATCTTTCGTATGTCGAGCAACCCGTAGCCATTCTTGACCGGAAGGTTCAGCATCTCCGGAACAAGAGTATTGCGTCGGTGAAAGTTCTATGGCGGAACTTCTCACGTGAGGAGGCTACGTGGGAGCTTGAGGATGCGATGAAGAAGAAGTATCCCCTTTTGTTTGAGTAGTGTCGTTCTAACTTCGAGGACGAAGTTTCTTTAAGGGGGAGAGGGTGTAAGGCCCTCGAATTTCCGTCGCATTATTTGTATTTATGTGTGTATATTTGTGCTTGTGTATGTATGTACATATTTACGTACGCATTAATTAGTATAATTACGTGTGCATGTGTTTATGTTAGATGTAAATAATGTATGTATTGCATGGTGATAGTATGGATATAATACCGTATACATATTGCATGTATATATGCATGGTATGCATGGTTTTCTGCATAACTTAGGGTTCTGGCCGAAGGCCCCTTGGCGTCAACCCCTGGCCGCTGAGGTGGTGTCAGCGTCCAGACCTGGACGCCAACACTAATCCGGCGTCCAGCGATATGGACGCCAATCTCTCTGGCCTGCATGCGCAGCAGAGCTGCAAGCTTCTGAAACAAGGCAAGCCAACCATTGGGGGATGTCCCCAACGGCTCTGAAGGCTGTCAAATCAGCATGGTGAGTGGGAGAGAGACCCTCCTTATGTCTGAACCCGAAATGGCTCTCCCCACTCCTCCCTTCACCTTGCAAGAGGAGAAAAAGTGAGAAAGAAAACCCTAGAAAAAGTCTGTGAGAAAAACCCCTCTTAGCACCCACAATCCGACCCCCTGGAGCTTGATCCGGAAATCTACTGCTTCAAGGAGGTTGCTGGATCAAAGGAGGAGGCTTCCCCGACATCCCCTTGGCGTGGAGATCATCCAGAGCCCGGAGGAAGAGATCTTTGGAGGGATTTCTGCACTTCTTGGGACAGCCCAAGGAGGGCTTCACCAACCCCTAAACCCTTTGGAAGAATTTTTGAAAGGCAAGTGACCTATCCATGGTGTTCCCGTATGAGTCTAGGTCGTTTCTATTATTTTTATGGATTTTTCCTCGAGTCCTAGACCCTCCCATTCACCCAAGTTTGAGAGCTCGGGTCTGTGTTTCTGCACAGACCTGGCTTGACGGCAAGGTCCCTGGACGCCCAGATCATGCTTGGCGTCCATCGGCCCTGTCGCTGACTCTGAGTCAGCGGCCAGAGACCGCCGCCAAGTTCCTCTGGACAGAACAGTGAGCTGTTCTGCCCTTCTTATACATTAATTTCGGTATGTTTTTCCGTGATGAGGATATATGGTAATCCTATACTCTATGTATATTATCAATTGTGGTGTGTGAATGAGTGTGATGCGTGATGGTAAATGTAGGATAATTGTACCCCTTTAAACTTGTGAGCATGACTTGTAGATAATCTTGCAAATCCTTGTTCATGATTAGGATTAGTATGAATGTCTCGGTTTTGGTCTGATCATGAAGATTAGTGGGTCAGTATATGTGTTTGCAATTTTGGTAAATTATCCATGCTTGTGTAAATTGCTAATGAATCCGGCTCGGTAAAATAAAAGCATGCAAGAATGGTTGTGGTGAAATCCATAGATGTATGATTTAGGGAAATTTTGTATTCTCAAATCATGCATATATTAGTAGCCTCTGTTTAAAACAGTAAGTGGCAATTTGCAGGATATGTTAAACCCCATGTTAACTTAAGTTGTGAATAGTATGCTAAATAGGTGTTTTATTTTCTGTAAATTCTATTTAGCTCAGAAAAATCTGAAAATTTGAGTGTATGATCTTGAACCCGAAAACAGCATGTGGTTAAAATTTCAGGTCATTTGGATCAGTAAATAAAAAGTTATGTATTTTCATGTGAAATGTGATAATCTACGTATATTATCGTAATGTGATTAGTTATTGTCTAAAACCAACTTGATTAGTGAAAACCCTGTGTGTTAAACTCCTGAAATTTGTAGTACCATGTTAGGAAAAACAGAGATATTCATGTGAGTGAGAAGTGAATGTGATGAAAAGTGTGAAGTGTAAAAATGTGTAAATGTGTAAATGTGTAAATGTGTAACTGTGCCAATGTGACACTGCTTCCGTAGAGGGCAGTGGAGCTGTATCAGGAAAAGTCCCCCTGAGAAAGTTCAATGTGTAAGTGACCCTAAGGGCATTAGGGGGAAATCCTGGAGGTGGACAAGTACCACTGGTTAGGGTGGAGACTTGTTCTCCCGGTCTGCGCAGTCCAAGAGTCGCCATTGAATGCCTAGATGGCGTCTATGTGTAATGTGATGTGTATATGTCCTTCTTTGGTGGTTTGGACTATGTGTCACGGCACCTAAAATGTGTAATGTGTATGTGTCCATGTGTAAATGTGTAAGTGATAATGTGAATGTGTATGTGTAAAGTGTAACCATGTGAAAGAGGAAACTTGTGTAAAGAAAATGTGAAACTCAAAATGTGAAATGTGTTATTGAAACCCATGTGAGACAAATCTGAAATCATGTGAAATCAGTGAATTTATGTTATTATCATCATGTTATTATGTGCAAAGATGTCTAGAATCCATGTTAGGGATAATTGGTGAAAACGGGTATAAGATAGCATGATTGTTTGATCACATGATATGTTTTATGCATTATGTAGCTTTCATGTATAGGTTTACAGCCGTTAAACCATGTGAAATCAGCAACCTAAAGCATGTGAAAAGGTTATGTATGCACTTAAGGACATGTGAAATCCATGCTAATTGTGTTTCCCCTTTCATGTATGTAAAACGTTCATGTTGGTAGCTCTCATGTTTTAGCTCTTTAAAGATTAAAGTTTCATGAGTAAATTGAATAGAGATCATGTGATAGGTGAATTTTATTTGTTTGGAAATCTGAAAGCATGATTCATGTATAAAATTGTAAAACTTTCATGATAGGTTGAATCTTGAATTGACTAGCAAGCTATGTGTTGGAAATTGTAAATGTGCATGTAGAAACCACTAGGACTTGTACGTGTATATCATGAGTAGTGTTTTTTCCTGAGTCCCTGGACTCACTCCTTGCTTCGGCGTACAGGTGTAGTTGGTGACGTGGCACCTTCGGAGGAGGTAGCAGAGACGGACTCCGAGCGCGGAGATTAGCTAGCTTTGGAGTTTCTTTGAGATTGTGTATTTCATAAGTATGTAATTGAACACTGTATTAGAGTATTATGAAAAGAATGTAAAAGTGTGGACAATTTGTATTTCTATTTCAGCAATTTAATTTATGTGAACTTTAGTTCCTTTTATGTTAATTGCGAATTGCATGTATGTTTAATGTGGATGATGAATGAATGGAGACTGTTGTCTTTTACTTCCGCTACTCTGTTGTATATTTGCGTGTATTTCAGCTGTACGTATCGTTTGGGTAAATGTCCCACTGTGAGGACTCTTGCTATACCGACGTGGGTTGGTATAACCGTACCGGTATAATGAGGGCCGTCACAAAGATTCTCACTAATGAAGAAATAGTAAGAAAAATTTTAAGGTCATTAACTCATGTCTGGACCCCGAGGTCACTGCTATTGAAGAGTCACATGATCTAACTCAACTTTCTATTGATAAATTAATTGGCTCTTTAATGGCTCATGAAATCAATATGGAAAGATTTTCTGAAGGATCATCGAAAAAGAAACTGCCAAATACTTTGAAAGCTGTAGATTCCTCTTCCTACAATGATTCAAAAGAGAAATCAAATGACAGTAATGATGAAGCCATGCTGTCGAGGAAACTGCAAAGGATTCTTGCTAAAAAGAAGAAGTTGGTTCAAAGAGATTTTTCATAAAGGATAAGAGGAAAGAACCAACCTGCTACGAGTGTGATCAACCAGGACATTACAATTCTGAATGTCCTAAGCTCAAGAAGAAGGATCCAACTAAAAGATCTGAGAAGAAGAAATACAAAGAAAGGAAATTCAGAAAGTACAAGAAAAAGGCAATGGCAGCAGCATGGGATAATGAAGAAGTTACTAGTTTAGACTCTTCAAGCTCGGAATCTGAACAAGAAGGAAAAGCAAATCTAGCCCTCATGGCAGGACTAGATCAGGTAAATTCTGAAA
Source organism: Colocasia esculenta (assembly GCA_014218235.1). Lineage (NCBI taxonomy): Eukaryota > Viridiplantae > Streptophyta > Magnoliopsida > Alismatales > Araceae > Colocasia > Colocasia esculenta. The sequence goes on along the minus strand of CM024765.1, from coordinate 64,885,759 downwards.
CTTCTTTTACATCATGTTCAGAATTCGACTTTGATAGTCTTGAAGATGCTTTCAATGAATTATATGAAAATATAAAACAATAGTTAAACAAATGAAAATAGTTAAGTTAAACTTGCTTACTCAAGAAAAATCTAATAGTTTCCTAAAAATGAAGTATAAAGATTAGGACAAAACTTAAATGAAACTAAAAGATCAAATGAACTACTATGTGAAGATTTAAAGAATAAAAACAATAAAATCATGGAAATTGAATCAAATCTAAAAGACTGAAAGATGAAGAAAATTAAGAGAAGAAAACAACTACTTAAGAGCTACCATAGATGAAATTTCTAACTGTAAAACATCACTATTTGTAAGACTAAAAGGTGCTCGGTCTAGTAAGAAGAAATATGGAGTAGGATATACACCTCCGACCAATGAAGAGAACATTATCTATCCTGAAAAATATCCAACTCTTAAATTTGTAAAGGAAAAGAAAATTAAAAATCCTAGAAAGGTAAATCAGTATGTTTATAAACAAAAACTAAACTCTAGAAACACTACACATATAAAGAATACATTTGATCTATGTTGTAGTCACTGTAACCAACTAGGACACACTGTCAGCACATGCACAACTAGACACTTACGTTAGATTCCTAATACTAACCATCAAGGACCCAAGAAAATTTGGGTACCAAAAGTTACAACTTAAACTTGTTTGCAGGGTCGCGTGAGAGCATCCAAATGGTATTTGGATAGTGGGTGCTCGAGGCATATGACAGGTGACAGAAAGTTATTTACAAGTTTTAGAGATGAGCTTAGTCAAGTCACTTATGGAGATAATGGAAAAGGCAAAGTGTAGGATATGGAACAGTAGGAACACAAGAAAAAGATTTAATAGAAGATGTCATGTATGTAGAAGGATTAAAGCACAATCTCATTAGCATCAGTCAACTGTGTGACAAAGGTCACTTGGTAAGATTTCAGAATGATAAGTGCATTATTCAAAAGGATGGAAAAATAGTTTTTGAAGCACAAAGAGCCAAGAATCTATACACTCTACAACTAGAAGAATTAAAAGAAGTAAACTTGTGTCTTGCAACTACCAAGAGTGAAGAAACTAATTTATGACACAGAAGACTAGGACATGTAAGCACATCAATGGTTAAAAAATTAATCAAGCATGATCTAGTTGAAGGTCTTCTAAAGCTTAAACTTAAGAAATATGAAATCTGTACATCCTGTGCAAAGGGAAAGCAAACCAAGACATCATTTCAGTCCAAAACAGTAGTTACAACTTCTAAGCCTTTGGAACGCATTCACATGGACTTATTTGGACCTATAAGAATAGTAAGTATTGGAGGAAAAGTGTATGAATATGTAATTGTGGATGATTACTCAAGATACACTTGGGTATCCTTTTTGGAAGCCAAATCAGAAACATTTTTAGCTTTTCTGAAGTTCAGTAAATTAGTACAGAAGAACCAAAAATTTCATATAATCAGCATTAGATCTGATCATGGTGGAGAATTCAAGAATGAAGAATTCGTAAGGTTTTGTGAAGAAAATGGGATAGAACACAACTTCTCTGCACCAAGAACACCTCAACAGAATGAAGTAGTAGAAAGGAAGAACAGAACACTGATGGACATGGCCAGAACTATGCTTACAAAATACAATCTACCAAGATATTTCTAGGTAGAAGTAGTCAACACAGCCTGCTACATCATCAACAGGTGTATGATCAGACCAATCCTGAAGAAGACACCTTATGAGCTGTACAAGGAGAAAAAGCCAAACATCAGCCATCTTTGACCCTTTGGTTGTAAGTGTTTTATTTTGAATAATGGTAAAGATAACTTAGGAAAATTAGATGCTAAAAGTGATGAAGGTTTTCTGCTAGGATACATTTCAAAACCTAGAGGATATAAGGTGTTTAATAGAAGAACCTTAACTGTAGAACAAACACTTCATATTTTGTTTGATGAAACTAACCCTTCTACTAAGAAAATAGAAGTAGAAGAAGATTTTATTGAAGATCTGTGTAGGGATCTAGAATAGACATCTCTTGAAGAAAGAGAGAAATATGAAGAGAAAGAAGATCCACCACTTGAAGAACTTCAACAACAAGAAGAACCACAGGAAGGACTACCTAGAAAATTGAGGTATCACAAAGATCATCCAAGAGAAAACATTATATGTGATCCTCAAGATAGGGTAATAATGAGAGGTATGAACATTCCCTGTGATTTCTCTGCATTTGTTTCTCAAATTGAGCCTACGACAATCAATGATACACTGGTTGATGAATCTTGGATCCTTGCTATGCAAGAGGAACTTAATTAGTTCCAATGCAGCCAGGTTTGGACTCTTGTCCCTAGACCTTCTGACCATCCTGTTATTGAGACTAGATGGGTCTTCAAAAATAAAATGGATGAATCATGAGTAATCACCAGGAACAAGGCCAGACTAGTAGCACAAGGATACTCCCAAGAGAAAGGCATTGATTTTGATGAAACTTATGCTCCAGTTGCTAGATTAGAGGCAATTAGAATTCTTTTAGCATATGTATGCTCTCTTAACATCAATTTATTTCAAATGGATGTTAAAAGTACTTTTCTGAATGGTTTCATAAAAGAAGAAGTTTATGTTGAGCAACCACCTGGTTTTGAAGATACTAAGTATCCAAATCATGTTTTCTGTTTAAAGAAAGTACTGTATGGTCTGAAACAAGCTCCAAGGGCTTGGTATGAAAGACTAAGTGCTTATCTTATATCACATGATTTTATAAGAGGTAAAGTAGATAGCGCCCTATTTATTAAGAAATTTTCAGAAGGAATCTTGATTGTGCAAATATATGTTGATGATACTATTTTTGGTTCTACTAATAAATTAGTTTGCAAATTCCTTGAAAACATTATGCAAAGTGAGTTTGAGATGAGTATGATAGGTGAGCTTAATTACTTTCTTTGGTTGCAAATTAAGTAGACCAAGGAAGGTACTAATATTTGTCAAACTAAATACATTTCAGATTTACTTTCTAAATATGATTTTGACAAGTTTAAGCCCTTAGGAACACCCATGAGCTCAGGAATTAAGTTAGATAGTGATCCACTTGGCAAGAAAGTAGATCAAAAGATCTATAGAGACATGATTGAGTCATTACTCTATCTTATTTCCAGTAGACCAGATATAATGTTTAGTGTATGTTTGTGTGCTAGATTTCAAGCTGATCCTAAAGAATCTCATGTAAATGCTGTTAAAAGATTTTTTAGATATCTTATAAACACTAGTAAATTGGGTTTATGGTATCCCAAATGTTTTGATTTCAAATTGATTGGATATAGTAATGCTGACTATGCTGGATGCAAAATAGATAGAAAAAGCACCAGTAGTACTTGTCAAATTCTTGTAGGATGCTTAATTTTCTGGTCTTTCAAAAAATAGAATTCAGTAGCTTTGTCCACAATAGAAACAGAATACATTGTAGCTGGAAGTTGCTGCACTCAACTGCTGTGGATCAAACATCAACTAGAAGATTATGGTCAAACACTTATTGAAATTCCAATACTGTGTGACAACACAAGCACAATCAACTTGACCAAAAATCCAATCCAACATTCAAGAACCAAGCATATTGAGGTTAGACATCATTTCATCAGGGACTATGTAAGTAATGGTGATATTTTACTTGATTTTGTCTCTACAGATAATCAATTAGCTGATATATTTACTAAACCTCTTCCTGAAGATAGATTTACATCAATAAGAAGAGAAATAGATTTGTGCAACCTGATTAAATTGCTGTGATGTATGTTCAATTCGTTGTTAAACTTTTCTAAGTCTTGGAACTTCGACTGTTATGAAGTCGGAGTTTAGGATGCGACTCTCACGAAGTCGGAGCTATGTACTGTGACTTTTGTAAAGTCCGAGCGTATACTTCGACTCTTCTGAAGTCGAGTCTATATTTTTTAAAAAAGAAAAAATTAATAATAAAAGGGGGCATTTTAAATTTTCATTTAAAGAGGAATTCATTATAACTGTTCACTCATTTAATCCCAGCCATTCATCTTCTCATCAATGGTCTGTTAGATATTCTCCTTATATATTAGGACCTTTCCACCTTTTTCCCAAATCACCTGTTTGAAGTCTCTCTCAAGGTTTGGCGCATCGCCGATTCGGACCGGATCGGGATTATCCTGATCCGATCCGATTCGGGCGGATCGAACCGATTCGGTTCGATCCGCTTGGATTCGGCCAGAACTTGGTCCTGTTCAGGCAGGGTTGTCAGGATCTGCTTATTTACCTGAATATCATTTAGTAAATGTTATAATTTGTTGTTTCATTACTTAAGATATTACATGTAAATAAGGAAGTATCCCCCATTTGAATCTAATAAAAATATTAAAAAAATCATATTTCTTACCAATAAAAAGTCAACTCTCCCATCGAAGAACAAAATCGCGATTTGGTGATTTTAGCGAAATGCTAATTTTTAATCTCTCATAATTTGATCTATCTAAAAATTTGATAATTCAAATAAACCATATGGAACACAAAAATCTAAAGTCGGTAAAAAAAGTCAAATGTGCATGTGACTTCTCAAGGGAGCCGCTCTCCTACTGACAGCACTTAGTTGCTCGATGCATCTCAGGATTTGGTCAAACTTAAGTTATCATCACCTAAATCATGAGAATTTCACTTTCTAATTGAAAAGAAACTAGAAAGTGCAATTCTTATGAGTTTGAATGATGATAACTTAGTTTGACCAAATCTTGAGATGCCTCGAGCAGACTAAGTGCTGTCAGTAGGAGAGCGGCTCCCTTGGAGAAGTCACATACACGTTTGACTTTTTTTACCGACTTTAAATTTTTAGTGTTCCATATGGTTATTTGAATTATCAAATTTTTAGATAGACCAAATTATGAGAGATTAAAAACTTAGCATTCGCTAAAATCACCAAAATCGCGATTTGTTCTTCGATGGGAGAGTTGACTTTTTATTGGTAAGAGATATGATTTTTTGATATTTTTATTGGATTCAAATGGGGGTACTTCCTTATTTACATGTAATATCTTAAGTAAATGAAACAACAATTATAACATTTACTTAAATGATATCAGGTAAATAAGCAGATCCTGACCCTGCCCGAAGAGGATCCTGAGTCCAAAGAACCCTGCCTGACCAGAACCAGGCGAATCGGACCGAATCGCGAATCGGACTTCCCTGATCCGCACCGATTCGCCCGAATCGGTCCGATCCGATCCGGCACGCCAAAACCATGGTCTCTCTGACTCCTCTGCTGTCTTCTTCCTGGTTCCCACACGTGGTGTTCACCCCGACGGAACCGTCTTCAGAGCACCTACATATTGTCTCCCTATTTTTGAAGAAAGGTAGGATCTTTGACCTCTGTGAACGTTTTCAACAACTCCTCTATCATTCCTCTGAGTTTGGTCTTTCATTTTTATCTAGATGGCATCATCTAGGGCTCCGGAAAACCTTGTTCACCCCAGAATAGTTCCAACGTTTATCCTCAGCGAAAGCCTCTATCTGCCCCGAGAAGGTTTTAGACTTCAGTCAGTTATATGGTAGGCTAGTTTGGGTAGAGGAAACCCTAGAAGCGATGGGGTGGTCGAAGCTCTGTCAGATTTTTGAACCAACCTTCAAGGGTACTCTCAAGGCCTTCTATTTGTCCCTCCAAGTCACAGCCGAAGGTTCAGTTATAGGGACAGTTAAGGGTACAACAATCACAGTTTCTGAAGAGTTATTAGAGGAAATTTTGGATTGCCCTAATTCCGGACACAGAATTAGTGAAGCAGTGTCCATGGAGAAGCAACGTTTTGGAGTCATCGGAAGTTTGGGGTCTGTCTGCAAGAAAGGGCTCCTAGTCAATGAGTTATTCACAGAGAAGAGAATACTTCACTCAATCATCACCAACATCATCACTCCCAGAGTAGGTACTCACTCTTCCATCACTGTTAGAGACGTCAGCTTACTCTTCTGGGCTATACAGAGACATAGGATCAACCTGCCTTCTATCATCTTGGAGAGGATGACAAGGTCTAGGAATTTGCAGGAGTCCCTCCCCTATGAACCCTTGCTGACCATCATTTTCAAGAGATTCTCAGTTGATTTAAGTGGTGAAATTTTTGTGGTTGTGAAAGAAAAAATAGGTTTGTCTACCTTGAGGAGGAGCCACTATAGTTTGGAGAGTAAGTCTCAAAATTTTTGGACCAAGGGCTCTGGGCCTAAGTGCTCTCATGAAGTTTTTCCTGATGAGGCACAGAGCTCCTTATCCATTCCAGCAGTTCAGCCTCCATAGATTGGCATTGAGGAAGTCAGAGTAGAAGTGCCTATACAAGAACAAGAACAAGCTCAGGTTCCTGTCCCATCCCCAGAGCAAGATATACCAGAAGATACTATAAATGAAGTGCTAAGGTATTTAAGGGGCAAGGGAGTAGCACAAGAAGACATTCCAAGCACTACTTTTGAGCCTACATTTGAAGAAGTTCCCTATGTCTCTCCACCACCTATTGAAACCCGACCAAGGGCTTAGGGGGAGACCAGCAGAAGTACATATGGTTTGATGGATTTGATGATGAAGCAGCAAGAAAGCTTGACAGTTCTACAATTGCAAGTCCAACAAATTGATGTCAAGTTTGATTTTCTGTCTGAAGAGGTCCAACAGATGAAGGACCTTTTTCTGTAATTGGTGTGCCAACAGGGCACAAGTAAGTCTCCTGCTCCACCCACTGCACATCAAGAGGAGCAGAAACCACCAGAGGAGTAACAACATCAGAAGCAGACTGAGGAAGTGTCTGCACAGTTAGATGTTCCTACAGTAGAGCCAGAACAGATGCAGCAGCAACAGCAGCAGTGTGTGAGCAGCCTCTAGAGTTTCAGGATCAACCGATGGAGGTAGATGACGATCCCAAGGTCAAGATCATTAAGAGGAGGGTCAGAAGGAAACTCCATAAATATGGTCAACCTGTCTTTCCTTCTCAGCCCTTGACCGTTTCCTCTCCTCCCACTGATCCAACTCCTCCCACTGCTACTACTGATCCAATTCCTCCTACTGCCTCTACTGCTCCTATTCCTCCAATTTTTGAACAACAACCTCCACCTCCCTCTCAACCTACTCCCTTTACTTCATCTAGTCTTCCTCTATCTAGCTCTCATCCTGTCACGCCCCGACGCGGAATATCAGAACGTGAGGTAGTTGCAAGTAGCGAGTACAGAGCGTATAATAGACAACAAACCTTTGGACAATTAAATAATATGAAATCAAATACCTTTCATTGATAATTCACTAATGTCTATTACATCACTAACTCAGAGCCATAACATAGGGCCCAAATGACTCTAATACATGGAATGAAAGTAAAAGACTAAGCTAGGACAATCTGACACAACACTATTGCGTCTGGTACTCGTGGTTCACTCCTGGTCCTCCCCATCCTCGTGAGTGTACTCATTCTCCTCAGCCTCACTTGAGAACACAAATGACATATAACGTAGGGTGAGCGACAATGCCCAGTAGGATTTATATCTCATGGTGCGGAAAAACTTTACATGATTAATATATTAAACCCAGAGCCACTAACAGTAGAGAGAGAGAGAGTCGAGTAAAGTAAGAGATAGCACAATAGCATGGATTTCAAAGAGCACAAGTTTTCAATATAGCACAGAGAACATGATGGCCATAGCACATATAGCACAACGTTTCACAATAGCACAACGAGTCAAGTATAGTATAACACTTTGATTGTCATTTAGATAGTCGAGATAGATAGCACTTGAGTGTAATGCCAAACAGTCTGGTCAATTAACTCCCGTGGGCACTAGCACTTTTGGGCGCACCTCCCAGGACCAGACCAGGCCCTTTATATTGCCAAGCATTAGTCATATTGTTTATCTTTAGACAATCAGTCAATGGTCAATAGAGAGTACCAAGAATAGATGAGAGTACTTGATGAATAGATGAGAAGGCAGAGAGAATGTGAATAGATGAGCCAGTAGAGTATAGAGGAGAACTATAGGTCATTGCACATAAAGCGACGGTTAAACAGTCGATAGTAACAATTGCTCAACACACATGATTGGTGTTGGCAGTCAAGTAGAATTCACTAACCTTCCGCTGGCCATGTTATGAACAGGTCCAGAGGTCTGGCGTGATCTCAAGATAAGAGAGAACTTCTAAGGCTGTTTGGATCATATTGATCCCTAAGGGTGTTATAGGTGTTAGGGTACAACCAGCTCTGTCTCCATGAGTGAATCCACAGAGTACGGAGTCTTACAGAGGTCTTAACAAAAGGTCCCTAGTCCGCCAGAACGGAATGTCCGTCAGAGAGGTTCCAACTTGTCAAGAGAGTAGTGTGTAAAGAAACGAGTTGCTCGACGTTCTAGAGGAATTCCAGAACAGTGGAGCGGCGATAATGGTATTCCAAATCAACGTGAGAAAACGAAGACAATGTCATTATTATCATGGGTTAATGATATACAATTATTAGAGTAAATTACCAGATATGTTATTCATGTATTTTCTACATGGTCTGATGGCAAAGATAAACGTTTGGTGGGTGCATGTGAAAGAAATCAAGAGAACATATGATAGTCGTGCACATTAACTTTTAATTAAAGAAACATGTGAAATATATCAAAAGTTCATTAGCCTGGTTGTTTATTGTTCGTTACACAGTATTATAGAGTATAATCACAATTACAAAGCCTAAATAATCAGATTAAATAGAACTTAAAAGCTGCTAGAAACACTCAGTAGAATCGCGACGGTTCTAATGGTCGCATTTAACAACATCGATTCATGCCAGAAATGTGAAGACTTTGACTGACGCATTTAGGGTAACTAGACAGGGTGAATCGATTGGTGACACAGAAACACGACATGCAGGTCCGACGTGTTCATGGTAATCGATACATAATCGTGACGTTAAGGTCCAACGTGTTCATGCAAAACTTCATTTTTTTGAAATAACACAAATCCCCAAAAGCGGGTAACAACTTAAAGATGCGACAACTGTGGTGGTTGCGGTTTAGACATGAACTGACAGCAAGATGGCACACAGTTTGATGCAATAGTATTTGTCAGAAACAAACTAAAATGTGATGACATGGGTGGTCACCTTTAAGGTAATCACGACTGTCTCATCTGTCGTGATACCATTCGAAGAAACACGACGTATGTGTCGGTCGCGATTCAACATTCAAACCGAAAATAGTAAAACATGCAGCGATCTTACATGCATGGCTTATAACTCAAAATCTAGGGCTCTTGGGACAAAGTTGTGAACATGAAACTTGTAGGGGACGATGAATAGGAGAGAACTATACCTTTGGACCGAATCAATTTGGTCTCCATAGGCGTGTAAAATAGTATGAACATGAAAAGCCCTAGACTTGCATGATGTTGGGAAAACACTTATATCTCATAGCATGATTGATGAAACTTAGGCAAATCAAGTGTAAAAGAAACTAGACATGATGTTCTACACGATGGTATGATCTTTGTTCATCTTTAGCCCGAGAATACCTACCTTTGCTTGATGTAAACTCCTATATTTTTCTGGACGCGAAGAATAGGGTGTAGAGGCTTCAAGCTTCTATCAACCCACATTTCCCTCCTCCTGTGGCCTCCTCTTCTCGTCCAAGAACTCCTCAGCAGAGCATTAGGGCTGGCCACGAAAGATTTGGGGTGTTTTTATACATCTAGCTTTGTTAAGTCCTAATACAACTCCAATTACTATTAAACTCCAAATTTCCCTTGTATTCTTCAACCTTCCTTCCATTGTTTCTCCTAATTGGGTTAGGTTGGGGTTCAAATTTCATACCTAGCTAATGAGGGTAGGTTTAGGAGTCCAATTTGAGTGCATACTAACCATTTAATTGATTTCCTTGCCCCTTTGCAATTTTGGTAACATTTGGGTTACGAATTTTTTGAGTATATTCTCTTATTCCAAAGTCCAAACTCCTATTTTGGCCCAATAACTTTTATGTGAGCTATTTAAATAAATCCCATTACTTCTTGTTTTTTATTAAGTTTTAATTAATTCATTTTCTTTTAATAATTCTATTTATCTATTTATTTAAAATATCGAGTTGCTACGCATCCAGAAGAGCAAAATTCTTCCACAAGTACTTCACTCACTATGTATCCTTTGAAGTACACTTTCTAGCCTTCCAAGGCAACTATTCCCACTCTTCACACATTAACTTCACATTTCTTTTCTTCTCTCCCTACTTCTTCTACTCCTTCTTCTGGCAGATCCACTCTTTCCCTTGCTGAGATTGTACCCAGTGTGGTACTATCCTCAAGAGTTGGGTGCCAATTGAAAGACAACCCTAGCACCCTTCTTCCTCCTTTATGGTATTCATTCATTCACCACTTTGAACATCACATGAACTTAATCAAGGAATTCCTGTCAATCAAAGTATTTCTTGAAGTCCATGAGATGTCAGGATATACCTTTGAGAACTGGCTTCCTTCCTTAATTCAATCCTCTCAAGTACTGTTGGCCGATATAAATCTCATCACCTAGAAAAGCCACAGTCTCTCCCCTTCTGATTTCTTGAAACTCTATCCTAATGAAGCCTCTAGATTCCAAGCCACTCAGGCCAGAAATCAATTTATGGATGTTCCCCTTCACCTGAACCTTAGATTTTTTGACCTGTTTGGCACCCTCCTTAGAGAGCTGCAGACCAAGTATACTAGAATGAAGCAGTTTAATGAAGCAAGATTCAGGATGGGGGCACCTGATGTGAACAAAGGCCAGTAGAAGATGCTTATTCGTGGGCAAAGAGAGATTACTCCTTCCATGGTAGTTGGTTTACCATCTGGACTACATCCCAGCCTTATAGGAGCAATATCCTCTAGAAAGTAGTTTGCCCAGGTTGTATTTAACAGGCATATCAGAATAGCTGCTAGATTCAGAATAAAGTACAACCTCAGTCTATCTTTTCATAGGTATGCCCTCATAAATGCACCAAAGAACTCTCAGCACATGATAGATTTTCAGAACTGTTTTGCTGAGTCTTAGAGATTCATAGAAGACCAGTGGGCAACAGCTTACCCTGAAGATCACTCTAACTACCTGAAGCTCAAACTTTCAATTCCTGAGTATCTCTGCAAAGGATATGAGACTCTTTGGAAGTCTATTACACACAAATGGAAGCAGAGATATCTGGTATACTATCAAGCTAAGGAAGCAGCATATTCCCAGGGACTACATTGGAACATTACTGTGCATGAATTTCTCCACTTAGTAGCCAGTAAGAAGTTTGTTCCTCTGAAGGCTACTCTGCGTCATGGTTACCATAGGAGGGTTAGCTGGTTTCATTGTAGGCATCTTAAGTCTTATAGGAAGATCCCTTCTATAGGACCATCCTACAACATAGATTTCTCTAAGTTTGAGAATTTCTTTTATAAGGCCCTCAATTTCGGTACATTTTATAACTGTTTTGATGTTTAATTGTTCTGCTGAAATTTCTTCTTAACGTCAACATCTAATGACGTTAAGGGGTAGTTCACGACAACACTTGTGTCGTTTACCTTGTGGCCAGAAGATCTAGATGTCAACATCGATTGACGCCTATTTTGGTTGACGGCAACTATGAGGCCGTTTACTTCTCCGACTGTGTTTGGGATTCTAGATCTGAAACTGTCCCATTTTCTCCAGAGTCTGATTAGGAAACCCTCCCCCAATGGTCAGGACTCTTATGACATATGATTCCCATGACTCTATTGCCTATTTAACCAAGACATCTTGGCTAGGAGAAGACTTTGGTTCAGAAGAGAGGTTTTCTAGGTTTCGGAGAGAAAAGAGAGAACTTGTGAGGGTTGATACGACGATTTGAAGGCTTCACCGACGATCTTCTGTGAAAGGGAGACTCTACTGAAGGTGGAGAAGCTCTCCTAACGCCGGGGGATTGATTGCATAAACGTGGAAGTCGAAACAAGGCGGGGAACATCACCTCTTTGGCTTGGCTGAGGAGGGCTTCATCGCCAAAAATTTGATCTTCAGGGGTTTTTAGAAAGGCAAGTAACTTATGGGTTTCATCCCTAGACCTATCACCTAGAGTTTAGATATTTTTCCGGATTTTTAATTCGTGTCCTGGACCACCAAATTCCTCATTTTTCTGTGTTTGGTGTACTCTTTCTGCAGATAGGAGGTTGATGGCAACCTTCTTTCCGCCAAGTTCTTGAGTTAACGACAATCGATTGTGCCGTTAACCCACCCTGACGGCAAGCCCCTTGCCGTCAAGTTCATCTGATTTTACAGAACAATGGTTTCAATCTATGTGGTGTGATTTTTCGGGGATTTGTGGATGTTTGCATATGCTATAAAATTTCTGATTGGTCAGGTATGTTTATTAGGTCAAAACCATGAATTTCTGTTAAATTTCTGATCACAATTACAAATTATAGAATTTTTATTTTGAGGAATTGTACATGTTTTGACAAATTTAAATTCAAAATAAATAGGTGTGATGTATGATATTATTATAGAAAAATTTCATGAATCTAGTGTTAATGTATACATGTTTTAAGACTATTAGAACCGTCTCTTCACTTTCTACCATGTCTAATTGAATTATCTTATGAAATTGCATGAGATCCCTGTTAAATATTAAAAATAGATATACTATCATGAAAATTATGAAAAATGAACCATATGAGATATTTCATGTGCAGAATTTGTGACTAAAATTTGAGTCTGTTCTGACATCTGTAGGTACTATTTGCCATTGTAAAGGCATTAAAAGGGCATATTAAGCATGATTAGTCAAGAAACGGTAATTGCTGTGATTAGTATCATGTTTAGGTATTGTGAAAGCATATTTTCTTACTGTTAGATAGCCATGATAAGTTCTGTAACCTGAAAGATATGTGTTTGCATTATAAGCATGTGAATGTACCATTAAGTGCATGTAAAATGTTGCGAAGCATGTGATTCAGTGAAATAATGTGATTAAGTGAAATTTGTGCCAAAATTGACACTGCTACCATAGAAGGCTGTGGAGCTGTACTGTAGAAAAGTCCCTATGGGAAGGCTCAATGTGTATGTGATATCATGTGGGCATCAGGATGAAATCCTGGAGGTGGACAAGTACCACTGGTTAGGGTAGAGAGGGCTTCTCCCGGTTTTGAGCAGTTACCAAGATTCGTCACTATAATGCCTAGGTGACGGGTATGTGTTATGTGATATGTGTGTCCTTTTTGGTGGTTCAGACTATGTGTCATGACAAAATAATGTGTAAAGATGTGAACTATGTGTGAATGTGCCAAGTTGTCATGTGAAAGTGATATGCTAATGTGTTACAATGTGAAATAATGTGAAACCATGTGATCATGCTATATTTATGTTAAAACAGCAAGAAAAATGTGTGATTATGTGATATAAAAGCATTTGAAAAGTGATAGATATCATGCTAGATTTGCTAGTAACCATGTGTTTAATTCCAAGATCAAGTTGTTTGGAAATATATTATGAGTGAGTTGCAATTGATATCATGATTTAAGCTAAGACCATGTGTAGATAACATGTTATAGGTTATTCATTTGTATTTGTTTGTTATGGCATAAACCATGTGGTAAAATTACTCTTTTGTTAAATTGAGTAGCATGAATGTGGTATGTGTAAGGATTGTGCCAATAGGTTACTTGCTGAGTCTTTTGTGAAGACTCATCCTTGCTTTAACATACAGGTGAGACAGGTGTTCCTGTGATTAAGAAGGACGTAGTGAGGAGCGACTCCGAGCGAGAGGAGTAAAGGAGTTTGTGGAAGATTATTCACTTAACTTGTACTTTCCATTTACTAGTATGGAGACAATGTTATGTTATGGACTTGTTTAATTATGGACTGTGTTATTGTTCATTGCTACTATATAGACTGTGGAATGTGTGTAAGGATGATGGAATAAGAATCTCTTTCATTTTCGCTGTACTTTCCTTTGTTATTTATGTACATCTCTACCTACTATGTTGTGTTGGGTACATGTCCCACAGTGACGACGCACTTTATATCGACGTGGATTGATATAATCGTACTGGTATAAAGAGGGTCGTTAGAGAGATTGGTATCAGAGCAACATGTTGAGATTGTACATAAATAAGCCATTATCTACACAATATTTCAAAGTGTTTGTAGAATTAGTCCATACATGTGGAAAACATCTAATAATGAATTAAAGATATTTAAGAAAATGGTTAGGACTAGGTAACTTAGATTCTAACTGAGTTAATTGTTTTACAGGCAATGGCAAGCCGTGGTAGGCACAGTACCCTGGCTCGGGAGGACGAGCAGAGGCGTGAGGAGAGGGGTGAGTAGTAGGCCCCAACACCCTAGGGTCCCACAGTACTTCCTCCACTACCACCTGTGGACTATGGCGTGTTCATGCAAGGCCTGGTCCAGGTGATGCAGATGTAGGCACAGACTCAGGCTGCGTTGCAAGCTCAATTGTAGGCACATGTTAGAGTTGTTAAATAGGGAGTAGTCTATTTTGTTAATTGTATGATTGCTTATGAGTTTCTTGTTGTCTCAGGCTCAGGCTCCGGCTCCTGTTCCCCAGAAACATGGCCATGGTGGTCCGTCCATCATGGAGAGGTTTAAGAGGATGGCTTCGCCTCCTTTTAAGGGGGAGAGTCAACCCCTTTTGGTAGAAAGCTGGATGAGAGAGGTGGAGAAGATCTTTCGGGCTATCAGGTGTGTGGAAGAGGACAAAGTTTGCCTGGCGACTTACATGCTACAGGTACTTAGAGTATGTGTACTTGTGTAAGATTAAGATTTTAGATTGGATGGTGCTTATGGGTTGTATTTTGTAGGGGAGAGCTGATGTTTGGTAGGCCTCTATGCTACGTACGAGGTTCGAGGATGGTGCTATAGAGGTGACATGGGCTGAGTTCACTAAACTCTTTCGGGCCAAGTTCATCCCCGAGCACATTCAGAACAAGATGGAGCAGGAGTTCCTATCTCTTACACAGGGCTCCATGACTATCTTGGAGTACGAGGCCAGATTTGCCGAGCTTTCCAAGTACACTCCCCACATTGTTGTAGATGAGCGAAGGAAGGCCAAGAAGTTTGTGATGAGGCTCAAACCATCACTCAGGTCGAGACTAGTTGCTTTTGACCATCGGACTTTAGATGAGGCTCTCAGTGCAACATGCAAGTAGGAGAGTGAGATGGATTAGTACATAGAGGAGAAGAGGGCAGCCCAGAAATGGACAGCGCCACCTTTCCAGAGGCAGGACAGGAAGAAGGTAGCGGTGTACTAGCAGCCATAGCGTTCAGTAGCAGCTCTGAGTCAGCCAGTAGTTGTACCACTGACACCCAGCTTCAGGCCTAGCAACAAGAAGGTGTGTCCTCATTGCGTAAGGACACACGGCAGATCCGAGTGTTGGAAGCTGGCAGGGAAGTGCCTGAAGTGTGGCAACACTGAGCACTTGATTAGAGACTGCCCCAGAGTTCAGCAGTTTGCTCAGAGAGGAGCGCCAACGCCAGCAGCGGTAGCAACAGCGGCACCAGTGGCAGGGAAACTAGGAAGGCCTTGGGTCCAAGCCCGAGTGTATGCACTAGCATGTGAGGATGCATAGCAGGCAGAGAACGTTACAGAAGGTACGATTTTAGTTATGGGTGTGTAGGCTCGATTGTTCTTTGATACGGGTGCTACACACTTGTTTATTTCCGAGTGGTTTTCTAAGCAGTTAGCGGCAGAGTCTGGAGTTGAGGCAGAGGAGTTAGAGGTTCCCTTGTCTGTGCACACACCAGCAGGTACGGTAGCGACCAGGAAGTGCATCCCATCCTTACCTATGTGCATTGAAGATTGAGGCTTATTTAGGTGTTTCTACTTACTCAAGATGAAGGACTATGATGCTATACTTGGTTTAGATTGGCTTGAGGAGCACTATGCCTTGGTCGATTATAGGGGGAAGAAGATTACTTTCCGTATTCCTGGAGAGATGAGTTCTCACATCCTTTGCCAAGGAATCTAGCGGGAAGGTTTGTGATCTTCGCCATGAAGGCTATGAAGATGGTAAACAAGGGTTGTGACGCTTTCCTTGCCAGTGTGGTCTTAGTTCCCAAGGCCGATCAGCCACCTACCCTTGGGGAGATCGAGGTTGTGCAGGAGTTCCCAGACGTGTTCCCTGATGATTTTTCTGGATTTCCACCAGCAAGGGAGGTAGAGTTCACTATAGAGTTGCTTCTAGGCACCTCACCTATCTCTAAGGCTCCCTACCGAATGGCACCTGTGGAGTTAGCTAAGCTGAGAAAGCAGTTGCAGGAGTTGCTTGACAAGGGTTTCATTCTCCCTAGGGTGTTACCATGGGGCACGCCTGTTCTTGTCGTGAAGAAGAAAGATGGTTCTCTCATGCTGTGCATTGACTACAGGAAGCTCAGTCAGGTGACAGTGAAGAACAAGTACCCCTTGCCGTATATAGATGATTTGTTTGATCAGCTGCAGAATGCATCCATGTTCTCCAAGATAGATTTGCGATCTAGCTACCATCAGTTGAGGATCAAGGGAGAGGATGTGTCCAAGACTGCATTCAAGACCCACTTTAGGCAGTATGAGTTCCTTGTGCTTCCATTTGGTATGACTAACGCCCCTGCAACATTCATGGATCTCATGAATAGGGTGTTTAGACCATATTTGGATAGTTTTGTTGTGGTGTTCATAGACGATGTGTTAGTCTATTCCCCTGATGAGGCTACACACCGTGAGCATCTGAGGATTGTTCTGGAGGTTCTCCGAGAGCACAAGCTGTATGCTAAGTTCAGCAAGTGTGACTTCTGGATGCACGAGGTTCACTTCCTTGGGCATGTCATCTCAGGCGCTAGAGTTGTTGTTGATCCGGTGAAGGTTCAGGCGGTGTTAGAGTGGGAGACTCCGAGGACACCATCTGAGATCAGGAGTTTTCTTGGGTTAGCAGGCTATTACAGGCGATTCATTGAAGGCTTTGCCTACATCGCAGCTCCTTTGACCAAGCTGACTAGGAAAGGGGTTAGGTATGTGTGGTCTGAGGATTGCGAGAGTAGTTTCTAGATGCTGAAGACAAGGCTGACATCTGCACCCGTGTTGATTTTGCCTAGTGGTGTCGAGGGTTTTGCGATCTATTCAGATGCTTCCCATATAGGTCTTGGTTGTGTTCTGATGCAGCATGGTAAGGTAGTTGCCTATGCTTCTCGCCAATTAAAGGAGCATGAACGTAACTATCTGACCCATGATTTGGAGTTAGCAGTTGTGGTCCATGCACTGAAGATCTGGAGACACTATCTTTATGGTGTCAAGTTCGAGGTGTTCACTGATCACAAGAGTTTGAGGTACCTTTTCTCTCAGAAGGAGTTGAACCTGCGGTAGAGAAGGTGGATTGAGTTTCTTAAGGACTATGACTTCGAGCTTCAATACCATCCATGGAAGGCAACTGTCGTAGCAGATGCGCTCAGCAGGAAGAGGTCCCTACTTCAGCAGGATTGGAAGATGCTAGAGGATGCGGCATGTGCTATGACCGAGCTAGAGCCACAGTTGTGTCAAGCTTTCGTGGCACAGTTGTCCATCCGATCCACTGTGTTGGACGAGGTGATTGAGCAGCAGGGAGCTGATTCTAGACTTCATGAGATGGTGGGCAAGGAGGCATTGCTCGTGATGAAGACAGTGTCATTAGATTTCAGCACCGAGTGTGTGTACCTGATGTTGTGGAAGTTCGTGAGAGAGTACATGCAGAAGCTCATAGGTCACGGTTCTCTATTCATCCAGACAACACCAAGATGTACCAGGATTTGAAGAGATGCTTCTAGTGGTCACACATAAAGAAGGATGTGGCAGAATTTATATCCAGGTGTTTGGTGTGTCAGCAGGTTAAGGCCGGGTGTCAGAGACCATCAGGCCTTATGCAGAAGATGGAGATACCTGTGTGGAAGTGGGAGGCAATCACCATTGATTTTGTGACGGGTCTGCCCAGGTCGGCTAAGGGCAATGACTCGATTTGGGTGGTTGTAGACCGTTTCCCCAAGACAACTCACTTCTTGCCCATGAGGAAGAAACAGTCTATGGAGAGCTTGGCAAGGCTGTATGTTGGCAACATTGTGAGATTTCATGGTGTGTCGAAGTCTATTATCTCTGATAGAGACCCCCGATTTACATCGAGGCTGTGGCAGGGTCTTCATGAGGCTTTGGGTTCTCAGTTGAAGCCTAGTTCGGCATTTCACCCTCAGACAGACGGTCAGTCCGAGAGGACAATTCAGATGCTCAAGAACATGTTGAGAGCGTGCGTGCTTGACTGGAAGGGCGACTGGGAACGTCACCTACCTCTTGTGGAGTTTGCCTACAACAACAATTTTCATGCAAATATAGGCATGGCTCCATTCAAGGCTTTGTACCGTCGGCCCTGTAGGTATCCTTTGTGCTGGGAAGAGACAAGTGATAGGTAGTTGGTTGGATCTGAGTTGGTGCAAGAAACTTCGGATAAGATTCAGCTCATTAGGTAGAGGTTGGCTGCAGCATACGATAGGCAGAAGAGCTACATCGACAACAGAAGGAAGGACTTAGAGTTTGAGGTTGGCAAGCATGTTTTCCTTAAGGTTTCACCTACACGAGGCGTGGTCAGGTTTGGCAGGCATAGCAAGTTGAGTCCGAGATTCATTGGCCCGTTTGAGATTCTCAAGCGGATGGGCAGTGTGGCGTAAGAGCTAGCTTTACCCCCAGCGCTAGCAAGTGTGCACCCTATCTTTCATGTGTCTATGCTCAGGAGATACGTGCGGGATCTGTCAAATGTCATCAGTCACGAGCCATTGGAGCTTCAACCAGACTTATCCTATGTAGAGCGACCAGTGGCCATCCTAGATTGAAAGGTTCAACACCTCAAGAACAAGGCTATTGCATCTATGAAGGTGTTGTGGAGAAACTTCTCACGGGAGGAAGCTACATGGGAGCTTGAGGAGGCCATGAAGAAGCAGTATCCCCATCTGTTCGGTTAGTACTTTTGCTCTAACTTCGAGGATAAAGTTTTCTTTTAGGGGGAGAGGGTGTGTAAGGCCCTTAATTTCGGTACATTTTATAACTATTTTGATGTTTAATTGTTCTGCCGAAATTTCTTCTTAACGTCAACGTCCATTGACGTTAAGGGGTAGTTGACGGAAACACTTGTGTCGTTTGCCTTGTGGCCAGAAGATCTAGACGTCAACATCGATTGACGCCTATTTCCGGTTGACGACAGCTATGTGGCCGTTTACTTCTCCGGCTGCGTTTGGGATTCCAGATCTGAAATTGTCCCATTTTCTCTGAAGTCTGATTAGGAAACCCTCTCGCAACGGTCAGGACTCTTATGACCTAGGATTCCCATGACTCTATTGCCTATTTAACCAAGACATCTCGGCTAGGAGAGGACTATGGTTAAGAAGAGATGTTTTCTAGGTTTCGGAGAGAAAAGAGAGAACTTGTGAGGATTGATCTGACGATTTGAAGGCTTCACCGACGATCTTCTATGAAAGGGAGACTCTACTAAAGGTGGAGAAGCTTTCCTAACTCCGGGGGATCGATTGCATAAGCGTGGAAGTCGAATCAAGGTGGGGAACATCACCTCTTTGGCTTGGCCGAGGAGGGATTCATCACCACAAAATCTATCTTTAGGGGTTTTTAGAGAGGCAAGTAACTTAGGGGTTTCATCCCTAGACCTATCACCTAGAGTTTAGGTAATTTTCTGGATTTTTAATTCGTGTCCTGGAACCCCAAATTCCTCATTTTTCTGTGTTCGATCTGCTCTTTCTGCAGACAGGAGGTTGACAGCAACCTTCTTGCCGCCAAGTTCTTGAGTTAACGGCAATCGATTGTGCCATTAACCCACCCTGACGGCAAGCCCCTTGCCGTCAAGTTCATCTGGTTTTACAGAGCAGTGGTTTCAATCTATGTGGTGTGATGTTTCAGGGATTTATGGATGTTTGCATATGCTATAAAATTTTTGATTGGTCAGGTATGTTTATTAGGTCAAAACCATGAATTCCTGTTACATTTCTAATCATAATTACAAATTATAGAATTTTTGTTATGAGAAATTGTGCATGTTTTGATGGATTTAAATTCAAAATAAATAGGTGTGATGTATGATATTATTATAGAAAAATTTCATAAATCTAAGGTTATTGTATACATGTTTTAAGACTGTTAGAACCATCTATTCACTTTCCACCATGTCTAATTGAATTATATTATGAAATTGCATAAGATCCCTGTTAAATATTAAAACTAGATATACTATCATGAAAATTTTGAAAAATTAACCATATGATATATTCATGTGTAGAGTCTGTGATTAAAATTTGAGTATGTTATGACTATTGTAAGTACTGTTTTCCATTGTAAAGGTATTAAAAAGGCATATTAAGCATGATTAGTCAAGAAACGGTAATTGCTGTAATTAGTATCATGTTTAGGTACTGTTAAAGCATATTTTCTTACTGTTAGACAGCCATGATAAGTTATGTAACCTGAAAGATATGTGTTTGCATTATAAGCATGTGAATGGACCATTAAGAGCATGTAAAATGTTGCTAAGCATGTGATTAAGTGAAATAATATGATTAAGTGAAATTTGTGCCAAAATTGACACTGCTACCATAGAAGGCTGTGGAGCTGTACTGTAGAAAAGTCCCTATGGGAAGGCTCAATGTTTATGTGATATCTTGTGGGCATCAAGATGAAATCCTGGAGGTGGACAAGTACCACTGGTTAGGGTGGAGAGGTCTTCTCCTGGTTTTGAGCAGTTACCAAGATTCGTCACTATAATGCCTAGGTGACGGGTATGTGTTATGTGATATGTGTGTCTTTTATGGTGGTTCGGACTATGTGTCACTGCAAAATAATATGTAAAGATGTGAACTATGTGTGAATGTGCCAAGTGATCATGTGAAAGTGATATGCTAATGTTTTATAATGTGAAATAATGTGAAACCATGTGATCATGTTATATTTATGTTAAAACAGCAAGAAAAATGTGATTATGTGATATAAAAGCATGTGAAAAGTGATAGATATCATGCTAGGTTTGCTTGTAACCATGTGTTTAATTCCATGATCAAGTTGTTTGGAAATATATTATGAGTGAGTTGCAATTGATACCATGATTTAAGCTAAGACCATGTGTAGATAACATGTTATAGGTTATTCATTTGTATTTGTTTGTTATGGCATAAACCATGCGGTAAAATTACTCTTTTGTTAAATTGAGTAGCATGAATGTGGTATGTGTAAAGATTGTGCCAACAGGTTACTTGCTGAGTCTTTTGTAAAGACTCATCTTTGCTTTAACATACAGGTGAGACAGATGTTCCTGTGATTGAGGAGGACATAGTGAGGAGCGACTCCGAGCGAGAGGAGTAGAGGAGCTTGTGGAAGATTATTCGCTTATCTTGTACTTTCCATTTGCTAGTATGTAGACAATGTTATGTTATGGACTTGTTTAATTATGGATTTTTTTATGTTCATTTCTACTATATGGACTGTGGAATGTGTGTAAGGATGATGGAATAAGAATCTCTTTCATTTCCGCTGCACTTTCCTTTGTTATTTATGTACATCTCTACCTACCGAGTTGTGTTGGGTACATGTCCCACAGTGATGGCGCACTTTATATCGACGTGGATTGGTATAATAGTACTGGTATAAAGAGGGTCGTTATAGAGATTGGTATTAGAGCAACAGGTTGAGATTGTACATAAATAAGCCATCATCTACACAATATTTCAAAGTATTTATAGAATTAGTCCATACATGTGGAAAACATCTAATAATGAATTAAAGATAGTTAAGAAAATGGTTAGGACTAAGTAACTTAGATTCTAACTGAGTTAATTGTTTTACAGGCAATAGCGAGCCATGGTAGGTGCAGTACCCAGGCTCGGGAAGATGAGTAGAGGCGTGAGGAGAGGAGTGAGCAGTAGGCCCCAACACCCCAGGGTCCCACAGTACTTCCTCCACTACCACCTGTGGACTATGGCGTGTTCATGCAAGGCCTGGTCCAGGCAATGCAGACATAGGCATAGACTCAGGCTGCGTTGCAAGCTCAGTTGCAGGCACAGGTTAGAGTTGTTAAATAGGGAGTAGTCTGTTTTGTTAATTGTATGATTTCTTATGAGTTGCTTGTTGTCTCAGGCATAGGATCCAGCTCCAGTTCCCCACGAGCATGGGCATGGTGGTCCGTCCTTCATGGAGAGGTTTAAGAGGATGGCTTTGCATCCTTTTAAGGGGGAGAGTCAGCCCCTTTTGGTAGAAAGCTGGATGAGAGTGGTGGAGAAGATCTTTTGGGCTATCATGTGTGCATAAGAGGACAAAGTTAGCCTGACGACTTACATGCTACAGGTACTCAGAGTACGTGTACTTGTGTAAGATTAAGATTTTAGATTGGATGGTGCTTCTGGGTTGTATTTTGCAGGAGAGAGCACTGGCTCAAATAAGTTACTCTAGCTATGGGTTGTATTTTGTAGGAGTATGCGTTCCGTGTGATGGGATGCACTAATGAGAACAAGATTACTCTAGCTACTTATCAGCTAGAGAAAGAAGCACGTACCTGGTGGGAGTCTATTGAAGCTACACTAGGAGATGCCCAGGCAACCTGGGAACAGTTCAAGGAGTACTTCAACGACAAGTACTTCTCTGATAGAGTACAAGAGAGGAAAGTGGCAGAGTTTGCCAACCTGAAGCAACGTAGTCTGTCCGTAGCTGAGTACGTGGCCTAGTTCTCTAAACTGGTTGGTTATGTCCCACACTTGGTCCAAACCGAGTGGTTGAAGGCCAAGAGATTCATGAGCGGTCTGAGGCCCCAGTACATCACACAACTAGGACCGATGGATCTGCAGACATACCCAGAGATGGTAAGGAAGGCACTATTGCTGGAGGACTCGCTGGCTATAGCAGAGAATATCAAGAACAATATGGTAAAGAGAGAGCAGGGAACTGTATCAAAGAGGCCACCAGCTGTGGTCGGAACAAAGAGGCCGATGGGCCAAGCTGGAAACCAACAAGTGAAGAAGTTCAAGGATGGAGGTTATCAACGAACCCCCATCAACAAAGAACCATGCAAGCACTGTGACAAGACTAGTCATAGGTCTGAAGATTGTTGGAAAGCACTGGGGAGGTGCTTGCGTTGCGGTAGCCAAACACACAAGATCTCGGCCTGTCTACACATGATGAATCAAACACAGGCAACACAAGGAGGCTAGAAGTTCCAGGGTAGGCTGCATGCAGTACAAGAACCAACTACATCGGAGGAAGGTGGTGTGGTTGAAGGTACACTTACTATTCTATCTCGTTCTGCATTTGTTCTATTTGATACATGAGCTACCCATTCTTTCATATCCCAAACCTTTGCTAATACTTTATCTATAAAACCCGTTCCAATGAAATCTAGGATAGTTG
Source organism: Colocasia esculenta (assembly GCA_014218235.1). Classification (NCBI taxonomy): domain Eukaryota; kingdom Viridiplantae; phylum Streptophyta; class Magnoliopsida; order Alismatales; family Araceae; genus Colocasia; species Colocasia esculenta. Next base: position 64,862,359 of record CM024765.1, on the reverse strand, counting down.
TGTCAACCCCTATTGGTCTGGGCACCAAACTTAGAAACCACTTTCCATATAGTGAAGTGTTGATTGAAACTCAAAATCTACCTGCAAATTTAATATGCATGGACATGGAGGGTTATGATGTGATACTAGGAGCAGACTGGTTGTTTGAACACGGGGCTAGTGTCAACTATAAGAAAAGCCATGTAACATTTAGTCAACATCCAAAATTAGTGTTATCGGGAGATAAAAACTGTAGGAAATTGTCCATCATTTCTGTACTACAAGCCAAGAGGATGATGAGGAAAGCTTGTGTAGCCTTTCTAGCTGCTGTTATCACCACGAAGAAGGAAGTCTAGATTGAGGACATCGATATTGTCAGCGAGTATGCTGATGTATTCCTCGATGACTTGCCAGGAATCCCTCCTGAGTGAGAGGTTGACTTTACCATTGAATTGATCCCTGGAGCAGCACTAGTATCTAGGTCACCTTATAGAATGTCCCCCACAGAATTAAAAGAATTAAAGGAGCAACTGATGGAACTACTGGAGAGAGGGTTTATCTGACCAAGCACATCACCATGGGGAGCACCTGTTCTCTTTGTCAAGAAGAAGGATGGGTCGATGAGGTTGTGCATAGACTACAAACAACTGAATCAGTTAACAATCACGAACAAATATCTGCTGCCGAGGATTGATGAACTATTTGATCAACTGTCTGGAGCTAAAGATTTCTCTAAGATAGATCTCAGATCTGGCTATCACCAATTGAGGATCAAAGGAGAGGATATACACAAGACAACCTTCCGAAGCAGGTATGTGCATTATGAATTCATTGTTATGCCTTTTGGACTAACAAATGCTTATGCAATTTTTATGCAGCTGATGAATAGTATTTATCACCCCTACCTCGATAAATTTGTGGTGGTATTCATCGATGATATATTGATCTATTCCAAAACAAAAGAAGAGCATGAGGAACACTGGAGGATTGCATTGCAAATTCTGAGGGAGAATAAACTGTACGCCAAGCTGAGTAAGTGTGAATTCTGGTTGGAAGAGGTATCCTTTTGGGGCATGTGGTAACCAAAGATGGTATCGTAGTGGATCCATCAAAAGTAGACGCTGTATTGAAGTGGGAAAGACCGACAAGTGTCACAGAGATCAGAAGCTTTCAGGGATTAGCAGGATATTATAGAAGATTTATAAAGGATTTCTCAAAGATTGCAGTGCCATTAACCAAGCTAACCCGAAAGGAAAATCCATTTGTATGGACCGATAAATGTGAAGAGAGCTTTAATAGCTTGAAGAAGTGTTTGACTGAAGAGGGTGATGATCAGATCATTCCCATATAATTTCATGAATTATATATCTATTTGGTGATTAACAAAATCCTAACAATTAGTATCTAATAAGTTTTTATGAAGCTTAGTCACAGGAAATAAACCAGGCCAAATCAAGTAAAGACTTGTAAGTAAATCCTTGTATTGTTGTTTTTAATCTTCAGAGCATGAAATTTCTCTAAGTACACATCAACAAGCTTTGAAGCATAACGATTTCATAAGTCACTTCAAAGAATAACTATTTCATAAGTATCATATCATTTTTTGTTTATATCGATTTCGATCTCAGAACGATTTGCTAAGTTATTGCATCAATTTCAATCTTACAACGATTTCGTAAGTGAGCATAACGATTTGCTTTGGTCATAATGATTTGCTCTCACAACGATTTGGTAAGTGAGTATAACGATTTGCTCATAACGATTTGCTTTGGTCATAACGATTTGCACATAGCAATTTACTCATAACGATTTGCTCATAACGATTTGGTTATAACGATTTGCTTATAGTGTTATACGATTTAGTTATAACGATTTGCTCATAACGATTTGGTTATAACGATTTGCTTATAGTGTTATAACGACTTGGTTATAACGATTTGCTCACAACGATTTGTTTACAAATAAGCAATGATTCAATGACTCATTCGCACAACGATTCTATAAGTCATGTTCATATCGATTTCATGAGCTATAACGACTTGATATTCAAATATCTTGACAAGTCAAAGTCGTCCCGCGTATTTCTCTGTTATCCATGCATTAAATATAACCGTACATTTCTCTGCACGATGCATGTCCAGATATCTTCTATTCTTATGCATCTGCATGTAATATCTTTTTGGAAAGACAAAATGGAATTTCTATTTTGATGTATCCTCACTCTAACGTTGACTGACAGCAAGAGACAACTTAGCTGTCTACGTTTTAGCATTTAATGTGTGCAGGTCTCTGACAGCACGTCTCTATACAACGTTGGATAAAGTAGAAGCTGGAGGATATCAAGAAGGATTTTCTTCTTACGTGCATGGAACGCAAAGAACCATTGATTGCAAAGAAGATCCACGTAGTCTAACGTCCTCAGAACATAGAGACAACGGATACTTCAACGGCTACATTTTTTAAAGAAGATACAAATAGAAGATTGGTGTCTACGAAAGAAACACTCTTGAAAATTGAAAATCTGTAAGCACCATTGAAGAGCCAAAGTCTCACTCCATCACTTTGTTGTAGCTCTTAGCTCTCTACATCCAGTGTAGATCTTAGAGAGAGCGTTTGTGTATTGTGAGAGTTCATTATTGTTCATCTCTTTTTCTCAGTATTCGCTTCGGATCAAGCACTATGCTATTAGCTTGGTCTAGGGGCGCCACATCCCTTGAACACTTTTTGTGTTGTTCCCTTCGTGTTGAAGGAAGACCTGGGGGTTCCAGGGTGTTTATTTCCCTTCGTGTTGAAGGAAGACCTGGTGGGATTCAGGGTGTTGTATTCCTCTTCAGATTGTGAAGAGAAGACCAGTTGCGGCTGGGTGTGTAAGTGTCCTTGAGGGGGACTGTACCCTTGGGTAGTGAATCCTGAGTTGTTGCTCAGGGACTGGACGTAGGACTCCTGTGAAGAGGAGGTCCAAACTAGGATAAAATCTTGTGTAGTGTGATTGCTTGCTTTATGTTTGTTGTTTACTTTTCACTAACGCTAACCATCATCGAAGTGCTTGTTGTGTGAACGTTTTTGTGAACATGTTTTAGTTAATCAAATTTTTTAAAAGAATCCCATTCACCCCCCCCTCTGGGCTTGATAGCTGGGCAACAAGTGGTATCAGAGCTAGTCTCTTCGACAAAGAAGAAGATCCAACGATCTGAAGAGAAAAGATCAAATGGCAGCCCAAGGTCACTTCGAAGGTCAGTCAGTAAACAGGCCACCACTGTTCGATGGTGAAGACTACACATATTGGAAAACAAGGATGGAGTACTTCCTACAAGGATTCAATTTTCAAATATGGTCTATAATAGAAGAAGGTGATCTAGTTGTTCTAAACAACAGAGAACATTGGACAGAAGATGATAGAAAGAAGATTTCTCTCAACTGCAAAGCTAAGAGCATATTATGCTATGCACTTAGCAAGAAAGAGTTAAATAGAGTTTCAGTCTGCAAATCAGCAATGGAAATGTGGGAGAAGCTTAGAATTACGTATGAAGGCACAGATAAAGTAAAAGAGACCAAAATAGACATTCTGGTGACACAGTATGAGAGGTTCCAGATGCAGCCAGGAGAGTCAATAACTCAGATGTTCATCAGATTTACAGATATTACAAACAAGTTGACTGGTCTAGGAAAAGGCTATGAAATGGGAGATATGGTCAGGAAGATCTTAAGATCCCTACTAGCCTTGTGGACTCCAAAAGTGACAGCAATAGAAGAGGCAAATGACTTAAAGAGAATGTCATTAGAGAAACTCATTGGGTCACTCATGGCTCATGAGATCAACATGGAGAGACTCGGAGAATCTTAAGTAGGAAAAAGCATACCAATGCACTCAAGGCTATAGAAGGTAGCTCTGAAGAAGAATCTGAGGATGAGGTCAGCAATGAAGGCAGTGATGATGAAGAAGCTCTTCTATCCAGAAGACTACAACGCATACTAGCCAAGAAAAAGAAATACTAGTATGGAAGAAGGTATTTTAAGAAAGGAAAAGACTTCAAGAAGCCTGAAGTTAAAGATGTGAAGAAGAATGAACCAATCTGCTACGAATGCAAGAAGCCCGGACATATTAAAGTTGAATGTCCGAAACTGAAGAAAATTGAGTTCAGAAAGAAGGATAGTTCCAATAAATTCAGAAGATATAATAAGAAATCCATGGCAGTAGCATGGGACAACAGTAGTGACTCAAACAACGAGTCAAGCTCAAGCAATGAAGAAGAAGAAGAAGCCAACCTGGCATTCATGGCCAACGTTGAAGATAAGGTAACATCAGACTCATCTTTTTCTTCATGTAATGAATCTGATTCTGATAACTTAAAAGAAGCTTTTAATGAATTGTACGGTAAATATAAAGAAGTATGTAAATCACTAAAAACCAGTAAGAAAAATCTCGCATGCTTAGAAAATACCAATTCATAATTAAAATCTAAAAATGAGTAAATGGAAAAACAAGTTACTGAACTAAAAAGAAGAAATGAACTGTTATGTGAAGACTTGAAAAATAAAAATGAACAAGTAGCGAGTTTGGAAAACCAAGAAACTGTAAATAAATTAAAACACGAAGTTAACACTTTAACAACAGAAAATGAAAAATTATCAAGCACACTAGAAAAATTTACTAATGGCAAAACAACATTAATATTAAAAGGTGCTAGATGGTCAAGTAAAAGGAAACATGGATTAGGTTATACTCCTCCCGATAATGAAGAAACAGTAGTATATCCTAAAACATATCCAACTCCTACATTTGTACCTGAACAAGACACAACATATAAAACAAATTTTAAATACATTCCAACTGAAAAGATAACTAAAATGTTATGCTGTAGCCATTGCAATAAGATAACTAAAATGTCCTGCTGTAGCCATTGCAATAAGTTAGGACACATTAAAGTATCATGTCCAACTAAACACAAAGTATGGATAATTAAAAGAAAAATTGATGATACTAACCAACCAGGATCCAAAAGAACTTGGGTACCTAAAGCTTAATGTTTTTAATGCAGGGAAACCATCGAGCATCCAAATGGTACTTGGATAGCAGATGCTCAAGGCACATGTCAGAGAATAGAAAGTTATTCTCACATCTTGAAGCCAAAGAAGGAACAATCACATATGGTGACAATGGCAAACGATCTGTAATAGGTTGCGGACTAGTTGGTAGCAAAGGAAAAGTTATCATTGAAGATGTTCTATGCGTCAAAGGATTGAAGCACAACCTTATTAGTACCAGCCAGCTGTGCGATAAAGGACATCGGATCAGATTTCAAGAGTCAAAGTGCAGTATTATGAAGGATGGTGCAGTCGTGTTTGAAGCTAGCAGGGAAAAGAATCTGTATGTACTTTATTTGGAAGAACTAAAGGATCAGGACATATGTCTGGCAACAAATAAAAGAGCAGTCAACAGATCTTTGGCATCGAAGACTGGGCCACTATAGCTTGGATGGCATGGGAAAGTTGATCAAGAGAAGCTTGGTAGAAGGTCTACCCAAGGTTAGTGCAAAAATGAATTGTATCTGTAGGCCGTGTGCAAAAGGAAAGCACACCAAGTCATCTTTCAAGTCAAAGACTATGGTAACCACCTCTAAACCCTTAGAACTTCTACATATGGATCTTTTTGGGCCAATGAGGACCACAAGTCTCGGGGGAAAGAACTTTGGATTTGTTATAGTAGATGACTACTCAAGGTTTACATGGGTTTCTTTCCTAGAACACAAAGATGATACTTTTGAAAGTTTTGTTAGTTTCAGCAAGAAAGTTCAAAAGGATAAGAAGTATAGCATTATCAGTATCCGATCAGACCATGGAGGAGAATTCCAGAATGAGAGATTTGCCAAGTTTTGTGATGAACAAAGCATAGAACACAACTTCTCAGCACCAAGGACACCACAGCAAAATGGAGTTGCTGAAAGAAAGAATAGAACCCTATTGGATATGGCAAGGACAATGCTATCAGAATATGAATTACCAAGGTACTTTTGGGCCGAAGCCATCAACACAGCTTGTTACATAATCAACAGGGTAATGATCAAGCCAATTCTGAAGAAGACTTCATATGAATTATATAAGAAGAAGAAGCCAAAGATCAGCCACTTCAGGACATTTGGATGTCCATGCTTTATCCACAACAACGGTAAAAGAGATATTGGTAAGCTAGACTCCAAATCAGATGAAGGTATTTTCATGTGGTTTGCTTCCAAACCCAAAGGATATAGAGTATTTAACAAACAAACTTTATTAATTGAGCAATCAGTACATATTGTGTTTGATGAAACTAACCCTTCCTTGAGAAAGGAAGTAGATAGTGATATTGATGATACAGATGAATTGTCCAAGAAGCTAAAGAACACATCGATTGAGGGCAAGGAAGATCCACCCTTGGAAGATCTGCAACAAAAGGATACATCTCATAAAAATCTTCCAAAGGAATGAAGGCATAAGAAAGATCATCCATTGGAAAATATTATTGGAGATCCATCTGTTGGGTTAAGGACAAGAGGTAATGTGATTCCTTGTGATTATCTAGCCTTTGTTTCTCAAATAGAGCCTAAGACAGTCAATGAAGCACTGTCTGATGAATCTTGGATATTAGCCATGCAAGATGAACTTAATCAGTTCAAGAGAAATCAAGTATGGTCCCTTGTCCCGAGACCATCAGATCATCCTGTGATTGACACCAAATGGGTGTTCAGGAACAAATTAGATGAAGCTGGTGTGATCACTAGAAACAAGGCCAAATTGGTAGGTTAAGGCTATTCCCAAGAGGAAGACATAGATTTCGATGAAACCTATGCACCAGTGGCTAGACTTGAGGCAATTAGGATTTTACTTGCATATGCTTCTGCATTAAATTTAAAACTCTTTCAAATGGATGTAAAATCTGCTTTTCTGAATGGTTTTATAAAGGAAGAAGTATATGTAGAACAACCGCCTGGTTTTGATGACATGGATTTTCCAAATCATGTTTTTAAGTTGCATAAAGCCTTGTATGGATTGAAGCAAGCACTTAGAGCTTGGTATGAAAGGCTTAGTTCATTTTTGTTAAATCATGGTTTCATTAGAGGAAAAGTAGATAATACATTATTCATTAAGTCTAAACTTAAAAATGTGTTACATGTTCAAATATATGTTGATGATATAATATTTGGATCTACTGATGAATCTCTTTGCAAGTATTTTGAAAAGCTTATGCAGGGAGAATTTGAAATGAGCATGGTGAGTGAGCTCAACTACTTCCTCGGATTGCAAATCAAACAAGGAAAGGAAGAATATCACATTTATCAAGCCAAGTACACCAAAGAATTACTAAAGAAGTTTGGATTTGAAAACGCCAAGCAACTATCAACGCCCATGAGCACATCAACAAGGCTAGACAGTGACAAAAATGGTATGGAAGTCGATCAGAAACTTTATAGAGGTATGATAGGTTCATTACTCTATTTAACAGCAAGTAGACCTGATATATTGTTTAGCATATGTATGTGTGCTAGGTACCAGGCAGATCCTAAAGAGTCTCATTTAATTTGTGTTAAAAGGATCTTTAGATACTTAGCTAAAACTCATGATCTAGGATTATGGTACCCAAATTCATGTGAAATTAATATAGTAGGATATTCTGATGCTGACTATGCTGGATGCAAGATAGATAGAAAAAGCACCAGTAGATGTTGTCAATTTCTTGCAGGATGTCTGATTTTGTGGTCCTCAAAGAAGCAAAATTCAGTAGCACTGTCTACAGCTGAAGCTGAGTACGTGGCTGCTGAAAGTTGTTGTACACAACTACTGTGGATTAAACAACAACTTGAGAATTATGGACTTCAGATCAAGACAATTCCATTACTGTGCGACAACACAAGTGCAATAAATCTTACCAAGAATCCAGTCCAGCATTCAAGGACAAAACACATTGAGGTTAGGTACCACTTTATTCGTGATCATGTAGCTAATGGTAATATAGACATTTATTTTGTAGATACACAAAATCAGTTAGCAGATATCTTCACAAAGGCCTTACCTGAAGAGAGATTTACGTCTCTTAGAAGGGAATTAGGCATGTACAATTTGTGATAGAATTGTCTATAAATAACTGAAATAACAATTATTTCAGAATATCAATTAATTTATCCCTTTAAAATTAAGCAAATTCTTTAAATATTGCTTGCTTCTCAGTTATCTTTGATGGTTCGTAATTTTAAAAGGATTTATTCTCGTCGAACCAGTCTTTTGTCGTTTTCTGCCATTATGGCATCTCTTGTTTCGAAAAGTCACCTTTATTCTTTTTGATAAAATCCCGAAATCTGTGGTACAACGATTCACCCTTCGTCTTCATCCCCTTCAACTTGCCTGAGGCGATACCCTATCGACTCCGGCATCGACTCTCTGGGATTTCAAAGCTTCTACCTCCTTCCTGCGAGAAATTTCTTGAGGGCTTCTGCTCCTTTCCTCATTCCAATCATCCAGAAACTTTCCTCATTCAAATCCATGGCCGCGTCTGGTGTTTCCGGCAACGTCGGGGACTATGGAGCTGAGTTTCTCACCGCTAAGCAACAAGAAAGGTTCACCTCTGTGAAGATCAAGGTCTGTGGCAATAAGGCAATGGACGTTGCAGATTTTCAGAAAAATGGAATGGGTAGCATCATTGCAGCAATGGAAAGGATGAAGTGGTCGAAGTTGGCAACCCTATCTGAGGTAAGTTACCCAGACCTAGTGAAGGCGTGTTATGTGTGTTTGAAGACTGAGGAGGATGGGTCCTTGACATCCACCGTCAAAGGAACCCAGATTAAGATCACCTATGAGCTATTGGAATCTTTATTTGGAGTTTGCACCATCGGTCATAGTGGGATTCACACTGTGGACATCCAGGAGAAAGGGTTAAGGATTGTTGGTCCCGAATTCAAACTAAAGGATGGAAAGATAGATATCAACCAGCTGAATGCGTTCAACCGGATTCATCATTTCATAGTGTGCCAGATTTTAGTCCCAAGGAGTGCCACTTTTTCGACTTGCTCAAAGGCGGACTCAGATATGATGTTTTGGGCCATCCAGAACCAGAGCATAAATATGGTAGAGGTTATGATAGAATAGATGAAGTTTGCATCCGCTCAGGTTTAGGACAAGAAAAGCAAGCTGAATGTGTCCCTACCATATGATCATCTGCTCACCAAGATATTTCATCATTTTGGCATCAATTTATCTGGAGCAGTGTCAGAGAAAATGGGCCAGGCTATTCAAAGCAGAAACTTAAAGAAAAGTGGATTTTCATTGGTTGGAGGTATATGGACCAAGACTTCAGTGGCTGAGGGTGAAGCCATTATTGGCGAAGCCCAAGAAGTCCAACAAGAAGTAGGAGAAGCAGGAGTAGCAGAAGAAGTACCAGCAGGTCCAGAAGTTCAAGAGCAACAACAAGAAGTTGTCCGTCCAGAAATTGCAGTGGAGCAAGTGGCAGTGGCAACATCAGTAGAGGTCCGAGCAGAAGAATCAGTGATCATTGGAAGCCAGATTGAGGACATTCCTCAAGAATTTATTGAGCCTGTTGGATAGAATTCAGAAGTGCACCTCCCTCCTCTCAAGTAGCTACAATTCTTCGGAGTGTACTGGACTCTTTAACCAGTACTCAGGTGGAGCCAGAGATCTTGGTAGATCCAGTTGCAGAGGTTGTAGCATCTGGTCTCAGTACAGATGTTGTCATGGAAGATGCTCCCATTCAGGAGGAGCAGGAAACTACAGCTGAAGATGTGCAAGTAGAAGATGCTCCTATTTAGGGGGAGCAAGCTGTTGAGAACGAAGCACAAATCCAGGGGGAGCATACTACCAATGCCCTCGTTGATGATCAGTTCAGAGAAGGCATTGTGGAGAGTGCCTCAAGTGAAGAAGATAATGATGATAATGTGGAGCCCGTTGCAAGGGCAAGCAGCAAAGGGAAAGAAGCAGCCTCTGGGATTCCTCTCTTGACTAGGAGGCCTCATCAAAGGCAGAGAAAGAAGAAATTGAAGGTCAATCTGAAGCCTTTAGTTGCTAGAATGAATGAACAAGGAAAGATTTTGTGCTCTATGCAATCAGATATTCAGTCAATCTTCATGAGCCAGAGTACCTCAGCTAAGGAGATGGGCATGGTCAGAAATGCAGTGAGATGGGTGCGAAGTGAGCTCATTAGCATCAAGGAGTCAATAGCCGCACTTGAAGATTTGGTCAGGGCATAGTCCTCAAATGCTCCTCCTGCTCCTTCTCCTGTAGAACTCTGAAGTTCTGGGCCTTCAGAGGCCAGGCAACAAGATGCTGGGCCATCAGGGCCAATTTCAGAAGAACCAGTAGGGCCATCCGGGCCACAGGTTGTTGAAGAGGTAGCAAATGTAGTGCAGGATCTGGCTGAAGCTGTGAAGTCTAGGCCATCAGGGCCAATAGAGGATGTTTCTGGGCCAACAGGGCCAGTGGTTTCCGAGGGTGAGATTCCAAGAGTAGAAGAGCCAGCTGTAGCTCCAGAAGCCCCTGATCCTTCATCTCTTGCAACTCCAGCCCCTCCTTCACCACCATCTTCCTCCACAGCACCACCTGCACCTATCCCTTTCAAACAACCCATGCCTCGCCCCATTTCTTCCCTAACTCCATTTCCTTCTGAATCCTCTTCATCTCCTGCAACCTCTACATCCATTCCTCCACCTCCTCCTGCCATTGAAGACCCTCCAGCCTCATCATTAGCTGGAGCCTCATCCTCCTCTGGTCATTCTTCAGCCGGACCATCCATCATATCTCCTCCTACCCATCAATCCTTTCTTCATCCTCCTACTCCTCCCTCTTTTGTTACTTTTATACCTGAAGGTGCACAACTTGAAGGTCCCTTTCTTAACAAATTCGAGGATGAGTTGGAAATTACCACCATTCGCTCAGTTCTGGAAGTTGGTTCTCATGTCTACAGAACTAACTCTCCTTCTTCTAGTCCTTCCTCTAAAAAGAGGAAAATCTCACCAACTCTTGCTCTTTCTTCTGAACCCAAATTTCCTCCTCTTTGGTTTTCCCTCACTATTGACAATCGAAGGAAACCGATCTATCGTGAATATCTCCAAAAGTGTATCTTTGCGACCATTTTTGGTGTTCCTTTTCTAAATCTAACTGATCACCTCAATGTTGTCCTTCCCTACAACCACTTCCCAAAAGCTGATCAATCCAAAATCTTCAAAATGGCTGAATGCAAGTCTGAAGATCAGTGGGCTAAAGAGCACAGAGCACAAGGCTCTCTACAGGAAATTTATTCTTGAAAAGTCAGCTCGGTTTCCACCCCGGGACTCTCCACTCACTCTCTCTGAGTGGTTTGTCATTCATCACAAATCCCTCTGGGCACCCTTCATTCAAAAGGAAGTAAAGCTCATCTGCTACTTCCAGCTATTCAATGACTATCGCTATCTTCACAAGCTACCTGAAGTGCAGTTGGGTCGGTTCCAGGGAGCCATTGCTTCGTTGAAAATAGAAAATCCAGTTAATTGCTCCTTCAAAGTGGATTTCGCTACCCTGCAAATTCCAGACAGTGTATTTCTCCCCAAACGGCATTCTTTGGTCATGGACTCCTCAATTGGTCCTGTCATTTTTGAGAGATTTGCTCGAGTAATGGGAAGGATCTCTGCTCAGCAAGGCCATCTCCCCTCCTTCCAAAGATTCATCTTCCGGGAATTTCATCTAGGCCATATCACTTATGAGGTTCTTGCCTCTCTTCTCTCTGAAAGTGAAAGGCTTTCTCCCATAGACTGAAAAAAGCATTACAACCAGCCAGCCCTTCAGTTGGAAGCCTTGAACAGCTCCCTGTTTAAGGCAGGCAAGCCTACTCTCACTGCTGAAGCATTTTTAGACTTGAACTCCATCAATATGGTTCAAGAGCCCTATGATCAGTGGCTCGAGAGGTATAGACTCTTTATGGCTTTGAAGAAAGATCTCCTGCAACATCAGATTCACTACCCTATCAAGATCAACCAATTTCTTCGGTTTGCCAGCTTTGGATCTTTCATTCCCTTCAAGGCCTCTCTTGGCAAAGATGAATATGCTACCTTTCTAGAAGCTCAGCGCCAACTTCACATCAAAAGAATGCTTCCTGTCATGGGGTCATCTTATGCTATTGCTTTTGGGGTTTTTTAGACCTATTTTGAGGAACAAGAATGTAAGGTTTTGCGCATTATTTAGCGACATGCCTCTTTTCTATCTCCTGCCTTCTACCTCCATGTAACCCTCAAGATAAATAGAATAGTTCTTTGCTCTCTCTTTTCTCTCTTCTTTGTCTCCGAATGATATCTTTTTGCTTAATGACAAAAAGGGGGAGAACTATAGTTTTTCTGAAATACATTTCCTTTTTATATTCTGTTCAAAGTTCTTAGATTTATTTCAGAAAGTCTATGGTTATGTTATATTTTGTCATCACCAAAAAGGGGGAGATTGATGATCAGATCATTCCCATATAATTTCATGAATTATATATCTATTTTGGTGATTAACAAAATCCTAACAATTAGTATCTAACAAGTTTTTATGAAGCTTAGTCACAGGAAATAAACCAGGCCAAATCAAGCAAAGACTTGTAAGTAAATCCTTATATTGTTGTTTTTAATCTTCAGAGCATGAAATTTCTCTGAGTACACATCAACTTGATTTGAAGCATAACGATTTCATAAGTCACTGCAAAGAATAACTATTTCATAAGTATCATATCATTTTTGGTTTATATCGATTTCGATCTCAGAACGATTTGCTAAGTCATTGCATCAATTTTAATCTCACAACAATTTCGTAAGTGAGCATAATGATTTGCTCTCATAACGATTCGACAAGTGAGTATAACGATTTCAATCTTACAACGACTTCGTAAGTGAGCATAACGATTCGACAAGTGAGTATAACGATTTCAATCTCACAACGACTTCGTAAGTGAGCATAATAATTTGCTCTCATAACGATTTGCCCTCACAACAATTTCGTAAGTGAGCATAACGATTTGCCCATAACGATTTGCTTTGGTCATAACGATTTGCTCTCACACCGATTTGGTAAGTGAGCATAACGATTTGCTCATAACGATTTGCGCATAACAATTTGCTCATAACGATTTGCTCATAACGATTTGGTTATAACGATTTGCTTATAGTGTTATAACGATTTAGTTATAACGATTTGCTCATAACGATTTGGTTATAACGATTTGCTTATAGTGTTATAACGATTTGCTCACAACGATTTGTTTACAAATAAGCAACGATTCAATGACTCATTCGCACAACGATTCTATAAGTCATGTTCATATCGATTTCATGAGCTATAACGACTTGATATTCAAATATCTTGACAAGTCAAAGTCATCCCGCATATTTCTCTATTATCCATGCATTAAATATAACCGTATATTCCTCTGCACGATGCATGTCCAAATATCTTCTATTCTTATGCATCTGCATGTAATATCTTTTTGGAAAGACAAAATGGAATTTCTATTTTGATGTATCCTCACTCTAACGTTGACTGACGGAAAGAGACAGCTTAGCTGTTTACGTTTTAGCATTTAATGTGTGTAGGTCTCTGACAGCACGTCTCTATACAACGTTGGATAAAGTAGAAGCTGGAGGATATCAAGAAGGATTTTCTTCTTACGTGCATGGAACGCAAAGAACCGTTGATTGCAAAGAAGATCAACGCAGTCTAACGTCCTCAGAGCATAGAGACAACGAATACTTCAACGGCTACATTTTTTAAAGAAGATACAAATAGAAGACTGGTGTCTACGAAAGAAACACTCTTGAAAATTGAAAATCTGTAAGCACCATTGAAGAGCCAAAGTCTCACTCCATCACTTTGTTGTAGCTCTTAGCTCTCTACATCCAGTGTAGATCTTAGAGAGAGCATTTGTGTATTGAGAGAGTTCATTGTTGTTCATCTCTTTCTCTCAGTATTCGCTTCAGGTCAAGCACTGTGCTATTAGCTTGGTCTAGGGGCGCCACATCCCTTGAACACTTTTTGTGTTGTTCCCTTCGTGTTGAAGGAAGACCTAGGGGTTCCAGTGTGTTTATTTCCCTTCGTGTTGAAGGAAGACCTGGTGGGATTCAGGGTGTTGTGTTCCTCTTCAGATTGTGAAGAGAAGACCAGCTGCGGCTGGGTGTGTAAGTGTCCTTGAGGGGGACTGTACTTTTGGGTAGTGAATCCTGAGTTGTTGCTCAGGGACTGGACGTAGGACTCCTGTGAAGAGGAGGTCCGAACCAGGGTAAAATCTTGTGTAGTGTGATTGCTTGTTTTGTGTTTGTTGTTTACTTTTCACTAACGCTAACCATCATCGAAGTGCTTGTTGTGTGAATGTTTTTGTGAACAGGTTTTAGATAATCAATTTTTTTAAAAGAATCCCATTCACGGGGCTCTGGGCTTGCTAGCTGGGCAACAGAGGGAGGATTTGAAATCTATTCAGATGCTTCTGGAACAGGTCTAGGATGTGTCTTAATGCAACAAGGAAGGGTAATAGCATATGCCTCAAGACAATTGAAGACCCACGAAGTAAATTACCCTGTATATGATTTGGAGTTAGCAGCCGTAGTGTTCTCCCTGAAAATATGGAGGCACTACATTATGGGGAGCAATTTAAAGTCTTTTCTGACCACAAGAGTTTGAAATATTTATTCTCACAGAAGGAGCTTAACATGAGACAAAGAAGGTGGTTAGAGTACCTCAAAGACTTTGACTTTTCCATTCAATATCACCCAGAAAAAGCCAATGTAGTGGCGGACGCTCTAAGTAGACAACAAGGAGCTATGCTAGCTAGTATGATGGCGAATGGAAGTTACTTGAATAATTTGCAAGTCTGAATTTAGACATGGGAAAAAAGGAGAAACAAGTGATGATTTCTAATATCTAAATACAGTCCAATCTACTAACTGAAATCAAGGAGAAACAAGAAGATGATCCCTTCTTAGTTGAGATTAGAGAAAAGTTAGAACAAAGACCAGATTTCTCTCTAGCATCTGATGGGAGATTACTATTCCGAAGCAGAACATGTGTCCCTGATCATGGGGAACTCAAGAAGAAGCTATTGAATGAAGCTCATCAGTCAAAGTACACAATTCATCCTAGATCAACAAAGATGTACCAAGACTTGAAAAGGTCTTATTGGTGGCCAAATATGAAGAGGGATGTGGCCGACCATGTGGCATATTGTTTAACATGCATGAAAGTCAAGGCTGAGCATTTCCGAACGGCCAGTTGATTTCTACCTTTAAAAGTCCCAGAATGGAAGTGGGATAGCATCGAGATGGACATTATCATGGGATTGCCCAAGACTAGAGGTGGTATGGATGCGATTTGGGTGATAGTAGATCGATTGACTAAGTCAGCTCATTTCTTGCCGATTAAGAGCACATGGTCAGTAGATGTGTTGGCTGCACTTTATGTTAAATAAGTAGTTAGACTGCATGGGGTTCCATCTACTATAATATCTGATCGGGACCCTAGATTCACTTCACACTTCTGGAAGGGTTTACAAGCAGCAATGGGCACCAAACTGAATTTTAGCACTGCCTTTCATCCTCAGACAGATAGACAAACCGAAAGAACCAATCAAATTGTGGAGGACATGCTTTGTGCCCTTGTGCTCGATTTTAGTGGACGCTGGGATGACCAGTTGTACCTAATGGAGTTTGCATATAACAATAGCTACCAGACAAGCATCAAAATGGCACCGTTTGAAGCCTTATATGGCAGGAGTTGTAGATCACCTCTTTGTTGGGAGGAGGTTGGAGAAAACCACTGAGTTGGACCCGACTTAATTGAAGCGACTGTCAGAAAGGTTCAGATTGTTAGGGAACGTCTGAAGATAGCACAATCAAGGCAGAAAAGTTATGCAGACAAGAGGAGAAGAGAGCTTGAATTCCAAGTTGGCGACCATGTTTTCTTGAAGGTCTCACCTTCAAGGGGAATTCAAAGATTTGGAATCAAGGGAAAGTTGAGTCCCAGGTTTATCGGCCCTTTTGAAATTCTTGAAAGGGTTGGTCAGGTTGCTTACAGACTTACACTACCACCACAACCGGCTAATGTACACAACGTCTTCCACATATCCATGCTGAGAAAATATCTATTTAATACCGACCATGTAATTAGCCATGAGGACTTGGAGATTCGGGAAGACCTGGCCTATGAAGAGAAACCGATCAAGCTATTGGATCGGAAGTTACAACGACTTAGGAATCGTACCATACCTATGGTGAAGGTCCAGTGGAGTCGAGATGGAGTTACCAATGCTACTTAGGAAATGGAGGAAAGAATGAAGAAAAATCACCCAGAACTATTCTCAGGTATGATCCTATACCATTATGTATAAATTTGGGGACCAAATTTTCTTAAGTGGGGGAGGATGTAACGCCCCGGAAAAACTAAATGATTAAAATGTAGGAAAATAGAAAATAAATAAAATGGTGAACCGAAATAAAATAAATGACATGATTAAACTCCCAAAGTGTGAAATCAGCTATTTAAATCATATTGGGCCAATACAACTCTAAATGGGCCAAAGATACAAAACCCAATAGCAATAAACCCAAATTTGTGACCATGAATATGCAGAGAATAGGAGGGAAGGGCAAATTAGGGTTGAAACATGGGTGATTAGCCATGGATGGCAATCCAATTCATACCTAGCCATGCTAGGAACCTTTCTAATAGTATCCTACTTTAATTGGGAGGAGAATCCCCAAAGTATGGAAGCTACCCAAGCAAAAACTGCAACCCCTAATTCCTAAGCACATTAGGACTTGAATAAACCCTAGATCTATAAATAATCGTGAAGAGACTCTCAGGAAAGGTTTACCATTGTGTTGGGGTCGTGGGAGAATGAGCTAGGGCACCAGAGGAGGAGGAGAACGGCCAGGAACCGGAGCTTCTTCCCCATCCATCATCTGCTGCGACTTGTGCATTGACTTTACTTAGATCTACACAAAGGTAGGTGATCTCGGGCTGAACATAAGAGTTGCACATACCAATGGATAGAGCATCGAGTTTAGTTTCATTTGCAAGTATTTTCTCGAATTTTCATGGAGTATGTGAGTCATATCAAGCGTTTTCCATGAGTCATGCAAGGATAAGGCTTTTTGTGTTCTTCATGTGTTTCACGCAAATTGAGGTCGAATTGGGTCAAACCTAAAATAGTAGTTTTCTTCTACTAATTGTCCTCGTCGTTTTTCATGTTAAGGGTTTTGTCCAAAGATCACTGATTTTCAATTTATAAGTCTATTATGAAGGGTGTCACGTTTTTTTTTGGGTTTCAGGTAAGATCCATGAACGCGACGACTCCAGACGTCGCGATTCATGTTGCATGAACTCGATGTATAGGTACGTCGCGATTTAGTAAAAGGCGACAGATAGTTCCGTCGTGTTTTGATGTCTGACCGGTCAACCATAGTGCATGAAACTATGCACTGCATGGTTTTCAGTGCCTGTTATGAATGCGATAGCATAGGCCTTCGTGATTTGATTTGTTTCCCGCCCAATGATTTCTGTTATTTTTATATTCGATTTTTAAAACTATCTCCTGAACGCGACGGGTCAACCTGTCAAAATTCAGAGAGTAGCGTTATGAACGCGACAGACAGGACCGTCGTGATTCTCATTGCATAATCTATCCGACAATCGATTCCTGACCGAAAAGGCGACGATTTGTCCCTTCGCGATTTGAATGCGACAGGTATGTACGTCGCGATTTTGTTATTTGTTACAGAACTGAGATTTGACTGTGTACATTTTCTTGAAGTGCATCGACTGGTTCCGTCGCAATTTCAAGGCCGACCCGAGACTGTTTTAATGAGTTGTCCAGTCTACCATATGCATGTTCTTATGTTACATCATGTCATATAGTTATGCAATGGCCTAAAAGTGTTTAACCTACATGAAAATCATAAGAATATGAACATCTATTCTAAGTGTAAATGATTGATTAAGTTCATCCATGTGATCATGTGATTGTTACATGCTATGTCTATACTCTGTCTCGTCCATAAATTGGAAAGTGATTACATGCTAAAATGCATTGCAACCATGTGATAGATTAAATTGCATACATGTCATGTTGATTGTTAGGATGGCCATATCACGCAAGCAAGCAAGCACGAGCACGAACTTTTAACACGATTCACTTAATCAGGCACGTAGGCACTAATGTACACCAAAAAAAGATCCACCTTGAAATGCACACTAGGACACGTGTATGTGGATATTGTATCTAGCATTCAACATGCACGACTCCCAGCACAGATGCAACGCCAGTAATCATTATACCCCATGGTTATCAGTTTATTTATGACTCTCCGTCATTGGGGCTAGACTGGAGCCCTTGGACACTCGCCGTGCCCGGTCAGCATCTCACTTAATTTTAAATGTAGATACCCACAGTCATTAATGGCCAATAACAAGAGTTTCAATATGAAAGCAATAGTAATGTCATGTTCAAGATGAACATGAGAACGAGTAGCAAGTAATGTGAACATGATTGCATGATAATAATAGTCATGAGATAATTTCGGCAGCATGACGACACAATTTAAATTTTAGTTCACTCTTTATATTAATGGCTTAAGTCTAGATTGTAAATCACACTCACGAGAACAAGATGAGAGAGGAAGTGCACTCTATCTCCAGGGAACTTCAATGGTACAACCAACTTGCTCTCCATGAGGGAATCCATGAAGTACGGAGAATTACAGAGGCCTTAAGAGAAAGGTCACTAGACTGTCGATACTGAATGACCGACTGTGACTTTCCAATCCCCTAAGAAAGGGCTGCCTAGATGTGCAAGTGTGTAGTGAACACATATCTCAATCCACAATCCATCGATGTCAAACTTGCGGAAGATAATTAACATGATAGCATGAGATGAACTATGCATTTAATTATTCATCGGTTTGTAATATTTTAATATAACAATTATCATTATGGCAAGATAGAACAGTGGGAAGAGCACATCACTAGTTGCATGAATGGTCACGTCATTAACGAACAATTAGAATAACATTCATGTAGTTATAGCTTTTAATGAGTTAATTACTTTTAAGCCATTAAACAAACCTCATGAAATGACCAGAACCAAGACATGCAACTATGAACTCAATACCATGTAAAACAGGACTCGGGTAGGTCTTGAAATATGCGTCAGACACAGTCGACACATTTAATAACACTGTGTACAGTCGGGACAACACTAACATGTAAAGATTGAAATCACGACAGCCCGTGTCATCACCTTTATGATTGAATCACGACGGTATACCCCGTCGCGTTCATGAAACACATTTAAAATAGTAATATAAAAATCACGTGAAATCTTTGAGCGGGAAAATCGGCTGAATTGTGACGGGGGTCCACGTCGCGTTTTGATGCATCGCTGAAAACCATGCAGCACACAGTTTGAGATGCCAGTGCCATACAGTTGCACTCTAAATTGCGACGTAGGTCACGGTCGCAATTTACATGAGCGTGTCGAACTCATGCATCACATTCATGCAAGCCAAAACGCGACGCCTGATCCCGTCGCGTTTTGGGTTTTAACCCGAAAACGCAGAAAACAGGTGCTCGATCCATGCAACGCTTATAACTTCTAATCTAGAGCTTTTGGGACAAAAGTGTCGACATGAAACTTGTTGGGAACATGGAATATGATAGAACTATAGTTTTGGAATCATTAAAAATGGTCTCGGGATGTGCGAGAAATCCACATGAACATAAAATGCGATTAACATGCGCGACTTTGGAAAAATGCTTAAAACGCGAGATATACTTAATGAAATTCGATGAAACCACTTGGACATGAAAGTAGACTCAATGCTACACACATTGGTATATTATTTATTAATATTTGGCCTGAGATCACCTACCTTTTGGGTTGATGAAGTCACATTTTCTAGACAGTCCTCGTTCAGACCACTTATTGGAGAACACTTAATACTCTCGATCTACTAGATGAAAAATAGGCAAACTAGTGGGATTAGGAACTAGACTTGACCCTCCTTCTAGGGGTATAAGTCTTTCAAGGTTTGGTTAGGGTTTGGCTTTCCTATCGTCGACTCCAAGAAGAGCTTTCTGCACAGGTTGACGCAGAACGCAGCAAAGAAGAAGCTCTGAGTTGGGGCAGTTTCCTCCCCTTTGGGTTCTCAAGAACAGCTTCCCACGACCCCAACAATGTGTATTTTCATCCCCTAGGGTTTCATGGCATGTATATATGCATCTAGTGTGTTTTAGAAGCGCATTGGGTGAAGGAAGGCAAGGTGCGGTTTTGGCCTTCCACCTTCCATATTTGATGATTTCTCACCCCATAGTGTGTGTGAGGATTTAGGAAACCTCCCACCATGGTTAGCCATGAAATCGGTTTGCCAAGAAAGCCTAATTGCCTTGGGATTTGCCCTAATTACCTCCTCCTATTTCAGCTCAATTAGGGTTACAAATTTTGGGTATTTTCTTGCTCCATTTAATTCTTGGCCAAAAGTGATCCATTGGCCCATTCCAATAATGGGTCATCAATACATGATGTTGGAATTCTCTCCAATATGTTTATTAATTTATGATCATGTTATATTTCCCTGTTAATGGGTTTCCGACTTAGTTCCTAATTTGGATAATTAATCACATTGTGAAGTACACTTAGCCAATCGGATTTTTTGTTGCACGAATTTCTTCGTGGAACATTTAAGAATAATGTTTGGGGCTGATTTATAATTTTTACGGAATTTTCCAATTTGTTCTCGCACGTACGATAGTGGTACGTATGATCTACCATTTCGATAGTACGAAAATATTTATTTCTATTTATTTTAAAATTTTAAATTACTGAATTTTTCGGGGTGCTACACCCTCCCCACTTAGAGAATTTTGACCCCAAATTTCATAGATCATTAATGGCTCTTGATAATTGTGGTCCTTGAGGTCGTTTCGGGTTTAATTCCTCTAACTTGTTCAACATTTTAGCTCATGGATGCTAGTTCATTATCTACACTATGGCCACGTTAATTCATTGGTTCCTTCACTCCTATTTTTCCATGGTTGTTATAACTCCATCTTAATCCACCAGATGAACTATGGTATAATTACTAGATATTCCTTTCCAATTTCTCCTTAATGATCTCCCCCCACTTAGAATATACTATAAGAAAAGCATCATAAGATCATCTAAGGGTTAACATCATACCTCCTTCGGGGAGCTCCACTAGAGTTATTGCATTCACGCATCCTTGACACTTTACCACTCCTTGGTTCCTTCAAAATTGGTCTTTTAGCATGAGACAGTTCGGTATACGATGTTCCTGACTCCCACATCGCAGGCAAGCCCCGGCCTTCTTCCAGGATTTGTCAGCTTGGTGCCCAGGCTTGTCGCAAAATTTAGAATATTCCACCGTCGTTGTTTCTTCTACTTTGATTCTTTTCTCCATTGCATAGTCCTTCCCAGTGGTTGGCCTTTTGTTGATGTGGTAGTAGTTGTTGTTGTTATTGCTGTTGTTGGGGAAAGTTCCAGTTGTATCGACTGCTCCTCTTTTTATAAAGGTCGGCTTTGAGATGTCTTTCACCTTCATGCCTTCCACTTTGGACATGGTGTCTTCTACCAGCTGAGCTCTTTGGACCATCTCAGTGTAGGTTTGTATGTCGTGCGGTCCGAGCTTTTCAATAAACATGGGCCTAAGCCCATCCAGGAATCTATTTGCCTTCAGTATTTCCGTGCCCACCAGATGTGGGGCATACACTGCCAGGCGAGCAAACTGAGCTTCATACTCAGCCACGGTCATGCTCTTCAGCTTCAGTGTGGCAAACTCCGCCACCTTCTTTTCTTCGATTCTCATGGAGAAACACTTTCCCCGGAATATGTCCAGGAATCCAGCCCACTCCAGTTCAGCTACGTTGGGTAGTTGAGCCGATGTGGCCTTCCACCATGCCTAGACATCCTTCGTGAATTGACAAGTGGCTAGTACCACCTTCTCCCTATTGGTGCATTGCATAAGTTGGAAGATTCTTTCTGTTTCTTCCTCTTGCCAACTCTCTGCCTCGTCTTGGTCAAGGGATCCAGAGAAATGGGGAGGGTTCAAACTCCTAAAGTTGCGGTGTAAATCACCAAATCCATTCCTAACCGCGGCAGCCTGATTACTAGCCTGAACCACGTTTTGTAATGCTTGAGTCAATCCAGCCACGGTTTCTTGCATAGCTTGCCACTGATTGCGGGCCATTGTAGTTGAGTGTAAGATTTAGGGGGTTCCTGAGAAAAGGATAGAAACCAATTAATGTCTCTACATACATTATAAGAGTCAATGGGTAGGAGTGTTTTGTTCATTCTAAAAAATTCCAAGTCTCTACCCATTCTCGCCAGGTACTATAATTAATTTCCATGACGTAAGTTTCTATTGTGTCACTTAAACCTAGGACTTAATATTCCTATTGTTTCCTAGGCTCTGATACCACTAAAATGTCACATCCCGAGAATTACGTAGCGGATATTAATTTTGATAATTTGGGTCAATATTCCGAGACGTGAATAGTCGGCAAATAAGCCTCTAGCACGCACGCACTAAATGTGTAACAACACAACATCATAATAGGGCCCATCTATTGAACTTAAAAATGAAATTGTATTCAAATCTCATTTCAATGTATCAAAGGTAACTAATACAGGACTAAGACTCTATAAAGGAAAAATACATTTATTCCTCACTACCTACTACATGAATCTAACACTCCAGACAAGCTAACTATAGATAGACTCAAGTGTTGGGACGCTCATCACTTGGACGCATTCCCATCCTCGACTTGCTCCTCTTCTTGTATTTCATAGTCACCTAGAATGATTAAAAGTAGGGAATGAGCAAACTAGCCCAGTAGGATTTATATCTCAATGTGCGGGCAATGATATAAGTGATTAGCAATGTAGAACTAGGTAAGCACGATGATCATGATATGCATGTACGAATAAAACTCATTAAACAAGATACTTGAACAAGCTAGATAGAGTGATCATGATAGAGCAAGATCCAAAACGATATAACGAGCAAGATGTTATCAATAGTGAGGCATGTAACAAGCATGCAAGATATCACTTTAAATTGCAATAAATGCAGGATGGCCATATCACGCAAGCAAGCATGCACGAGCATGAACTTTTAACACGATTCACTTAATCAGGCACGTAGACACTAATGTACACCAAGGAAATATCCACCTTGAAATGCACACTAGGACACGTGTATGTGGATATTGTATCTAGTATTCAACATGCACGACTCTCAGCACAGATGCAACGTCAGTAATCATTATACCCCATGGTTAATAGTATATTTATGACTCTCCATCATTGGGGCTAGACTGGAGCCCTTGGACACTCGCCGTGCCCAGTCAGTATCTCACTTAATTTTAAATGTAGATACCCACAGTCATTAATAGCCAATAACAAGAGTTTCGAAATGAAAGCAATAGTAATGTCATGTTCAAGATGATGATGAGAACGAGTAGCAAGTAATGTGAACATGATTGCATGATAACAATAGTCAAGAGATAATTTTGGCAGCATGACGACATAATTTAAACTTTAGTTCACTCTTTACATTAATGGCTTAAGTTTAGATTGTAAATCACACTCACAAGAACAAGATGAGAGAAGAAGTGCACGCTATCTCCAGGGAACTTCAATGGTACAACCAACTCGGTCTCCATGAGGAAATCCGCGGAGTACGGAGAATTATGGAGGTCTTAAGAGAAAGGTCACTAGACTGCCGATATGGAATGACCGGTCGTGAGTTTCCAATCCCCCAAGAAAGGGCTGCCTAGATGTGCAAGTGTGTAGTGAACACGTATCTCAATCCACAATCCATCGGTGTCAAACTTGCGGAAGATAATTAACATGATAGCATGAGATGAACTATGCATTTAATTATTCATCGGTTTGTAATATTTTAATATAACAATTATCATTATGGCAAGATAGAACAGTGGGAAGAGCAAATCACTAGTTACATGAATGGTCACGTCATTAACGAACAATTAGAATAACATTCATGTAGTTATAGCTTTTAATGAGTTAATTACTTTTAAGCCATTAAACAAACCTCATGAAATGACCAGAACCAAGACATGCAACTATGAACTCAATACCATGTAAAACAGGACTCAGGTAGGTCTTGAAATACGCGTCAGACATAGTCGACACATTTAATAACACTGTGCACAGTCGGAACAACACTAACATGTAAAGATTGAAATCGCGACGGCCCATGTCATCGCCTTTACGATTGAATCGCGACGGCATACCCCGTCACGTTCATGAAACACGTTTAAAATAGTAATATAAAAACCACGTGAAATCTTTGAGCGGGAAAATCGGCTGAATTGCGACGGGGGTCTACGTCGCATTTTCATGCACCGCTGAAAACCACGCAGCGCACAGTTTGAGGTGCTAGTGCCGTACGGTTGCACTCTAAATCGTGATGTAGGTCACGATCACAATTTACATGAGCGTGTCGAACTCATGCGTCGCGTTCATGCAAGCCAAAATGTGATGCCTGATCTCGTCGCGTTTTGGGTTCTAACCCGAAAATGCAGAAAACAGGTGCTCGATCCATGCAACGCTTATAACTTCTAATCTAGAGATTTTGGGACAAAAGTGTTGACATGAAACTTGTTGGGAACATGGAATAGGATAGAACTATGGTTTTGGAATCATTAAAAATTGTCTCGGGATGTGCGAGAAATCCACATGAACGTAAAATGTGATTAACATGCGCGACTTTGGCAAAATTCTTAAAACTCGAGATATACTTAGTGAAATTCGATGAAACCACTTGGACATGAAAGTAGACTCGATGCTCTACACATTGGTATACGATTTATTAATATTTAGCCCGAGATCACCTACCTTATGGGTTGATGACGTCACGTTTTCTAGACAGTCCTCGTTTAGACCACTTGTTGGAGAACACTTTTTTTATATTATTATTTTTAATTAAAGCGGTCCTTAGGGTCTCAAACTAGGAGAGTGCACCCTCCCCCAGAGAGGGAGAATGTTCCCACTCCACCAGTGAGCACACCTGGGCCGAAAATATATAAGTAGAATAAACAGTACAAACGATCATGATCAAACCCCAGTTTAACCAATCTAACATGCATAAGACCAGATTTATCAATTACCACTAGCCCTTTACAAGAATGAGGAAGGTTAACAACCCCTCAATAAACATTATTTTTCCTAGAAAAAATCGCGAAGTTTGCAAGAGAATCTGCCACTTGATTAGTTTCTCTGAAGACATGGACTAGCGGAGTGCAATTCTGGATAAGAATCTTTCTCGCTTCTCTCCACCATCTAAAAGAGTGCCAAGACACAACCTTATCCTCACTGATGGAATTAGCAATAACCTGAGAATCAGAGTAGACAACAGAAACCTGATAACCAAGAAAAGATGCAAGGCGAAGGCCATCACAGAGCGCTCTTGTTTCTGCTAACATACTAGTACCAACACCATAGAAATGGGCGAAAGCCACATGCACATTGCCCTAAGAATCCCGAATACAGCCTCCTCCACCACATTCTCCAGGATTCCCCTTGCAAGCACCATCAACATTAATACTGAAATCATATAAAGGGGGAATCCATCTAACAAGTTTCAGCGTTTTGGAAGAGCATTGTGGAGCAAATCCGAAGCTGTGAAGGGATTGCATTTCAGAATGAGTAGGAGCCACTTTAAAAAATACTTTAGAGAGGGAGAGTGAGAAATGTTGGTATTGATGTTGTTGATTATAGCCCCAGCAGAAATAGTAGTTGCATCAAATCTTTTTGCACATCTGCATCTCCAGATTTCCCAAATCATGAGGATAAGACCATAGAAAGAAACAAAACCATAAGGAGAACGAATGTTAGCGTGCTGGATGAAGCTCCACAAGCGGGTAGTGATATGAGTATGCAGATTGATTCTGGGCAATATTAAAGGCTGAAACCAACGCCATAAGGTGACAGCACAGTCACTTTGAATAAAAAGATGATCTAAGTTTTCTTGTTGAGGGGAAATGCAACATGAGCAGCGAGAGACCAAAGGAATGCCAATGTCAGCGACTCGACCATCAACAGGGACAACACAATTTAGAACCTTCCAAGAGAATAAAGAAGCCCTGCGATAAAAGGATTTGTGCCAGATCTTAGAGAGAGCCGCTCTGTATACACTAGTGGGACGAAGCAGGTTGTATGCTGATCGAGTAGAAACCATTGGAAGAGGCAACCCACATACACTTATCATCCTCTTCAGACAACACCACGCCTTCCATGACAGACCTAGGAATAATGGATCTAAGGCAATGGGTAGCATCAGAAGAAACCTCACTCAGGGAGGCAGAGACTCTTCTATCCTCATTAGAAATCATAATAACATCGCTAAGGGAACTGTCCCCAACCAAGATCCTCTCGATCTACTGGATTAAAAATAGGCAAACCAATGGGATTAGGAACTAGACTCGACCCTCCTTCCAGGGGTATAAGTCTTGCAAGGTTTGGTTAGGGTTTGGCTTACCTATGGTCGACTCCAAGAAGAGCTTTCTACACAGGTTGATGAAGAACGCAGCAGAGAAGAAGCTCCGAGTTGGGGCGGTTTCCTCCTCCTTTGGGTGCTCAAGAACAGCCTCCCACGACCCCAACAATGTGTATTTTCGTTCCCTAGGGTTTCATGGCATGTATATATGCATCTAGTGTGTTTTAGAAGCCCATTGCGTGAAGGAAAGGCAAGGTGTGGTTTTGGACTTCCACCTTCCATATTTTGATGATTTCTCACCCCAATAGTGTGTGTGAGGCTTTAGGAAACCTCCCACCATGGTTAGCCACGAAATGGGGTTGCCAAGAAAGCCTAATTGCCTTGGGATTTTCCCTAATTACCTCCTCCTATTTTCAGCTCAATTAGGGTTATAAATTTCTGGGTATTTTCTGCTCCATTTAATTCTTGGCCAAAAGTGATCCATTGGCCCAATTCCAATAATGGGTCATCAATACATGATATTGGAAGTCTCTCCAACATGTTTATTTAATTTATGATCATGTTATATTTCTGTGTTAATGGTTTTCCGACTTAGTTTCCTAATTTGGATAATTAATCACATTGTGACATACACTTGGCCAATCGAATTTTTCGTTGTATGAATTTCTTCGTGGAACATTTAAGAATAACGTTTGGGGTTGATTTATAATTTTTACGAAATTTTCTGATTTGTTGTCGCACGTACGATAGTGGTACGTATGATCAACCATTTGATAATATGGAAATTATTTATTTTCAATTATTTAAAATTTTAAATTACTGAATTTTACGGGGTGCTACAATCTTGGAGTCGACCTAAGGTGAGTCAAACCTCAAACAACAAGGCTTATACCCTTGGAAAGATGGTTGAGTCTAGTTTCTAACGGCACTAGCTTGCCCAATTTTCATCAAGGGGAAGGGAGTAGTAAGCATTCTCCTCCAAGCGGTCTGAGCGAGGCTTTCTGGAGGATGAGTCTTGCTCAACTCTAAAGATAGGTGATCTCGGGCCAAACCTAAACAAATCACATACCAATGTGTAGTGTATCATGTCTACTTTCATGTACATGCATTTTCCCCAAATTTTATTGAGTTTACATCGTATATTAAACGTTTTGCCAAAGTCGCGCATGTCAGTGGCTTTTTATGTTCATGTCGATTTATCACGCATCTCGAGGCCAAATCTCATGAAACCAAAACCGTAATTCTCTTCTACTCCCTGTTTTCAACAAGTTTCATGTTTACACTTTTGTCCCAAGAGCCCTAGATTAGGAGATATAAGCGTTGCATGCATCGAGGGTCGTTTTTCTGCGTTTTCGAGCAAGAACCCAAAACGTGACGAGACCAGACGCCGCGTTCTTGCATGCATGAACGTGACGTACAGGTCCGACGCATTTATCTGAAATGCGACTGGATGGTGCGTCGCGATTTCGACCGTGACATGACTGTTCTGACGTGTTAAACTGTGCGCCGTGTGGTTTTCAGTGCCATGCATGAACGCGACGTAGAAGGACATCGCGATTTACACCGTTTTCTTGCTCGTGTTTTCGTCTTATTTTTATATTATTATTTTGAAATCGTCTCTTGAACATGACGTGACGATATGTCGCGATTCAAAGAGTATGGCGACACGCTTCCTATCGCGATATGAACGCGATAGGGGAAACCATCGCGATTTGATCATGAAGGCGACGGTCAAGACCATTGTGATTTGTATTTTTATAGAATACTCATGTTTCAACTGTACACCATTTTATGAAATGCGATGACTGTGTCTGTCGTGGATTTAAAGGCCTACCCGAGCCCTATTTTACATGGTCTATAGTTTAAGGTTGGCATGTCTTGGTTCTAGTCGATGCATGAGGTCTGTACAATGGCTTAAAAGCGGTCAACCCATGAAAAAGCCACAATTATGTGAATGTGTATTCTAATTGCTCTTTAATGATAAGATTTATTCATGCAACTATTGATTTGTTCATCTTGTTGTTCTATCTTGTGAAAATGATTAATGGCTATCTTAAAATATTGCAAACCATGTCTAGTTAAATGCATAGTTTCATCTCATGTTATCATGTTAATTGATTTCCGCAAGTTTGGAACTGATGGATTGTGGATTGAGACATGTACATCATTACACACTTGCACATCTTGGTAGCCCTTCTTGGGGAATTGGAAACTCTCTAATGGTCATTCTGTATCGACATACTAGTGACCTTTTCTCTAAGACCTCCGTAAATCTTTGTACTCCGTGGATTACCTCATAGAGACCGAGTTGGTTGTACCATTGAAGTTCCCTGGAGATAGCGTGCACTTCCTATCTTCTCTTGTTCTCGTGAGAGTGATTCATAATATTAACTTAAACCATTAATGTAAAAGAGTGAACTAAACTATAAATTGTGCCGTTATGCTGCCGAAATCATCTCTTGACTATTGTTATCAAGAAATCATGTTCACCACACTTGCTACTTGTTCTCATCATCATCATGAACATGACATCACACATGCTTACATCTTGAAACTCTTATTGGCCATTAATGATGGTGGGTATCTACATTTAAAAATAGTGAGATGCTGAACGGACACGAAGAGTGTCCAAGGGCTCCAGTCTAGCCCCAGTGATAGAGAGTCATAAATATACTGTTAACCATGGGGTATAATGATTACTGGCGTTGCATCTGCGCTGGGAGTACTTGCATGTTGAATGATAGATACAATAACCACATACATGTGTCCTAGTGTGCATTTCAAGGTGGATCTTTCCTTGGTGTACATTAGTGTCTTCATGCTTGATTTGTGTTACATGATTGTGCTCGTGCTTGCTTGCTTGCGTGATATGGCCATCTTGCAATTACTGCAAATTAAGTGATATCTTGCGTGCTTGTTACATACCACATTGTTGATAACATCTTGCTCGTTATATCATTCTAGATCTTGCTCTATCACGTTCAATCTATCTAGCTTGTTAATGTATCATGTTTTAATGAGTTTTATTCGCACATGCATATCTTGATAATTGCACTTACCTACTTCTAAATTTCTCATCACTTATATCATTGTCCGCACATTGAGATATAAATCCTACTGGGATAGTTTTCTCATTCCTTACTCTTAACCATTCTAGGTGACTATGAAATACAAGAAGAGGAGCAAGTCGAGGATGGGAATGCATCTGAGTGATGAGCATTCCATCACTTGTGTCTATCTACAGTTAGTTTGCTTTAAGTGTTAGATTCATGTAGTAGGTAGTGAGGAATCAATGTACTTTTCATTTTATTGAGTCTTAGTCCTTGTACTCCACATTAGAAGAGTTGTATTAGTTCCCTTTGAAACAATGAGATTAGATTTGAATACAATTTCAATTTGAGTTCTTTATTGGGCCCTATTATGATGTTGCGTTGATGTACATTTAGTGCTTGCTAGCTAGAGGCTTATTTGTCGACTGTCCACGTCTTGGAATATCGACTCGAATTATCCAAATATTATCTATTGCGTAATTCTCAGAATGTGACAATAAATAACAACTTAATGTCAACTGAATGTGTCATAACATATCGAGAGAAGTAACAAGACTCATCCGAATCACATGAGTACAAAAGACACTAGTAGATAGTCCTTTAGTAAAAGGGTCAGCAACCATAAGATTTATCCCAATATGTTCTATAAGCACTTCATGATTCTACACTTTGTCTCTAAGAGCAAGATATTTAATATCCAAGGCTCTTCACCCTTGGATGCATTATTGTTTTAGTGAAGAAAACTACAGCGGAAATGTCACAGTAAATCTTAATAAGTCTGGAGATGAAATCCATAAATGGTAGGCTTGTGAGCAAGTTCCGGAACTAAAAGGCCTTACCACTAATCTCAAAATAAGCAATAAACTCAGTTGCCATAATAGAAGTTACCGTAACACTCTGCTTTTCACTGCACCAGGTAATGACTCCCTCTGCCAAAAGGAACACATAGCCTGAAGTGGACTTCCTTGTGTCAAGGCAACCACCAAAATCAACATTAAAGTATGCAATGAGCTCCAGCTGATCTAACCTTCTATATGTGAGCATATAATCCATTATGCCTTTCAAATAACATATGACTTTCTTGGCAGCATTCTAGTGATCTATGTCTGGGTCAATCTAATATTTGCTGAGCATACCCACAACAAAAGCTATATCTGGACATGTACAAGTCCAAAGGTACATCAGGCTTCCGACAACTGAAGCATAAGGAATAGATTCCATTTGCTTCCTTTCTAAGTCATTTTTGGGACACTGTAATTTACTAAATTTAACACCTTTTACAATGGGTACTTTATCGGGTGCACAAGACTACATGTTAAATCTTTCTAGGACCTTTGAGATATAAGCCCTTTGGGAAAGATTTAAAGTGTCTGATGGTCTATCCCTGGTGATCTCAATGCCCAACACATATTGGGCTTCACCTAAATCTTTCATCTCAAAGTTTTCAGAATGAAAAACCTTTGTTTCATGTGACAAACCAAGATCATTGCTGGCAAACAAGATATCATCTACATACAAAAGTAAGATAATGAACTTACTCCCACTGACCTTTAGGCATAAACATTCATCAATAATATTTTCCTTAAATCCAAAGGATAGTATGATTTCACTAAACTTAATAAACCATTTATGGGAGGCTTGCTTAAGCCCATAGATGAATTTCTTTAACTTGCGTATCAAGTTTTCTTTCCCTTCAACATGAAACCCGTGAGGTTGTTCCATATACACTTCTTTATCTTGGTCCCCATTAAGAAATGTCATTTTCACATCCATTTGGTGTAACTCCAAATCAAAATGAGCCACCAAAGCCATGACTATCTTGAATGAGAGTTTTTTAGAAACAGGAGGAAAGCTCTCATCATAGTCAATACCTTCCCTTTGAGTGAAACCCTTAGTCACTAATCTGGCCTTATATTACTCAACTTTACCTTTAAGAGTCCACTTAGTTTTGAATACCCATTTGCATCTAACAAGTTTGGACCCTTCTAGCTGTTGGGTTGAGTGTGTTTGGAATTTCCTAAAGTTGTATTTTAATGATGACCAATGAACATCACTCATACTTTGATTTTGATGATGACATATTGTGATTTTAATGATGACATATTGTGATTTTAATGATGACATGTTGTGATTTTAATGATGACATATTGTGATTTAATGATGACATGTTGTGATTTAATGATGACATATTGTGATTTTAATGATGACATATTGTGATTTTAATGATGACATATTGTGATTTTGATGATGACATGTTGAACATGTTATACATTTTATACATATCACAATAATGCTTAGACAACATTTTTTTGATGTTTAATATCTCATATTTTAATGATAATATTTTGTATTAATTATTTACACTTTATATTTTCAGGTTTACACAAATTTGTCTCAAGTGGTGTCGACACAGTCCACCTGTGTGTTGACACAGTCTGCCTGTGTGTGACACAGTCTGCCAGTCGTGTCGACACACTCAATAGGTAGTGTCGACACTAGTCCAGATTCCAGAAGACCCAGTTGCCAGACTGGGACAGTGTGTCGACACGGCCAGTGAGTGTGTCGACACTAGACCTAGTTCCCAGAAGACCAGTTTTGCGCAAATGGGATAGTGTGTCGACACACTCCCTGGTGGTGTCGACACAGTCCACCTGAAACTGAAAAACGTGAATTTTTCTGGACACGTGGCTTCTTGGGAATTAGGGGATTCAACCTAGGTTTTCGTGCCCATGCACCCCAAGGCACTTTATGGACATATGGGGCTATAAATACCCATGTTCCTTGTACCCCAAAGGCAAGAGAGCCCATACACTTCCAGAAGAAGCTTTTTGGCAGCCAAAGGGGGCTTTCCAGATCTTGCTCCATCTCCAGAAGTTGCAGGCCATCCTTTCAAGAGGAAGGACATGGGAATCAAGGGGAATCTCTGGAGAGAAGCTTGTTGTGCTATGCAAGGGAGTAGATCCAACTGAAGAGGCGCAGGAGAAGAAGGATTTCTGGCATTTCAGATGCCATCAAAGCAGAGCATCGCCAATTGAGGAGAATCTCCATCGATTTCCATCAAGGCTCCTCAATTGAAGTGTCTGCAAGGCCTCTTCATCGAAGAACACTCATTCTACATCCATTTCTCTTACTTTTGAGTTTGTTCTTCTTTATTTTGTCTATGAGATTTGTGCATGAAGTTCTGCACAAGTTTCTGTGTACGATTTTGTCTTGAATCAGATCATTGCTAAGGGATCTGATCTCTTTTATGTTTGATCTAGCTTTTGTACTGTGAGCCGTCGAGCTCTGGTGTGTGAGTCGTCGTACTCACTGTGTGGTTTGAGCCGTCGTGCTCAACTTGGAGTCGTCGTACTCCGGTGGTTGTTTGAGCCGTCGTGCTCAAGGTTGTTTGGAGTCGTCGTGCTCCAGTGTGTCTTGTACTCAAGGTTTTGAGTAGTGTGGCCTCACTGTGTGAGGGGTGGACGTAGGAGTCACTGGAGGTGATTTCCGAACCACCTAAAAATCCTCTGTGCAATGGTTTGAATTTTGGTTTGACTTTGTATTACGCTAGATGCATGCATAGGGATTTCGTTCACACTACTAATCGATTTTCTCACACACATTAATCACACTTCAGATCAGTAAATTGTTTGGGTGAATTGATCTCTGATTCACAGTAATTTTAAATTGCTTGAGCTTCAGCATTAATTGGTGTCAGATCTATTCAACCCCCCCTTCTAGATCTGATCCATCCACCCATCCGATCCTACAATTGGTATCAGAGAAGGTTAATGTTTGTTACTGATCTGATTTGATTGCTTCTGTTTGATCTCTGTGCTAATTGCTTGGACTGTTTGCTTGATCTTTCACTGTCTTTGTGTGCTTAATCGCTCTGATTCCTACATTTGGTATTAGAGCGGGTTAACCACTATAATTGTTAGATCTAATTCCTTGTTATATTGATTCACTGTGATTAGATCTAATTGTCTTTTGAGTTTTGATATAATGGGAAATCTCTTTAATCTGCATGAATTTCCTGTTATATTTTCAGAGAAATCACCAGTCTCACCTTCATCAAGTTTTTCAAAGGAAGCACAAAGAAAAGGAGCAAAAGAAATTCACAAGTACTTTATGGCAATGAAGAACCTCAATGAATCCAGAAAATCAACAATTCAGAAGGTTGTGGCTCTCACTGCACATTCCATGAGCTCAGAGCATTCTGCATCTTCTCCAGAACATAAGAGTTCACATGGGTCTATAAGATCAGGTAAATCAATTCCAGATCCATTTATATATTCTAATTCTGATTCTGATGCAGATGAAGGCATGTCTTATATTGAATTGATTGAATTTTGTGAGAAGATACAAAATCTTAATGCAAAGCTGAACACTAAGAATAAAGATTTGAAAAATCTTTAAAACATTGCCATAAGGAAAGTGAAAATTTGAAAAATACATTTGAATTGCTCCAGAACAATGATAAAGATCTTTCAGAAGAAAATGAGAATTTGAAAAATGAAGCTCAGAAACTGCATTCTGAAAAAGAAAGTTTGAAAGATAAAATCAAAGTTTGTGAAAACAAGTTGTCCAAGTTGAAAGAAAATCATGACCAGTTGGAATACTAATCACTCGAAAAGACTCCACTGTGAATGCTTTAGATAGGCTTGAACCCTCGGTGACCGACCCACAAAGCTCTACAGAGCTGTCGTATGTGGGCGAGGACCTAGTCGGTTATCTTGACTAACTTATTCACATTAGAAGCAATGGCTTATTCGAGAGAGTGAATCTTCTTTCTTCTTCTACGCAATAATGAAAGAATCTTTACCCTGCCACAAATGCAGGAAATTGGGCCACGTTAAAGCGAACTGCATCAGCCAATGAGGGGCCTCTGCACCTAATCCCACATCCGCAGCTACGCACTCAAGTCCTACCCAAGCACCGGCGGCAGGCACCACCCACAACATTTATAGCAGAGATCACAGGGGCAGCACCCATTCCTTGGACAGTGGCATCAGATGAGGTGTTGGTGAGCCTCACCGTTCTCACTACAGTGGCAAAATGTCAGGAAAAGCAAGCATTGTAAAGGAGAAGTTAATTATTATATAAGATGAGAAATTGTTATACCTGACTTGATCGTAACCTTGTCCACTTAGCTGTGGTGATGGAGGCAAGGGCGGCCGTGCCACAACTGGAATTGTTTGGGCCTCAGCAATGACTTCTGTTATCCTTTTCTTGGCTTTCTCTATTAGCTCTTGCATGGTCTCAGCCTCTGGAACAGCTGGAGTTGTTTCAGGAGGAACTATGAGACTTCTTCTCTTCTTCCTCATAGCCTTCCTCTTACAAGAACAAGAAGCAGAAGCAGTGGCTGCAGGAGCTTCTCTATTCTCTTCAGCAGGGCCTGGCACGACTGGGGCAGTAGGACGATCTCTCACATTGTCCACTGGATCACCAGGTCGTCCAAGTGTCTGCTCAGTATAACCAAAGACCAACACTGCATAAAGAGGGCGCTTAGCAGAATGACTGTCAGAGCCAGACACTTGAGTATTTAAAAAAAAAGGGGAGATTAGGAGGATGAAAGACTTACTGTCTTCAGGTATCTCAATTAAAGAGTTGAAATCAAGAAAGGTCTCCCTCGAGGATTCTTATCAGCTCCGACATATCAACGGCCCGCTTCACTTCTCGAGATTCTTCATAAAAACCCAAGTCAAAAAGCTGTTGACTCAGAGCATCTAGAGTCATGCCACCTTCTTCACTTTCTGTAGCTTTAGGAGGGACCCAGGCAATATCCATAACATTTATAAGGTTGAGCTGACAGAATTGAAAGAAAGCAACAAGCCAGCTCCTGCCTTTCGCTAGTGCCCTGTGGCAGAGTCGTCATTCTATGGACACCCTGGCATCAGCAATTTCATGCTCATAGGTTGCCCGAGCAATGCTATCATCTGCAGACTTCCAGCTCTTATAATCCTCCTCCAACCTCCTCAAGGCATCTTTGAAATCTGGGTACCCCACTTCAGGCTTTAGTGGAGAAGCTTTTATTAAATGCAAGTTCTTCTTCTTTTTCTTCTTTCCCTCCTCGGTGTTCTTCCATGCTTTATAGCCATCTAACAGTACATCAACCCGACCAGGAGCTAATTCCTCTAGCAGTTTTCTATGAACATCCATGTGCAAGGGCGCTAAGCATTAATATATGGCTGTTCAATGCTGTCCCTGTACTGGT
The DNA here is from genome assembly GCA_014218235.1 of Colocasia esculenta. NCBI lineage: Eukaryota > Viridiplantae > Streptophyta > Magnoliopsida > Alismatales > Araceae > Colocasia > Colocasia esculenta. The sequence continues at coordinate 64,826,624 of CM024765.1, read as the reverse complement.
TCAAGGTCATACAATATCCGAGTCTTCTCTCGATCCACCAATCAACAAAGTAAAAAGACATAGCACCAGCTAAATCAGCAGTGGGGAGTTTGAAGCCATGAGGATCAACCCTCTTGAAATAATTCCACCATTGCCTAGTCACACGGGCAACATTTGCCCCGTCATAGCTCCTCCCTAGAGGATGGAATCGCCATTTTGGATCAACAATGCTCAATCCCTAGCTAAGCTACCCTGAATGTATTCAAAATTTCTGCTAAAGAATGGAGGGTTCTTCCAAGATCACAGATGTGTTCTTCCTGAAGACTAACGAGATGCCCGCAAGTGCCTGGCTCAACGCATCATCAGCATATGGCTAGATCAACCAATAGTGGGATGCGGATGCAGAAGCTCACTTGTTAGCTCGAAGTACTCAGTGGTAACTTCAGTCGATGCGTGGCAATTAGTCGTGATAGCAACACCATTTGGTGTGAGGCATTTAGTTGCATTGCTTTGGAATGTGAATTTCGACCAGGAGTGAGTTCCTGACCACAAGAGCCCATGAGCACTGTGGGAGCTAGGTGCAAGACACTGATGCTCGTCTTTAGCTACCTAAGGTGTGTAATAGCAGCATCACCGGTGGAGTGCATTTAGTTGTGATAGTAGCATCGCCCGGTAAGTGTGTTGCTTGTTGTGAAGAGTTGTGTAGTCAACGGATGCATGGTGATCCCCACACCTCAAAGCTGGCCTATGCCCCAATGGCTTGGTTGTCCAATGTTGTTAGACTGTGTAGTGCTCGAAGCAATTCCAATGGCATGAGTGCAAGGCGCGTAGCGCTGAACCCAAGGCACGTAGCGGTTGTTGTTCGTTGTTCCTTTCCCCACGGCAGGTTAGGGTGTGTGATTGCTGACCCCGCAGATGGCCGGGCAGCCACCAAGGATCTTCCGACCGCAGGAGGTGGAGATCGCCCATAGATTGAAGGACCCGTTCCGGCAGGAGACCGATGGGGTAAAGATCGCCTTTGACAGATGGCTGAAAGATGTTCCGACAGTTGAACCCAATGTCCCTTCAGGTCAGCACATCAATTGCACAATAGTGCCAAACAATCGGCATGTTCATGAAGCTCGACAGTGTGCGAGAAGGCAAAAGGGGTGCTAGTACCAGTGGCAGTAGTGCTAGTTACCTTGTGGCAAGCTCCCCTAAAACCTGAGCTATTTTTAGTCATTTTTGTGGGGAAGCCGTTTCCAGCCGACCCTCAATTCGCTCAAGAAAGTGTTTTCGGGGTGTCCTATGTACGACAGAACGCATAACTTTTTACAGAAGCCCGAGCATAGGGAGTGGATAGACCGAGTCCATAGTTTAAGACAGTGCGGCAGAGGTCTTTGATGAATAGATTCTTTCCGAAAGAGGAAGCGAGGGAGGGGATCAAAAAAGAGCTCAATAAACTCAATGAATGGCTCTTACACCACGGCATGAAATAGTCTTCACTTTTAGAGCTCGCACTCAGGGATCATAGCTACCTTAGATGCCATGTAACCATGGGCGGGGGACGAGGCGAGGGGAAACCAGCTGCCTTCCGGATCAACTCTGCGTTCTCAAGCAAAGAAGCAGGGATAGGCGGCAATCTTAAGGGATAAAACCACAAAATACATGAGCACAGGAAATGATACAATAAAGTGGCCAGGCAAGGGAGATTTAGGCCTACGCCCCCATTGGACTTTCGGGAAGCCAAAGAGCATGTGCCGGAGTCACAAGAGAAGAAGAATTGGAAGTCAAAGATCTACAGTCTCTGGCTTTCCTTTCTTTCTCGGTAAAGCATTTTCTTGCGTTATCGGATTTTAAGTGACTTCTTCCGCTGACTAAGGTCTTGAACTTATGCACCATCCATTGCTTTAAACTATGTTTATTAACAAGTGGGACCAGGAAGACACAAAATGAATCAATCGATCTGAGAGTACCAGATAGAGATAAGCGAACACTAATCTAACAAGCAGACCGAGGCAATAGCTAGGTCGAGAACTCTCCTTGTGCGCTCTACCCATCTCTACTGAACAAACCTACTACACATTGCTGGAAAAACCTACATCGAGTGGCAGGGTATGTGCATTTTCAAGGACATTCGAAACAACATGTCGATAAATTGCTATAGAAAGTGGGGCTAGATCAAGAGTTCTGACCTTTTCGTGGGCCTGGTCTTCTAAACTCTTTTTTTTATAGTGAAAGAACGCCCTTCTGAGCGATGATCTCCTACAAGAGAGTCTAGTAAGGTTTACTTCAATTGAGACAGAAATGTCACTGGTCAGCTCCTTAGCGTGACAATTCACTTTTTTATTACCTAAGAGATTAGATAAGGGAAGAAGGCAGGCCAAAGCTTATAGATTCGGAGATCGTACTTCTAACGCTTTGTCTGAGTCAGTCCTATGACCCCTTCCGGTTGAGACACGAATACTAGCCTATCTGAGTCGCAGAATGAAGGGCTCTTCAGAAGGCGCCAACCAAGTCTCCTTTGAAACTTCGGAGTCAGGAATCCTTTTTCCAAGGAAGGAAGATTTTCTTCGTTCCGCAGCACGAACAGGATCTAGCCCTTTCGGTACAGAAGATCGATGCGCCATCTTTCTAACTACGTTCATTTGTTTTATGATCAGTAGGGAAGGGAGCCCCAACCAATACAGATACTGTCTCAGAGCGACAGTCAAGCTCGTATCGCGGAACTAGAACATTTCTTTGATTGATAGGTCAGATAGGAAGCATGCAAGTAAACCAAGTTATAGGTTTGGAAGTTAGAACTCGGAAAGGTTGTCCTGTGACTACCTTTTCAGTCTTTGGGTAGGACATCGGGCTAAGGTCTTATGATGAGCCACGCGCATATTTAGAGTTCGGTCCTAGGTCAGCTTAGTTGTTAAGCTTACTTAAGGGGCTCATGTTTTACATGCCGGATTAATCGTATTCTGGGCTGGAGCAATGAACCTATTTGAAGTGGCTCATTTATTGTACAATTATATATATGCATGAACAAGGATTGAGTTTACTTCCCCATCTAGCTACTCTAGGTTGGGGGGTGGGTCCAGGTGGGGAAGTTATAGACACCTTTCCATACTTTATATCTGGAGTACTTTACTCAAATTCCTCTGCTGGGGTCTGCTTTTGCGGTATTTATCATGTCGGACCTGAGACTCTTAATCCTTTCCCTTCTTTCTGCGGTTATGTATAGAAAGAAAACTTGAGGTATTAACTTAATCTTTATAGGTATAGGTGCCGCAAGCGCCTAGTGCTCAAGGCTCTTTATTTTTGAGGCGTATATGATACCTGGGCTCCCGTAGGGAGTCATAAAAATGACCAACTTGACCCGTCCAAGTTTGAGATTTTGTTATTCACTAAAATCCCCCTTTCCCTGGGGGGAGAAGGATGGATTCTTAGTGTGGACGATTTATAAGATATATATATATATATATAATTGGAGGACATGTATGGTTAGGTTCCATTTGTATACTTGGTGGAACCTGGCATATCTTAACCAAACCCTTTGTTTGCATCATGGGCTCCCCGCGCATTTGTATGGTCTGGAGAAGCTTACTTGTCTCTTATAGTTCAAAGGCTTTATCTGTCTTTGGTTTCATCGCTTGTTGTTTCGTCTGGTTCAATACGCTTATCCCAGTGAGTTTGATGGGCCCACTGGCCCAGAAGCCTCTCAAGCTCAAGCATTGACTTTTCTAGTTATAGACCAACGTCTTGGGGCTAACGTGGGATCCACTCAAGGACCTACTGGTTTAGGTATATATCTCATTCGTTCCCCAGGTCATTTTTGGAGGAGAAACTATGCGACTTTCAAAAATTGTCGGAGGCCGAGTTTCAATTCGATTTCCGACTGCTTGATCCAAAAAAGACAAAACGGGATTGGATTTCCACTCATAAGCCGCATAGCGGTTAGATACCTTTGACAACCGGGTGGGTTGGTTGAAATGGGATGGTGTTCAAACTCCCGAGATGCAGTCTAGACTGCGGGCCCTCCCCTTTCTGACTGGACTGACTCGGGGAAGGGTCAATTTTACTTCTGGAGGAGCATGCTTCACAGCCACTCATTCGTCCTGACCAACTCTCAACGATTCCTTTCTCTGCTAATCACCCCTTCCAACCAGCCCGCCCGATCGATCTTGTAAGATCAGTGTTAGGGGTTGAGATGGTCCGAAGTTGTCGGAACGAATCGTTTGCTTTATCGAACAAAGCTTTCTTAGGAGGTCGTCGGTTGGCCCCCTATTTTCAACCATTAGAGCTGGCGTCGACTAGCTTTGCGATACGGGAAGACACGAAGAAGAACGAAGGCATCGAAAATGCAAAAGAGAAGAGCAAAGATTCCCGACCCTGACTCAACAAATGAATGAAGGTAGCTTGCTTACTCTCAGCCACTAGTTAGAAGGAAATCCCTTGACTTTTCGTTTATGCTCAATCAAGTGAGGCGGGTGGAGATTCCATTCGAAGTAACGTAATAGGATGATTGAATGCACCATCTTAAAATCTCGGGATCCAGAGTTTTTCGAGAAAAGGTCCCATCCTTCAATATCATGATTGGGTCGACCAGGCCAGATCATGAGTGAATAGAAAATCGAAAACGTACATTGCTGTTCCAGCGGAAATACTTGGAATAATTCTACCACTTCTACTAGGAGTAGCCTTTTTAGTGCTAGCTGAACGTAAAGTAATGGCTTTTGTGCAACGTCGAAAGGGTCCTGATGTAGTGGGATCGTTCGGATTGTTACAACCTCTAGCAGATGGTTCGAAATTGATTCTAAAAGAACCTATTTCACCAAGTAGTGCTAATTTCTCCCTTTTTAGAATGGCTCCAGTGGCTACATTTATGTTAAGTCTAGTCGCTCGGGCCGTTGTACCTTTTGATTATGGTATGGTATTGTCAGATCCAAACATAGGGCTACTTTATTTGTTTACCATATCTTCGCTAGGTGTTTATGGAATTATTACAGTAGGTTAGTCTAGTAATTAGGGGGGCGGCCGTTCGGTCGCCTATGAGACTAGGACCAATTGGTCAAAAATAGGTTTGTGCCGCAGGTGTTGAACAATCTACTCTACACAGGTGTGGGCTTACAGGGCTAGGGCTCATAAACCCTTTCTTTCATTCATCAAGAGGGCCCCGGTCGGTCACTTTTCCGGGCCGGGATCGAGAAGTGGAAGTAATAAAAAAGAGATGTTTCTTTTCGCACCTCAGATCAAGAGGAAAGGTAGCTTGTCAAGCTGGCCTATATATATATAATAGTTGTCTTTTAACTGGCTGTTCTTCTTTGTCAATGCTACTAAGGACGGGTTCGCCTACTTGACTTATTAAAGAACATGAAAATGGGTTATTCAAAAAGGAAAAGGTGACGAAAGCCCCCTATAGTCGAAGTCAGCGGCTGAGTTAGCCTAGCCTCGCCTACTTTTTTTTAGTAGGTGAGTGAGTTAGCGAAGACACTTAGGCGCTTGCGATAAGAGAGCGTCGGTGAGTAGCCTTCATTCTACTATGGTACGCAAAGGTTACGAAGTGACTTAGCTCGACGTTAGGAGAGTCAAGGTCCAGGCTTGTCCCTACATAGCATAGAAGAACTGATGTTCGCTTACTTTCTAAGGTATAACCTTTAGCTCCCCGGGGCAAAGCCGCTTCGCACCACTGATAGAATAGACTACTTAAGATTCAATTCAAAAGGTGCTACTTAGTTTCGCAAGCCTTTGTCACTGTCTGTCAACTCAACTAAGTAGGGACAAGCCCTACCCTGCGAATCCTTAAATATTAGGAGCATGCCGAAATAAAAAAAGGATGGTCCCCTATGCATTGAATTCTTTCCTCCACGGAAAGAATGAAAGTACCTTACCCCCCATCATGGTGAACCTCTCCTTGTGATCGGGATGAGGTAGATGCCTCTCAACCGGGGGGCGGATCGAATCAGAGTTTCCTTAGGTGCGTCATCATCTAGGCGTTCCCTGTTGCTTTGATCTCCCCTACACCGAGGACGTTGTCTAGGCCAAGAGCCATAGTTAGTTGCTGTTTCCATTTGGTTGTTTTTTTTTCTTGTTGTTGATACCGACAAGACCCAGCCAGATGATGTCTTCTGGTTGGTAGTGAGAGGACTCTTAGTACCCGAAAAAAAGGGGCGCTGGTGAAAAAAACAATCATTTGATTTAGTTTCTTTCTCTCCCTTAGCAGCGGGAAAGGAGTCTATCTATCTGCCTAGCTTTGGTAGATTTCCCCCAACACAATCCACAAACTGAAATTCCACGAATCCCGTTGGTGGATAAGTCCGACGACTCAGCAGCAGTGCAAAATTGAGTTTCTCGTCCGGTGGATCTGATCTATAGTTAGGGGGCAATACATACCAAAAGGTTCGAAGAAGGAACGTGCTTTAGAGTATATAAAAAACCATCACGTAGAACCTATTCACATTAGCGAAGCGGCTGGATGCATAAGGGAATTGCACCTTTATGATACCTTAGTCGGGATGCATAGGGGAGTTCAACCTACGAGCACGGAAGAACGTGGGTACCACTGACTGTGGTAAGATTCTTAGCCCAGACTCCATCTCAAATACAAAACAATAGGGACAGCCGGAAAAGTCATTTCGTATCTTGAATAAAGTGGGTTGGATCAGGCGGAGGTCTCGTCTCAGAACCCGACATTCACTCCGACATATCGCACCCCAGTCCCCATGCGCCACATGATCCATCATATCTGAGGTCTGGGATTGGACGTCGCCCTTTGTACAGTGAAGAGGAAGAAAATGTCCGGGCTATTGTTAGTGCCACCACCAACTAGCTTCAAAGCCGGAGCTTAGAGGCGCTCTGTAGTTTTTCAGTTAGCGCGCCCTGTAGTTTTACTTGACTTCCCCCCTGGGGCTCTTTTCCTTACCGGGATTGGCAGGACTGAGAGTAGAATAATATTGATTGCCTTACAACCGGTATTGAAAGAGTTCGGAATTGGAAGGCCAGTAAGAACTTTACTTGGACCCTACTACATAAGGAAAAATAAATAAGTGCTGACCTAGAGACGACCAGCCTTACGACCGAAGTACCAACAATTCGTGCGAAACTCTGTCCCCTTGAGAGCCAGGAATGGACCCTAGTGATACTAAAACCTAGGCCACTCAAGAAGATCGATTTCTAAGACTTGCCATAACCCGATCTATTTCAAGAAGGTAATGTAATCCATGCCGACACAAGCGCCTTCGAGTACTCCTTGTCTTTAGGCATGGGAATTCAAAGAGATTACTAATCGGAGCTATCCGCAAGCGCCTTGGGGGTAAGGATAGATAGCTAAGATGGGTAAATCCCAAACTTTTTCTCCATTGAGTTGAAGCTTTTCCTCTCTATCATCCAGACAGACAAATAGACAGATAGGCCAACCATCTTTAAATAAAATAAAAAAAAAAGATACTGAAAATAAAGAAAAGGAGTTGAGGCGGATTGAAACAAGGCAAACCAGTGTTGAGAAAAGGGCGTAGCAGATGGTGCGAAGATCTGGCACAGGCTAGGCTGGCTTGCTGCTACAAAGCCAAAAGCATAAGCTAAAGCTTTAGGATTGAAAGTTGGTTTGGAATGATTCCCCGGGTAGTACTCTTCATCGGTCGCAACTGGCTCGATCCGAGTGTTCTGAGTTACAACAATGATCACACGAGCAAAGTCAGGAAAGGGTTAGCTTGATACCGAGCGCAGCTTTTCCTCAAGAGCAACTTAGCCGAGTTCCAACTCAGTGGAACCCCTAAAGGCGGATCCTGCAATAGAATCATCGATTTCACTCTCACAACGATTTTGTAAGTGAAACATCGATTTCGCACTCATACCGATTTGATCGTGTAACGATTCGTTAAGTGAAACAACGATTTGATCGCTCAACGACTTCATCTTATAACAATTTGATAAGTGAGCATAATGATTTCGGACTCATATCAATTTCATAAGTGAAAACAATGATTTGCCTTAGTCAAACAACGATTTGCTCTTAAACAACGATTTTTCAAACAACAATCGTTAAACAACGATTTTCATTTAGTCAAACAACAATTTGTTCGTGTAACGATTCATTAGGTGAAACAACGATTTGATCATCGTTAAGTGAAACAACGATTTGATCGCTGTAACGATTTCATAATGGTGGAGGAGGAATAATGGTGGAAGAAGCAGGAGATGAGGCAAGTTGAGAGGAAAAGGGTTGGGGAGAGGAAATAGATCTTGAACGGGGTCGTTTAAAGGTGGTTGGAGCTGGAGGTGCAGTGGAAGAAGATGGAGGAGAGGGAGCAGCTGGGGTGGTAAGAGAAGAAGAGGCAGGGGGGTCAGGAGCTACAACCTGGTCTTCTTGAGCAGCTACCGGATCCACTGGGTTGAGTGACTCCTTCTCTGGCCCAGTCTCCTGACACAGAACAGAATCTTCACTAGGCACCTTTTCAGAGGGCTGAACTTCAACACTTGGCCCTGATGGCCCTGCTGGAGCAACTGCTGAAGGCCCTGATGGCCGCTCCACAAGATCAACACTGGCTTGCCCTGATGGCCATGCAATATCTTCACTGGGCCCTGAAGGCCCATGCTCTTGAGGAGTAGGATCTTTGGGCCCTACTGCCGTCAAAACCTCAAACAACATCAACTTCATAGAGCTTAGCTCCTTATTGAGCCACTTCAAAGCAACATTTGATTGATAAAAGTCATTTGACAAAGATGCATGTCGCTCAATGACAGTACTTACAGCAGAATTTACTGAGTCCAGGACTGCACCTTGATCATCCAATCGCTTCAAGATGGTATTTAAGTGCATCTTCTTTAAAAATTTCTTCTACCTTTTGTGAGCAGTTTTCTTGCTGGGGCTTCCCTTTTTCACTTGCTCCTCAACCTCTATTGGAGCTTCATTATGTCCTACATTCACAGGAGCATCTTCAGTAAGTGCTTCTTGAGGTGCTGCTTCTTTCTCAATATTCTGCTCCCCCTGAATAGGAGCATCCTCCACAAAACTGCCTTGCTCCCCTGAATAGGAGCATCCTCCAATATAGAATCTTCAATGTGGCCAGGTGCCACAGACTGATCAACCAAACTCCCACCAATGTTTTGATCCACATGAGACGAGTGATGAAGTCTAAGACTTGACGGAGTACAGAAGCCACAGAGGAGGTGGGAAGAGGATCCTCTGATCTTCTGACAGAATCTGCTACTTCTGAATTTTCTTCAGCAACCGGAGTCTCCATTGCAACGTCTGTGATGGCAGCAACTTCCAATGAAGCACTAGGTGCTGCGGACTCCTTTGCTGATGGTTCTGCAACTGCTGATGGACCCTCTGATTCTGCTGCCACTGCCTCGAGTTGGACTTCCCCTAGGATGGGTTCACCCTCAGCTACTGATGTCTTTGTCCAACTCCGCTAACCACTGAAAAATCGCTTTTCCTTAGATTTCTGGACCGAATTGCTTGGCCCATTTTCTCTACAACTGCGCCAGAAACATCTACTCCAAAGTACTGAAAGACTTTGGTGAGCAAGTGAGCATAGGGCAAGGAAACATTAAGCTTGCTCTTTGTATCCCAAATCTGATCACGGGCAAACTTCATCCTTTCCAACATTACTTTGGCCATGTTGATTTCTTGGTTCTGAATGGCCCAAAACATCATATCGGAGTCTGCCTTGGTGCAAGTTGAGAAAGTTGCACTTCTTGGAACCAAAATCTGACAAACTATGAAATGAAGGAGGCGATTGAGAGCACTCAACTGATTAATATCTAACTTCCCATCTCTCAGTCCGAACCCTGGTCCTACAATACCAAGTTTGGGTTGGGCGTCCACGGTGTGAACCCCACTGTGCCCGGAAGTCTTTACTCCAAACAACAAATGCAACAGCTCATGATCTATTTTTATTTGGGTTCCCTTGACTGATGAAACCAGGGACCCGTCTGCCTCTGTTCTCAAGCACACATAAAAGGCCTTCACGAGGTCTGGATAGCTTACCTCATAGAAGGTGGTGATTCCCATCCACCGCATCCTACTCAATGCGGCCACTACACTGTGCATGTCGTTCTTCTCAAGATCAGCTACATCCACTGCCTTATTTCCGCAAACCTTGGTATTCAGGAAGGTAAACCTTTCCTGCTGCTCTGCCGATAGAAACTCAGCGCTGTAGCCACCCAAACTGCCGGAAATACTGGACGATGCCATGGATTTTGGGTGAGGAGAATTTTCTGGAAGGTTGAGATGAAAAGGAGAGAAAGGTCCTCAAGAAATTCTTCGCGGGAAGAAGAGAGGAACTTTAAATGAGCAGAGAGGTGATGTCGGAGTCGTTAGGGCATCGGCTTAGGCAACCAGACGAAAGAGCGAAAAAGGTAAAAAGGGGGGAGATGAATCGTTTTCACATTGATTTTGGGGTTAAATAAAATTTTGCCGAAAAGCGAAGCGCCAAGAGGTGGCAGAAAACGACAAATAAGTTTGACCAGCCATAGCGGACTTTATTGAGGAGAGCAACCAGTAGGGAATAACATAAATTTCTTTTGCTTAAAGATATGGAGAGAAAACTTAACTCTGAACATTTATGTCCTAGTTTTAAACAGAAGTCTTTTCACAAATTACACATGCCCAACTCCCTTCTAAGAGATGTGAATCTCTCTTCGGGTAAGGCTTTTGTGAAAATATCTGCTAACTGACCATTTGTGTCAATAAAGGATATTTCTATGTTACCATTTGCTACATGATCACGAATAAAATGATATCTAACCTCAATATGCTTGGTCCTTGAATGCTGCACTGGATTTTTGGTGAGATTGATAGCACTGGTGTTGTCACATAGTAGTGGAATTGATTTGATATTTAGTCTGAAATCCTCAAGTTGTTGCTTTATCCATAGGAGTTGTGTACAACAACTTCCAGTAGCCACGTACTCAGCTTCAGCTGTAGACAGTGCCACTGAATTTTGTTTCTTTGATGACCAGGATATCAGACACCCTGCAAGAAATTGACAACAGCCACTGGTGCTTTTTCTATCTACTTTGCATCCAGCATAGTCAGCATCAGAGTATCCTACTAAATTAATTTCACAAGATTTTGGATACCACAGACCTAAATCATGAGTTCTAGCTAAATATTTAAATATTCTTTTCACAGAGATTAAATGTGATTCTCTAGAATCTGCTTGATACCTAGCACACATGCATACACTAAATAGAATATCGGGTCTACTAGCCGTTAAATAAAGCAGTGAACCTATCATACCTCTGTAGACCTTTTGATCTACTTTCTTACCATCTTTATCACTGTCCATCCTTGTTGATGTACTCATTGGTGTTGACAGTGGCTTGGCATTATCGAACCCAAATTTCTTCAAGAGTTCTTTTGTGTACTTTGCTTGGCAGATGTGAGTTCCTTCCTTTCCTTGTTTGATTTGTAGTCCAAGGAAGTAATTGAGCTCCCCCATCATGCTCATTTCAAATTCTCCCTGCATAAGCTTCTCAAAATACTTGCACAGGGATTTATCAATAGATCCAAAGATAATATCATCTACATAAATCTGTACAAGTAGTATGCTTTTAACTTTTAATTATACAAATAGAGTGCTATCTACTTGTCCTCTACTAAAACCATGGTTTAAAAGAAAAGAACTAAGCCTTTCATACCAGGCTCTAGGTGTTGCTTTAATCCATATAAGCTTTATGAAGTTTGAAACATGATTAGGAAATTCTGTGTCATCAAAACCCTAGGGTTGTTCTACATAAACTTCCTCTTTTATAAAACATTTAAGGATGCAGATTTGACATCCATTTGAAATAGTTTTAAGTCTAATGCTGATGCATATGCAAGTAATATTCTAATAGCCTCAAGTCTAGCTACAGGTGCATAGGTTTCTTCCTTCCTCTGGGAATAGCCTTGAGCTACCAGTCTGGCCTTGTTTCTTAAGATCACACCAGCCTCATCCAATTTGTTTCTGAACACCCATTGGTGCCAATAACTGGATGGTCTGATGGTCTAGGAACAAGTGACCATACTTGGTTTCTCTTGAACTGATTTAGTTCGTCTTGCATGGCCAAGATCCAAGATTCATCACCAAGAGCTTCATTGACTGTCCTCAGCTCTATTTGAGAAACAAATGCTAAATAATCACAGGGTATCATGTTACCTCTTGTTCTTACCCCAACAGATGGATCGCCAATAATATTCTCAGGTGGGTGATCTTTCTTGTATCTCCACTCCTTTGGAAGATTTTCATGTGTAATTTCCTTTTGTTGCATGTCTTCTAGAGGTGGATCATCCTTGTCCTCAATTGATGTATTCTTTAGTTTCTTGGATAGTTCATCTGCATCATCATTATCACTATCTTCTTCCTTTCTCAAGGAAGGGTTAGTTTCATCAAAAATAATATGTACAGACTGTTCAATTAATAAGGTGCGTTTATTAAATACTCTATAGCCTTTGGGTTTAGATGTGTACCCCATGAAGATGCCTTCATCTGATTTGCCATCCAACTTACCAATGTCCCTTTTTCCATTGTTGTGGATGAAGCAAGGACATCCAAATGTCCTGAAGTGGCTGATCTTTGGTTTCTTTCCTTTGAACAGTTCATATGCAGTCTTCTTTAGGATTGGCATGATCATTACTCTGTTGATAATGTAGCTAGCTGTGTTGACTGTTTCAGCCCAAAAATACCTTGGCAGATCATATTCCGATAGCATTGTTCTTGCCATATCCAATAGAGTTCTGTTCTTTCTCTCAGCAATTCCATTTTGCTGTGGTGTCCTTGGTGCTGAGAAATTATGCTCAATTCCCTGATCATCACAGAACTTAGCAAATTTTTCATTCTGAAATTCACCACCATGATCTGATCGAATAGAAACAATGCTGAACTTCTGATCCTTCTGGACTTTCTTGCTGAAACTGACAAAGTTTTCAAATGTGTCATCTTTATGCTCTAGGAATGATACCCATGTGAATCTTGAGTAATCATCGACTATGACAAATCCAAAGTTCTTTCCTCCAAGACTGGTAGTCCTCATTGGTCCAAATAGATCCATATGAAGAAGCTCTAAGGGTTTTGAGGTGGTTACCACCGTCTTTGACTTGAAGGAGCTTTTGGTGTGCTTTCCTTTAGCACAAGATCTACATACACCTTCCATTTTTGCACTGACCTTTGGCAGACCTTCCACAAGATTTTTCTTTAGCAATTTTCTCATGCCATCTATGTTGTAATGTCCTAGTCTTCTGTGCCATAGTTCAGTAGATTTATACTTATTTGCCGCCAGACAGACATTTTGATCCTTGAGTTCCTCAAGATAGAGCACATATAAGTTCTTTTCTCTATTTGCTTCAAAGATAACTGCTCCATCCTTCAATATGTTGCATTTTGATTCTTGAAACTGGATCTGATTGCCTCTGTCACACAACTGGCTGATGCTGATGAGATTATGCTTCAACCCTTTGACAAGCAACACATCTTCAATAACTGTTTTTCCTTTATTGTTCACAGAGCCACTGCCTATCACTATTCCCTTTCCATTATCACCATATGTGACAGTTCCTTCTTCAGCTTGAAGATGAGTGAATAGCTTCTGGTTTCCTGACATGTGCCTTGAGCACCCACTGTCCAAATACCATTTGGATGCTCGAGTCTTACCCTGAAATAAAATCATCAAGTTTTAGGTACCCAAATTCTTTTGGGTCCTGGCGGGTTAGTATAATCAACTTTTCCTTTTATTACCCATTTCTTATGTCTTGTTGGACACGTGGTTTTTATGTGACCTAACTTATTGCAATGACTACAACAAGATGTTTTTGTTACTCTTTCAATATATTTGAAGTTAGCTTTATATGATATGTCTTGTTCAGGTACAAATTTTGGAGTCGGGTATATTTTATGATAGACTATGGTTTCTTCATTATCTGGAGGTGTATATCCTAATCCATGTTTTTTCTTTCCTTATCTATAGCACCTTTTAATATTAAAGGATTTTTACCATTTGTAAAGTTTTCCAATGTGCTAGATAACTTAATATTTTCTTCTGTCAGTGTTTTAATTTCAGTTTTCAGTTGATCTGAGCTTGCTTGTTTTTCTAGTTTTATTATTTGTTCATTTTTAGCTTTTAGATCCTCACATAGCAGTTCATTTCTCCTTTTAAGTTCAGTTATTTGGCTTTCTAATTGATCATTTTCTGATTTTAGATCGGAGTTTGTGTTTTCTAGACAAGTATTATTTTTCTTGCTTACTCTTAACAATTTGGTTTCTTCTCTATATTTACTGTATAATTCATTGAAAGCTTCTTCTAAACTATCGGAATCTTAACCATTACAAGAATCAAAGGATGAGTCAGAGGTTACCTTTTCTTCGGTATTTGCCATGAAAGCCAAGTTGGCTTCTTCCTCATCACTGGTTGAGCTTGACTCACTGTCTGAGTCGCTGCTGTTGCTCCATGCAGCTGCCATAGCCTTCTTCTTATATTTCCTGAATTTCTTGGAGCACTCTCTCTTCCTGAATTCAGGTTTCTTGAGCTTTGGACATTCAGCTTTGATATGTCCTGCCTTTTTGCACTCGTAGCATATGGGCTCACTCTTCTTTTGATCCTTTCCATCTGGTTTTTTGAAGTCTTTATTTCTCTGAAAGTGTCTTCTACCAGATTGGAACTTCTTCTTTTTTGCTAGAATGCGTTGCAATCTTTTTGACAGCATAGCTTCTTCATCTTCACAGCCACTTGAGTTCTCATCTTCAGCTGATGACTCATCTGACTTGTCTTCTTCTGCTTTAAGAGCATTTGAATGCTTCTTTCTGCTAGAAGACTCCCCTAGCCTTTCCATATTGATCTCATGGGCCATAAGGGGCCCAATGAGTTTTTCCAAAGACATCCTTTTCAGATCATTTGCTTCTTCAATGGCTGTGACCTTTGGGGTCCATGAGGATGGTAAGGATCTAAGAATTTTTCTCACTATGTCTCCAATCTCATAGGTTTTTCCAAGTCCGGCTAACCCATTTGTGATATCTGTAAATCTACTGAACATCTGGGTTATGGATTCACCTGATTGCATCTGAAATCTTTCATATTGTGTTACAAGAATATCGATTCTTGTCTCCTTCACCTTGTCTGTGCCTTCATAGGTAATTCTAAGCTTTTCCCACATCTCCATTGCGGATTTGCAGGCTGAAACTCTGTTGAATTCCTTTTTGCTTAATGCACAGCACAGAATACTCTTAGGCTTACAGTTGAAGGAGATCTTTTTCCTGTCATCATCTGTCCACTGAGCTTTCTCATTTGTGACCAGGAGATCGCCTTCTTCTACTATTGACTATATCTGATAGTCGTGACCTTGGAGAAAGTACTCCATTCTGGTCTTCCAGTAAGCATAATCTTCACCATCGAAGAGAGGGGGTCGGTTGACAGACTGACCTTCAATGTTACCTTGGGCTGCCATGGATGTTTACTCTTCAGATCGTTGGATCTTCTTCTTTGTCGAAGAGACTCGCTTTGATACCACTTGTTACCCGGTTGACAAGCCCAAAGGGGGGGGGGTGAATGGGTCTTTAAAAATTTTACTTGATTAGTACCTGTACTTAAAGAATTCACACAAAAGACGTTCTTCGATGAAGGTTAGTAATAGTTAGTTCAAAGCGCAATCACACAAGAAAAACAACCACACAACACAATAAATTATCCTGGTTCGGACCTCCTCTCCTTAGGAGTCCTACGTCCAGTCCTTGAGCAACAACTCAGGATTCCACTAACTAGGGTACAGTCCCCCTATGGACACTACAACACCCAGCTCAGCTGGTCTTCCTTCACACCAGAAGGGAACAACAACACCCTGGATACCTCACCAGGTTTTCCTTCACAACGGAAGGGAAACAGCACCCTGGATCCCACCAGGTCTTCCTTCACACACGAAGGGAAACACCATAAAGAGAATAGAATGAATTCAAGCCCCTAGATCAAGCTTTTACAAGCCAAGATCTGAAGCAACAAGCACTGAGAGCAAAAGATCTAAACAAGGCACACTCTCAGAACTACACGGGCTCTCTTAGAAATTCTATTACAGCACAGAGAGCAAAGAGTAAAGATGATGAGGAATGAGATTGTTGGCTCTAGACTTCTTGCAGAGGAATTTGAATGCTTGTATGCAAGATGCTTGTTCTCCACTTCGTTGCCTCTTATTTTTCTCTTCTGTCTTGTATTTATATCTCCTTTTGAAATACGGCCATTGAAGTAACCGTTGTCTCTTAGATTGGTAGACGTTAGACTTCTTGACATTTGGAAGCTTCAACAATCTTTTATCAATTTGAACACGCAAAGAGATAAGGTCTTCTGGCGTCTATATGGTCCAATGTTGTATGACAGAATGTCTTTAGGACCCTGCACATATTAAATGCTAGAACAGTAGACAGCTAGGCTGTCTCTTGTTGTCAGTAAACGATGATGTGAGTATTCATCAAAATAGCAATGCCAAATAGCTTGTTCTAAAAGATGTTGACAGAATATGCACAATAATAAAAGGATATCATCTGCATGCATGCAGAGATACGTTCTGTCTTCATTAAATGCACAACAGTCAGACAGATAAAAGAAGACTTTGACTATTCAACGCTTTAAGATAAATGTCAAGTCGATATAAACCATAAAGTCGTTGTCTATATGACTTATGAAATCGTTATGAGTACTATCAAGTCATTATAGAGAGCAAATTGATGTGTTCAATGAAGCAATCGTTATGAACACAACACAAATCGTTATGAAAGACAAGTCGATGTGTTCAACAAAGAAATCGTTGCGCGAAGCAAATCATTATGAGCTCTAAAGAAATCATTGCGTGAAGCAAATCGTTATGAGCTCTAAAGAAATTGTTGCGCGAAGCAAATCGTTATGAGCGCTAAAGAAATTATTGCGCGAAGAAAATCGTTATGAGTGCTAAAGAAATCGTTGCACGAAGCAAATCGTTATGAGCTCTAAAGAAATCGTTGCGCGAAGCAAATCGTTATGAGCGCTAAAGAAATCGTTGCGCAAAGCAAATCGTTATGAGCTCTAAAGAAATCGTTGTGCGAAGCAAATCGTTATGAGCGCTAAAGAAATTGTTGCGCGAAGCAAATCGTTATGATCTCTAAAGAAATCGTTGCACGAAGCAAATCGTTATGAGCTCTAAAGAAATCGTTGCGCGAAGCAAATCGTTATGATGTCTAAACGAATCGTTACGATGAGTAAATCGTTATGATGACTTAAGGAATCGTTACGATGAGTAAATCGTTACGATGACTTAAGGAATCGTTACGATGACTTAAGGAATCGTTGCGATGGGCAAATCGTTTAGATGACTTAAGGAATCGTTGTGATGTCAAGTCGTTATAGCTCTATTTAAAACGATATACATGCAAGAAATCGTTGTGACTTTCAACCGAAATCGATGTGGACTTAGATAGATACACTCTTGAAATAATTAATGCTAGAGAAATATAATGCTTACCAATATTGGCTTGATTGACCTTGACATTGGAGTATTTCCTGTACTTAAGACTTAGAGAACTTTGATAAGGTTTTGTTAATTACCAAAATACATATATATATTTAAAAATTACGTGGGGACAGACTGATCATCAGTATCATAGCCTAGGATGTCCTTATTAGGATATTTTAGGTCCTAGGATGTTCTAGGTGAACTGCCATGACAAGTGTCTAAGTCAACCACCATACCTATGTGAGGATTGGGTAGAACCATGGTTAAGATCTGAATACATTCATCTATACGTATGTATCAACTTAATATTACTTTAGCATCCTAATGCCAGCCTTATTCTTGAAGGGACTTTTGATGGACCCGACATGAGACCAACTCAGAGGCTAGTTCTGGCATGTCAGCAAGCCGCTCAACTACTAGAAAGAGCTTTGGAAGCGACTAAGGAGATTAAAAAGGAGACCAATCAGAATGGGAAGAGAAGTTATAACCATGGCAAGATGGCCAACCAGCAAGTGAATTGTAACAAGCCAGGTCATGTGGCCAAGGAGTGTTGGTGAAAAATTGGTGCATGCCTACATTGTGGCAACTCAAGGCATCAGCTGGGAGACTGTCCACTCTTAGAAGAATCTGCTACTAGTGTGGAAGATCTCAAATCTATGACAAAGGGGAAGCGACCAAACAATGGTAAGGGTAAAATGAAGAATAAGAAGAAGGTGTTGAAAAGGGAACGTGCTACTCATTCCAATGGAAATAAAGGAGGAAATACAGTAGATAGCAAGAGAATGAAAGGGGAACTGGAGCTGAAGGAAGTCTATGAATATTGTGAAGAGATTGGGTAGATGCTTGCGATGTGGAAGTCAACAACATCGAGTCATCGATTGTCCAACAAAGAAGAACCAAACCCCACGCCAAGGACGATTACAAGCCCTTGTGGATATAAATCATGCCGATAAAGGTGGACAAGGTATCATCACTAAACCCTTAGTTAATTTCATAATATTTTCAAGATAGCAAAGCCCTAAGTGGGGGAGATGATGGAATGAAATAATCAGAGTAAATTGGTAGTCGTATCATATCATATGAATTTGGGGACCAAATTCTTTTTAAGTGGGGGAGGATGTAGCACCCCAGAAAATTCATTAATTAAAAATTATAGATAAATTGGAATTTTGTCAATTAATAAAAAAATCAAACTAGTTAAAAAGATACCCATCATTATAACATATGTAAAAACTCATATAAAATTTTGTAATAATACTATTTATACCTTAAATAATATTCTCTAATGACCAATTAAGAAAATTGGTCATAGAAAATTAATTTGGACAAAGGTTTAGAATTTTTGTGACTTATTATTGTAATTAAGGAATAATTCGGAAAACCCATTATTATATAAACTAAGTGGATTAAAAATTAAAAGGAAATTATGAGTAGATTCCAAACGATATGTATTGATAATCCATCATGAGAATTGGAACCAATAGACCTCTCATAGCCCATCAATAAATTAAAGTTAAGAAAAAATATAATAAAATCCGTAACTCTATTATCCCCAAATTAAAAGGGGAAATTCTCATAAATCAAAACCCATTAAATGAAAATTAATGGGCTTTATTAAATGGACCCATTAGACATTTGTGGGCCAAAATAAGGATTTTTAAAAGGGGAATAATAGGAAAATATCCTAAATTCGTAACTTAAATATTACTTAAATAGAAAAGAGGTATTTAAGCATTAAAATAGCTAATTTAAGATGAAATTGGATTCCTAAACCTACCCTAATAGGTTGGCCACGAATTTGGATCCCAACCTAACCCCAAATTGGACATGGGAAGCTTGGAAGGTGGAATTAAATAGGAAATCTCAGAATTAAATAGGAGTTAGGGTCCTATTAGGAAATAGAAACATAGGAAGCATAAATACTCTCCTAAATCCCCCATAGCCGGACCTATCTCGTTGCCAAGGGTTGCTGGACCAAGAGGAGAGGCCAAGGAGGAGGTGATCTCGTGGGGAGAAGACTCTCTCAAGCTCTCTCTCTCGTTCTTCAAGTTCTAGCCCTAGAAGAGGAAAACGACTAAATGTAAGCATTCTCACAAGCAAAAATCATAAAACTTTGTTTTGTAGGTTGATCCAATCATCAGGATCAAAAGCCCTTTGATTTCATATTTTTCCATCGAGCCTATATTTTCTTCTTGATTTTCATGTTCTGCAACTAGCATGAGCCCGAACCCTCTTCTAAATTCTTGATCTCCACGTATACTTGACCCCATGCTCTCAAATTTTAACTGGAGGTACTGATGCTAGTTAGGCTTCATTTGCCTCTGAAAGCCCTAATTTTCATCCACCATGTTGCTCGAATTAAATATTTCATCTCAACTGTACATTGTTCTATGTTCTTCATGAATACACTTGATTAACCCATGCCGAAACCTTTGCTGTTTTCAAATTCCTATTTACTGGAAGTACCCTTGCTTGTCTAGAGCCGTTTAATTTTTTTTTCATCAATTGTACATTTAGTTCTTATTTTCTGAACCACTCTGTGTCAATATAAGGAAGTTCTGGACCTCAATCCAAGAACATGTCCTTTCCCTGTCGGACTCAGGTGCAGGACCTGAGAACGCGATGGCCCAATAGGCCACGTTCTCAGGCTGGTCGCGACAGCACCGCCCGTCGCGTTCTGAACGCGACAGGGCCTGTCGTCGCGTTCTGCCTGCCTGATCTGACAAGCCCGTCGCATTCTTTACAAGGCCTTTTCGCGTTCTCACCTGACCCCATCGCGACCCTTACTGGGGTGCGTCGCGATCTCAAACTTTTGCATGAA
Organism: Colocasia esculenta; assembly: GCA_014218235.1. NCBI lineage: Eukaryota > Viridiplantae > Streptophyta > Magnoliopsida > Alismatales > Araceae > Colocasia > Colocasia esculenta. The sequence continues at coordinate 64,806,408 of CM024765.1, read as the reverse complement.
AACCCCCGATTTATGATGCTCTAGCTTTCTACAGTGCTTGTACACTTTGTTAACTATCTTACACGCAGTAAATACACTTGTTATAAATTGAACATTTATGTGGGATTTTTAAAAGACATGCACATGACCACTTTCTACCTACAATTTCATGACACATGCACACACTTGAACCATCCAATATGGCTTAACATGACATGAAAATTCCCCATAATATATCTGGTAGTTTATCTCAATTTTTGTTTAAATTGCCATATTTTAAAAGGACTTGTCTTTGCTTCTCGTGTTGTTTTGGGAACACCGTTACCGACACTCCACTGTTCTAGAATTCCTCTTGAACGTTGAGCACTTGTTTCTATATACACACTCTCTCTTGACTTGGACGAACTCTCCGTCAGATACTCCTTCTGCCGGACTAGTGAATCCTTGTTCAAGGCCTCCATAAGTCTCCTCTGTATATGGATTCCCACATGGTCGACGAGTTGGTTGTACCCCAACACCTATGATACCCTTTAGGGATCAACATGATCCAAACGGCTATTAGAAGTTCGCTCTTATCCTTAATCATGCCGGACCTCTGGACCTGTGCATAATAAGGCCAGTGGAAGGGTTGTGTATTCCACCAGACTGCCAACACCAAACGCGTGTGTTGTGCAACTGTTACTATCGCTCGTTACTCGACGTTCCATGTGCAATGTCCACTAGCTCTCATCTATACTTTACTCGCTCATCTATTCACATCCACTCTACTATCTCGTCTATTCATCTAGTGCTCTTATCTATTTCTTGGTACTCTCTGTTGGCCATTAATTGATTGTCTAAATATAAACAACATAACCAATGCCAGCGCAATAGGGCCCGATCTGGTCCTAGGGGGAGCACCCGAAAGTGCCATCTACCCGCGGGAGTTAAATGATCAGGATGTCGGCATTACATCCAAGTGCCATACTATCAAGATTAATCTATGACAATCAAAACAAAGTGCTATATTCTCTCGTTGTCTATTGACGATAAAAGTGCTATATTCTCTCTCGGCTATCTACGGATAACCAAAGTGTCATTACTATCTCGATTGACGAAAGTTAATCAAAAGTACTATACTATTTCGATTGATGAAAATCAATCAAAGTGCAATTTATTCTCTACATGGCCACTTACTATCTCTCTCCTTGCTATACATGTCACTTGCTACTGCTTAACAAATGTCGTTACTTGCTATTGCGTTGTTATCATTTTATATTCGTGATTTGACTTTAATCATCGTGCTATACTTGATTCTTCTGCTATTTGAATCATGTTACTTGTACTATTACTTTCTAGACCTTACATGATTATCTCTATCTTTAGTTACTCTGCCCTTTTTAAAGCACTAATTATTTAAAGCCTACTTGATTCACGAGATTTAAGTCCTACTGGGCGTTATCGCTCACCCTTCATTATTTGTTATTGTGTCTCAGGTAAGCTAGATGACGTGACTCACACCAATGGGGCAGGACCCGAGTGATGAGCGACCTGGAGTCAGTTGATGAAGCTACCCTAGTACCATGGCGTCTAGTAGTTATTGCAATAGATTTCTTTTACAATGTAGTGATGTCATTGAGCCTTATGTGTGGCTCCTAATTGTAGTGATTGTGTCTTAGTGAAGCCCATTTATTGTTCATTGGAGGCTCTGAATCATTCAATTGTTGTACATTTTACTCTAATCTGTACTTTGCTCACGTCTGCCCGATTTATTCTGCTGTTAAATTGGCAGGGCGTGACATTATCGATCTCCTCCTTCATCTTTAAGGCAATGTGGGGGTGGAAACGCCTCAATTTTTCTTTAACGGCTATTGCCCCTGGCTTCAAGATCAACCTATGTTCCACTAACTCAGGGTCAATGCCGGGCATGTCATCGTATGACAAGTCAAAAGAGTCCTTGTACTCCCTCAGCATTTCTATAAGTGCCTTTTCTTCCTCAGAAGGGAGATTAGGATGCTATGGTCAAGAGCCTGGGTTCCTCTTATGTCCCAATGTTTACCTCTTTGGTAGGTTCATCCACTGCCGATGTAGGTACATCGAATCTCCTCATTCCACTAGCATACATCTCGGTAGCGTCCCCTATTTCACTGTCTTCTTCATCCACTGGGTCCTCCTCAACTAAGATTTCAGACACTCCAAATCCATCATCTAGCCCCTCCTCTTTGTACTGAGCTTCTATGTTTAGAATGACTGCTTCTTGGACGAACTCTTCGACAGCTAAAAGAGCGCCACACCTTTGCACAAGATCTACTAAGTATCTACAGTGTATGCCACTACCCTTACTCTTCCTAGACGGGGACGGGGACTTGCTAGATTCTACCCTTGACCTTAAACTAGGGTTGATATTTACAGAGGGCTCTGAGAAGTGTCCAGAGGTTTATTGGAAGGGAAAGGAAGGGGTGCGGCACAGCCGCTGGCAGCCTCCGATGGGTTCAGAGGCAGAGGCAGGCCACCCGAGCTCCGGGTGCCTACAGCAGAGTTGGGGCGCAGGGGAACAAAAGGTCCCTTACCTAGATTGTCCAAAATGACCATGTTGGTCAGGGAGCGGGGATCGCTGCTTAAGCAGAGGAGAAAAAAAGGTGAGGATTGCCGCCGAGGAAGAAAGCAGGGGGTGACGGGGATCGCCGTTAGAGCGAGGAGGAGTGTGCGGGTGACGGGGATCGCCATCAAGAGCAAGGGAACATGGAGATGGGGATCGCCGTTTGAGAGCTTGAAAGAGAGCAGTGACGGGGATCGCCGTCAAAAGTGAGATTGCAACGGAAATGGAAGTAGGGATTGCTGCTTGAAGGGGGAAGGACGGGGATCATTGTCCGACAAACGGGAAAGGAAAGACGGGGATCGCCGTCCGATTGTCGAGGTGAGTAGGGAGGAGTAGAAAGGTTTTTTTTTTTTTGATTAAACACGACATACTAAACTAAGAAAGGAAGCAAACTAACCTATATGTGAAGGCAGCGGGAGAAGGAAAGAACTGTGCCATTAAAAGAGATGGTGAAATAGAGTGATGAATAAAAGACTTGGTGTGATATTAGGTCTTCTAAATCTGACTCTTCTGCCTCTTCGGTCTTCTTCTTCTTGCTGTGCCACTGGGCCTCCAGAACTTGATATGCTTTAGTCAGAATGGTGTTGTATCCTGGCTGTATGGGTCCTCTAACAAAGTGATCATATAACGTCCAGGTGAGGGCTCTTGCTCTGACTTTGAAATAAATGAAATGGATGTCCAGGGTTTGAGTTCTTCCTTGTATCCTAGGCCACGCCTTGTGATTTGCTTTGAGCTAGCGATGACCTGGGTTCTCCCCTGGAGATGGGCGCCAAGACCCTTTCCTGGCTGATAGCCAATTTCGCACATAATGTTCCAGCCCTTGGTGTCTGACGGCATGCCCTTCTTGATAGCAGCCAATGATGAGAACACAGTTTGGTGGCCGGAGGAGAAGGTGTAAGCCCATGGATAATTCACATCGAGCACCGAAATAATGGGCTTATTAGATGGCCAGACTGCCGGCATGATTTTCTCAATGGCCTCCATAGTATGAGTAGTTGCTGCACTCTTGACCTTGACTATACGTCCTTGGAAAGGAAATTTTAAGCATTGGTGTGCTGTGGAGGGGATCGCCCCTAGCACTTCAATCCAAGGTTGACCCAGAATAGCTTTGAAAGTCGGGTCAATGTCAAGGACATAGAAATCAACTATCATTACGAGCGGGCCTAGTTCTGCCTGTAAGGAGACAACACTATGGCAGGCCCGCCGAGAATTATCATAAGCCGCTATAGTAGTGGGAGTCGGCTGCAAGCGGCGCTCAGAGATATTGCAAGACCGTGGAGTGCTTAGAGGGCACACATTTATAGATGCCCCTGTATCAACTAATGCATCATCGACGGCCACCTTATTTATTGTCAGAGTCACACATAAAGGCATCCTCCTAGCCTTCGGGGGAGCCAACTCACCATCTGTGAAGGTAATCATCGGTCCTTTGTTAACAATGGATAGGACTGAGGGTAGATTGTCGGGGTTCATATCTTCACTTACCATGACCCTCTACAGAAAAGCCCTTAAGGCATCTTGGTGGGTCTGTGACCTCTTGATTAACTCGAGGATGGATATTTTGGCTGGTGTTTGATTCAGGTGCTTCAGAATATCATACTGGGTCCCCGAGACCAGATCAATCTCCTCGAAATCTTACTGCTGCTACTAATTATTGTTGTTGGAATTTTGGGTCAGCTGACCCTACATAGACATGGATGCATTAGGGTACATTCGGTGGAACATCCGCCCACTCCATTGGGCGAGGTTGTGGTGAAGTGGAGGTGGGGTGGTGTCGATGATGGAGGGATTGGCTATTAGGGGTGTTGGTGTAGGGGAAAATGGGATGTTAAGCGGTGAGGGGGTGATGGGTGGTATGACAGGGGTGTTGTATGTTGGGTTGAGTGTGTTTTGGAATTTCCTAAAGTTGTATTTTAATGATGATCAATGAACATCACTCATACCTTGATTTTGATGATGACATATTGAACATGTTATACATATCACAACAATGCTTAAACACATGTTTTTGATGTTTAATATCTCACAGTTTAATGATAATATCTTGTATTAATGGTTTACACTTTATACTTTCAGGTTTACATAAATTTGTCACAGTGGTGTCAATATAGTCCTCCTGTGTATCGACACTGGTTGATTGTCCCAGAAGCATGTTCTAAGAGAAGCAACCAATGGTGTCGACACAGTCCACCTGTGTGTCGACACTAGATGACTGTCCCAGAAAGCAGTCAGAACAGTTAAAGCCAGTGGTGTCGATACAGTCTGCCTGTGTTCGACTGAAGCTCAAAAACAAGAATTTTTCTGGACACGTGGCTGCTTAGGAATCTAGGGATTTGACCTAGATTTCCGTGCCCATGCACCCCAAGGCACCTTATGGACATATGGGGCTATAAATACCCATGATCCTCGTACCCCAAAGGCAACCAAGCCCATACAACTCCCAGAAAAGTTTTTGGCGGCAAAAGGGGCTCTTCCAGGTCTTGCTCCATCTCCAAAAGCTGCAGGCCATCCTTTCTAGAGGAAGGACGTGGGAGTCAAGGCCAATCTCTGGAGAGAAGTTTGATGTGCTGAGAAAGGGAGCAGATCCAACTAAAGAGCAGCATCAGAAGAAGAATCTCTGGCAATTCAGATGCCATTAAAACAAGTATCGCCAATTGAAGAGAATCTCCATCGAACTCCATCAAGGCTCTTCAATTCAAGCGTCTGCAAGACTTCTTCACCAAAGAACATCCAATTTACATTTATTTTACTCATTTCTCGGAGTGTTCTTCTCACTTTCGTCTGTGAGATCTGTGCATGAAGTTTTGTGTAGATTTCTATATACGATTGAGTCTGTGGGTCAGATGATTGCTAGAGGATCTGATTTCTTTTGTCTTTGATCTAGCTCTAGTTTGTGAGCCGTCGAGCTCTTGTTTGTGAGTCGTCGAGCTCTTGTTTGCGAGTCGTCACACTCACTGTGTGTTTTGAGCCGTCGTGCTCAATTTGTAGTCGTTGTGCTCCTATTGTGGTTTGAGCCATTGTGCTCAGTTTTTAGAGTCGTTGTACTCTAGGTTGTGTGTTTGAGCCGTCGAGCTCAAGGGTGTTTGGAGTCGTCGTGCTCCGGTGTGAGTTGTACTCTTTTGAGTAGTGGAGCCTTACTGTGTAAGGGGTGGATGTAGGAATCACTGGTGTGGTTTCGGAACCACCTAAAAATTCTGTGTGCAATGGTTTGATCTGCTTGTCTGCGCTAGATGCTTGCATAGGATTTCCCTTTCACACTAAGTGTTTAATTGCTTCACACATCATCTACACACACCCACACTTCAGATCAGTAAATTGTTTGTCTGAATTGATCTCTGATTCGAAGTAATTTTGAATTGCTTAAGCTTCCGCAGTAATTGGTGTCAGATCTATTCAACCCCCCCCCTCTAGATCTGATCTATCCACCTATTTGATCCTACAACTGGTATGAGAGCAGGTTAATATCTATTTCTGATCTGATTTGATTGCTTCTGTTTGATCTTTGTGTTAATTGCTTGAATTATTTGCTTGCTCTTTCATTGTCTCTCATTGTGATTGATGGATTCTCGAGGATTTGTAGCTGAGGGCCATTCCATTAATAGACCACATTTTTTAATGGATATGATTACTCTTATTGGAAAAATCGCATGCAAGTTTTTCTTAGGGCTCAAAACTATGAAATCTGGAGGATAGTTGAAGTGGGTCTTATGAAAATCAGGGAGATGAGGAAAATTGGACTAGAGAGCATATTAGGAAAGCTACTCTTAATTACAGTGCCATGATTATGCTTCAGTGTGCTGTCCACCCTAAAGAATATTCAAGAATATCCAAGTGTAAATCAGCTAAAGAAATGTGGGATAAACTTGAATTAATGTATGAAGGAACATCTCAAGTTAGGGAAACCAAAGCAAACATACTTGTCTCTGAATATGAATTGTTTATGATGAAATCTAATGAATCAATTTCTGAAATGTTTGCTAGGTTTATGACAATTGTCAATGGACTGAAGGCACTAGGTAAGGAATACACTGATGTTGATCTGGTAAGATAAATTTTGCGTTCTCTATCATCTATTTGGCACACAAAGGCTACAGTGATTGAAGATTCTAAGGATTTATCCAAAATTTCTTTGGATGAACTCATGGGATCTTTAATGACCTATGAAATAAATCTGAAAAGAAGTGAAGAACATATGCTTAAAGCTAAACGAGTAGCACTTAAGGCTTCATCAATCAACAAAGATAAAAATCAAGAAAAATCAAGTTCTGATGAGTCTGAGTCTAATAAGGATGAACTTGCCCTCATGACTAGGCAATTCAGAAAATTTTTAAAATCAAGAAGAGGAAAATTCAATGGAAAGAAAAAATATTTCTCTAGTAAAAGGAATGCTTCTTCTTTAAATTTTAATGCTGGTAGAAATTAAAAAACTGATGAAGGTATTATTTACTACAGGTGCAACAAGGCAGGACACATGAAGGGTGAGCGTCTTGAGATAAAAAAGACAAATACAAGAAGAACAACAAATTGAAGAAGCAAAAGCTGTTGCCCAGCTAGCTAGCCCAGAGGGGGGGGTGAATGTGATATTAAAATTTTGATCAAAACAATCACACAAAACACACTTCGATAGATGTTAGTGTTAGTAAAAGGAGGATAGAAACACAAAGCAATCAAACACACGACATAAGGAATTTATCCTGGTTCGGACCTCCTCTTAACAGGAGTCCTACATTCAGTCCCTGAGCAACAACTCAGGATTTCACTACCCAAGGGTACAGTCCCCCTCAAGGACACTTACACACCCAGCCGCAACTGGTCTTCTCTTCACAACCCGAAGAGGAATTACAACACCCTGGATCCCACCAGGTCTTCCTTCTACATGAAGGGAAAACAAACACCCTGGAACCCACTAGGTCTTCCTTCTACACGAAGGGAAAGCACACAAGAATGTGTTCAGGAAAACAAGCCCCTGGATCAAGCTAACAACAGAATGCTTGATCCGAAGCGAATACTGAGAGGAAGAAAATGAGCAGTAATGAACTCTCTCAGTACACAGAAATGCTCTCTCTCTAAGATCTACACTCGATGCAGAGAGCTAAGAGCTAGACAAGCAGAGGAGTGAAGCTTTGCTCTTTTAGATGCTCGAAGAAAACTTGTAAAAGATTGTCATAAGTGTTATTCGTTTCTGGGGCTTCAGTCTTCTATATATGACTTTCATTTAAAAATTGAACGTTGAAGTGTCCGTTATCTCTAAGCTTTTGTTTATGTTAGACTGCATGGCACTGTAGAGCTTTCAGTCAACGGTCGTTAGCTTTCCATGCACGCAAAGAGAGAGAATCCTCTTTGATATCCTTCGGCTTCTATTGTGTCCAACGTTGTATCGAGATGTGCTGTCAAAGACCTGCACGCATTAAAAACTTAAACGATGGACAGCTAAGCTGTCTCTCTGTGTCAGTCAACGTTAAGAAAGATTTTATACCGAAATGGAAATTCCATTCTGCTCTTCTAAAAAGATGTTTACAGTATAAGCATGGAAATAGAAGATATCGTTTGCATGCAGTGCAGTGATATGTTCAGTCATAATAAATGCATGGATGTAAGATAAAAGCGAGGGAAGACTTTGACTTTTCAAACTATCTGAGAATAGGTTTGAATATCAAGTCGTTATACATTATGAAATCGATATGATCATGACTTATGAAATCGTTGTCTTGATGAGTCATTATTCATGTGAATCGTTATACATTCATAAGCTAAGCAAATCGATGTACACACAAATCGTTATGCATTAATAACCGAATCGTTGTAGAGACAAATCGTTATGATACTATCAGCAAATCGTTATGAACGAGTCGTTATAACCAAATCGTTATGAGCAAATCGTTGTTTCACTTGTCAAGTCAATATGGTGAACGATTCGTTGTTTAATGTATCGAATCGTTACGGCGACCAAGTCGTTATGTAACTTAATGAATCGTTACAGTGATTGAGTCGTTGTGTAACTTATCGAATCGTTATGAGACTTAATGAGTCGTTGTGAAACCGAAATCGTTGTGAGAGCAAATCGTTGTTCTCACTTAAGAAATCGTTCTGATAACCAAATCGTTATGAGCTAGGAATCGATGTGCACACTTATCGAATCGTTACGAGAGCAAATCTTTGCGATCTTTTAGCAAGTCGTTATGAGAGGCAAATCGTTGCGATCTCTTAGCGAATCGTTATGAGAGGCAAATCGTTGCGATCTCTTAGCGAATCGTTATGAGAGGTAAATCGTTGCGATCTCTTAGCGAATCGTTATGAGATAGACTTCAATAGAATAGCGATGACTTATGAAATCGTTATAGAAACAAAATCGATGTAAATGAGGAAATCGTTATGATTCTACTGAAATCGTTACACTTCACAAAGAGTCGATGTGTACTTAGAAAAATTATATGCCCTGAACTTTAATTGCTAGTATGAAGAATACTTACCAGTTTAGCTTGTTTTTCTTTGTTAGATTTCATGTGCTCAAATCTCATAGAAAATATGTTAGAAAATCACATTGTCTTAGTTTTGTTAATCACCAAAATAGATATGTAATTCATTTAAATTACATGGGGAAATTCTGATCATCAATCTCCCCCTTTTTGGTGATGACAAAACATAGCAATAATCAAAGAAGTTCTAAAATAAATTTAAGTAAGATTGCGGAATTAACATGAGAGATGTATTTCAAAAATACTATATTTCTCACCCTTTTTGTCATTAAGCAAAAAGATGCACGAGGAGAAAAAAGAAAGGAGAAAAGATGGATGAGAGATCACAAAAGTATATTTGATTAATCTTGAGGGGGTACAGGGAGATAGAAAATAGGAGATAAAAGGGAGGCATGATGGGAAATAACTTCCCAAGCCTTATCTTCATGCCGCTCAAAATGAAGACGAAATACCCCACAAGCAACAGAGTAGGAAGGTCCCATGATGGGAGCCATCCTTTTGAGATGAAGAACCAGCTGCTCATCTAGGAACTGAGCATAGCGATCTCGATCAAGGGAATGCTTGAAGTAGCTGGTCTTCCCAAAACTAGCACAGGCAAGAAACTGATCTATAGACACAGGGTAGAAGATTTGCTTCTGCTTCAATTCTTGCCGTATGGCTACATACACCTTGTATCTCTCAACCCATGTTATAAGGGGATCCTTAACAAGATGAATGGAGTTCATGTCTAGAAATTCAACAGCTGACACTGGAGGTTTATTTTCCCTGGCTTGAGAGGCATTCAGATCAGAAAGTTGCTGAGCAGATAGGGGATAGAAGCTGGCCCAATCTGCAGGAGAGAGCCGTTCACATTCTGACAGAATAGGGGCAAGGATATCGGCATTGACATGGCCTAGGTGGTACTCTCTGAACAGAAATCTGTGAAATGCAACCAGATGACCCTTCTACACTTGAATGCGCCCCATGACTTGGGCAAAACGCTAAAAAATAATAGAGCCAACATCTGAATCCATGACCAGAGAATGAATTGGGGGAAGAAAGACAACATTAGGCAACTGAAGAGAAGCAAAGTCAACCTGAATAGCTTTAGAGTGAGTGTCAACTGACCCAAAAGCTCTAATGGCCTGCTTTAACTGACCAAGCAGAACCTCAGGAAGATGGTTGAGATATATGTAGTTATTGAACATCTGAAAGTGCCTGATCATTTTGATTTCCTTTTGAATGAACGGAGCCCAGGTGTCCTTGTGAAGGATCTGGAACCACTTTGATAAAGTCAAGGAATGATCCAGGGGAGGGAACCTAGCTGATCGGGTGAGAAGAAACTTATTGTACAAAGCTTTATGACTCCGAGCCCACTGCTCTTCAGTTTTGGCTTCGGCTAGAGAGAAGATTTTTTATTTTTCAGATTTAGAGAGAGAAGTATAAGGCAAGATGACATTGAGATGATCGATAAGGTTGAGATGAGTAAGGTTTATGATGGTAGCAAAAACAACTTTCTAAAAGCATTCTCTATAGAGCGGTTTATTTTTGTTGTCCACTGTTAGAGAAAACCACATGGGTGGATAACAAGGATCAGAAAATATAGAGGAAGTGGAGGTGTTTTTTTTTTCTTAGAAGCAGGGCTAGAAGAGCCTGTCCTATGAACATGATTACCAACCTTCAAGACTGATCGGAGGATAGCTTCCTCAAATTCATCTTTGATGTCCCTGAGAAAGGGGCCATCAATTTGAGCGCTTTTCGGAATGACAGTAATGAATGAGGGAGGAGTAGAAGGATGAAGAAAGGAATGAGAGGTAGAGGGAGGTATATCAGCTGGTCCAGAAGGAGGAGGACCAAAGGATGAGGAGGCTCCAGCTGATGAGGAGGCTGGAGGTACCTCAAAGGAAGATGGAGGTGGAAGAATGTGAGGAGAAGAAACAGGAGATGAAGAGGATTGTGAAGGAAATGAAGTAGGAGAAGAGTTGTTTTTGGGAAGTGGCTGTTTAAAGGATGTAGGAGCTGGGGGTGCTGTTGAGGATGAAGGTGGAGAAGGAGGGATTGGTGTTTGAATGGGGGAAAGAGCTAGGGGCTCAGGAGCTACAGCTACTTCTTCTGCCCGGATCTGTTCAGACTCAGTCTCCACTGGCCCGGGTGGCCCTGACAATTTCTCAGCTGGCCCGGAGGGCCCAGACTTCACAGCGTCCACCTGAGCAACCACTTTAGGCCCTGATGGCCCTGCTGGATCTTCAGATAGGTGCTCTGATGGCACGGACTTCACAGCTTCTTCAACAATAGATGGCCCAGAAGGCCCAGACTCCTCTACAGACACAGGCCCTGATGGCCTAGCAATCTCTTCATTTGCTCCCTCAGAGGGCTGAGGAGCAGGTGGTGTGGGAGCAGGAGGTGCTTGAGCCCTTACCTCCTTTAAGATCTCTGATAGGAGATTCTTCATGCTTCCCATTTCATTTGATAACCACCTCAGGGCATTTTTCATCACGCCCATCTCTCTGGTTGCAGATCCCTGGCTCAGAAAGAGAGATCCAATATCTGATTGCAGAGAGCACATAATCTCACCTTGGGCATCAAGCCGATCAATCACAGGCTTCAAATTGATTACAAATCTCTGACACTTTGGCCTCTGATGGGGCGCCTCTGTAAGAAGAGGGATCGCAGAGCTGACTTCTTTGCCCTTCTCACTGGCCCTAGCAACGGGCTCCTCATGATCATCCTGCGCATCTTGTTCATCTGAATCAGAACTTGTTGTCATACCTTCTTGAAATTCACTTACCGGGGGGTTTTCAGTACTCTCTCCCTGAGGCTGACCTTTCTTTTCAGTCAAATTCTCCCTTTCAACAGGAGCATCCTCCATAGGGGTATCAGCTGCCACAGCTGCTTCTCGCTCCTCATGGACAGGAGCATTTCTCATCTGAACTCCAGAGTGGCCTGATGCCACAACTTCACCTTCCGAATCAGCACAGACAGCTTGCTCCCCCTCAGTGGGAGTCTCTTCCAAAACAGAATTTTCATTGTGGCCTGGTGCCACATCTTCTCTGCCAACCTCTACAGACACTTGATCTTGCTCCCCCTGACTAAGAGCATCTTCTACTTGCACATCTATTTGCTCCCCCTGAATGGAAGCCTCTTCCAAAACAACATGTGCATCACTTGTAGCCTGAACATCCCTGACCACTGGCTCCCCTTGAGAGCTAGGAAGGGAGTCCAGTGCATCCCTAAGAATGGAAGCAATACGAGATGAAGGAGGCACATCCTCTGCAATTTGCCCAACGGGCTCAATCTGCTCACTAGGAATGTCCTCAATCCAACGGCTGCTAAGCGCTGAGTCTTCAATTCTAACTTCTGCTGATTTACCTGCTGCTGCTTCCTCCTGAGCCATATGAATTTCTTCATGAACTTGTTCTTGCTCAACTGAAGCTCCTGGTTCTGCTGCTGCTTCCACTGCCCAAACTGCCTCTTCTTGAGCTTCCTGGGTTTCACCAATAATGGCTTCACCCTCAGCTACTGAGGTCTTTGTCCAAACCCCAACAATTAATGAAAAACCACTTTTCTTCAGGTTCCTGGACCGGATTGCTTGGCCCATCTTCTCAGACACATCTCCTACCGTACTGATGCCAAAGTGTTGAAATATCTTGGTTAGCAAATGGGCATAGGGTAGAGACACGTGCAACTTACTCTTCTTGTCCCATAACTGAGCACTTGCAAACTTCATTCTTTCCAATAATACTTTTGCAGTGTTGATACTCTGGTTCTGGATGGCCCAGAACATCAAGTTTGAGTCCGCCTTGGTGCATGAAGAGAAGGTGGCACTCCTTGGAACTACTATCTGACAAACTATGAAATGTAATAGACGATTGAAAGCATTTAACTGGTTAATATCTAACTTCCCATCCTTTAATCTGAACTCGGGACTAATAATTCCTAACCCTTTTGCCTGAACATCAACAGTGTGAGCTCCACTGTGACCGGAGGTAGTCACACCAAACAATGACTCCAACAAACTGTAGGTGATTCTAATCTGGGTTCCCTTGACTAGTGAAGTCAAGGACCCGTCCTCCTCAGTCTTCAAACAGACATAAAAAGCCTTTACTAGGTCAGGATAACTTACTTCCGATAGAGTAGCAATCTTTGTCCATTTCAATCTTTCCAACGCCAAGACGATGCTGTGCATGCCATTCTTTTCCAAATCTTCCACATCTACTGCCTTGTGACCGCACAACTTGGTCTTCACTGTCGCAAACCTCTCCTGCTGCTCTGTTGTGAGATACGCAGCTCCATAGCCCCCAACAGTGCCAGAAACTCCAGAAACGGCCATGATTTTGAATGGGGAAAGGTTTGGGATGATTGGAATGAATATTGGAGCAAAGGCCCCTAAGAAATTTCTAGCGGGAAGAGGTGAAAGCTTTGAAATCGCACGAGGTGGATGCCGGAGTCGTTAGGGTATCGTCTCAGGCAAGTCGAAAGAGATGAAGGCGGGAGGTGAATCGTTGCAACATAGATTTCGGGATATATAGAATAAAAAAATGACTTTTGAGGTGCTGACGCCATAAGGGCAGAAAACAACAAACTACCATAATTTTGAGACGAAAGAAAACTTTAAAATAAACAAACCGTCTCTGATAAAAACCCAACATCCAATATTGACGAAATTTTGCTTAACTACAGGGGAGAGAATATTTAATATTATGTAGTAATTATTATTTCAGTTATTTGTAGGTAAATCTCTCACAATTTACACATGCCTAATTCCCTTCTAAGAGATGTAAATCTCTCTTCAGGTAAGGCTTTTGTGAAGATATCTGCCAACTGATTCTGAGTATCAATAAAAGAAATTTCTATATTACCATTAGCTACATGATCACGAATGAAATGATATCTAACCTCTATGTGTTTTGTCCTTGAGTGCTGCACTGGATTTTTAGTAAGGTTTATTGCACTGGTGTTGTCGCACAGCAAGGGAATTGTCTTGATGTTGAGTCCATAATCCTCAAGTTGTTGCTTAATCCACAGAAGTTGTGTACAACAACTTCCAGCAGCCACGTACTTAGCTTCAGCTGTAGACAGTGCTACTGAATTTTTGCTTCTTTGAGGACCATGATATCAAACATCCTGCAAGAATTTGACAACAACCACTGGTGCTTTTTCTATCTATTTTGCATCCAACGTAGTCAGCATCAGAGTATCCTACTAAATTAATTTCACATGATTTTGGATACCAGAGACCTAAGTCATAAGTTCTAGTCAAATATCTAAAAATTCTCTTGACAGAAATTAAATGAGACTCTCTAGGGTCTGCCTGATACCTAGCACACATGCAAACACTAAATAATATATCAGGTCTACTTGCTATTAAATAAAGCAAAGACCCTATCATACCTTTATAAAGCTTCTGATCTACTTTCTTACTATCTTTATCACTGTCTAATCTTGTTGATGTACTCATTGGTGTTGACAGTGCCTTGGCATTTTCAAAACCGAATTTCTTTAGCAGCTCTTTTGTGTATTTGGCTTGACAAATATGTGAGCCTTATTTTCCTTGTTTGATTTGAAATCCGAGGAAGTAGTTAAGCTCCCCCATCATGCTCATTTCAAATTCTCCCTGCATTAACTTCTCAAAATACTTGCAAAGATATTCATCAGTAGATCCAAATATTATATCATCAACATATATTTGAACAAGTAACACATTTTTAAGTTTAGACTTAATGAATAGTGTGCTATCTACTTTTCCTCTAATAAAACCATGATCTAATAGAAATGCACTTAATCGTTCGTACCATGCTCTAGGTGCTTGTTTTAAACCATATAAAGCTTTATGCAATTTAAATACATGATCCATAAAATCCATGCCATCAAAACCAGGCGGTTGTTCCACATAAACTTCTTCTTTTATAAAACCATTTAAAAATGCTGATTTCACATCCATTTGAAAGAGTTTTAAATTTAATGCAGATGTATAAGCAAGTAAAATTCTAATAGCCTCAAGTCTAGCTACTGGTGCATAGGTTTCATCGAAATCTATGCCTTCCTCTTGGGAATAGCCTTGAGCTACCAGTCTGGCCATGTTTCTTATGATCACACCAGCTTCATCCAATTTGTTCCTGAACACCCATTTGGTGCCAATCACTGGATGATCTGATGGTCTAAGAACAAGTGACCACACATGGTTTCTCTTGAACTGATTCAATTCATCTTGCATGGCTAAAATCCAAGATTCATCGGTGAGAGCTTCATTGACTGTCCTAGGCTCTATTTGTGAAACAAAAGCTAGATAATAGCAGGGGATTACATTACCTCTTGTCCTTACCCCAATAGATGGATCACCAATGATGTTTTCTGGTGGGTGATCTTTCTTATGTCTCCATTCTTTTGGAAGATTATTGTGGGTTTTATCCTTTTGTTGCAGGTCTTCCAAAGGTCTTGTCCTCGATAGATGATTTCTTTAATTTCTTGGACAATTCATCTGTATCATCAATATCACTATCGACTTCCTTTCTCAAGGAAGGGTTAGTTTCATCAAAAAATAATGTGTACTGATTGTTCAATTAATAAGGTAAGCTTATTAAATACTTTATATCCTTTGGGTTTAGAGGCATACCCCATGAAGATACCTTCATCTGATTTAGAATCTAACTTACCGAGGTCTCTTTTGCCGTTGTTGTGGATGAAACATGGACATCCAAATGTCCTAAAATGACTGATCTTCGGCTTCTTCTCTTTGTATAGCTCATATGAGGTCTTCTTCAGGATTGGCCTGATCATGACTCGGTTGATGATATAACATGCAATGTTAGCTGCTTCGGCCCAAAAATATCTTGGTAAATCATATTATGACATCATTGTCCTTGCCATGTCCAATAGGGTTCTATTCTTCCTCTCAGCAACTCCATTTTGCTGTGGTGTCCTTGGCGCTGAGAAATTATGCTCTATGCCTTGGTCATCACAAAACATAGCAAATCTCTCATTCTGAAATTCTCGTCCATGGTCCGATCGAATGCTGATAATACTTATCCTTCTGTACCTTCTTACTGAAGCTTACAAAACTGTCGAAAGTATCATCTTTGTGTTCTAGGAAAGTGTAGCAACCCTAAATTTATGAGAAAAAAATTAAATATTTATATTATTTAATTAGAAAAATCAAATAAAAGGAAGATGTATTAAATCAACTAGGAAATCAAATAAGAGAGAATTAAATAAAACCCATTAAAATAAAAGGGGTAATGGGCTTTGCTATGTTGACCTATTAGAAATGAGTGGGCAAAAATAGAGATTTTAAGAAGGGGAATAATAGAGAAATACCCAAAATTCGTAACTAAAATATTACTAAAATAGAAAAAAGATATTTAATGCATTAAATAGCTAGTTTGAATTAGGATTGGATTCCTAAACCTACCCCAATTGATTGGCCACAAAATTCTCTCTCTCCCAACCCAAATAGGAGATCTCTTGCTTAAAAGGGGAGAGGAAAATAGAAAATTCAGAATTTAATAAGAGTTAGGCTTAAACTAGGAAAGGGAATAGGGAGAAGCTTAAATACTTCTCTTAAACCCTCATGGCCGGCCCTAGCTCATGCCAAGAAGTTCCTGGACCAGGAGGAGAGGCCAAGAGGAGGAGAATTCGTGGAGAGGAAGGATCTCTCAAGTTCTTCCCCAAGTTCTTCAAGTCTTAACCCTAGAAGAGGAAAACGATCAAAGGTAGGCATTCTCACAAGCATAAACCATGAAACTTTTTCTGTAGGATGTCTCGTCTATCAGGAACAAAAGTCCTTTGGTTTCTTAGTTTTCCATCGAGAATATCTGTCGTTCTTGATTTTTCATGTTTTGCAACTGACATGACCCCGAACCCTCTTCTTAATTCTTGATCTCCTTGTATACGCAACCCCATGCCACGAGATTTTTACTATAGGAACTAATGCATGTTAGGCATCTTTTACCCCTAAAAGCCCTAAATTTGATTCATCCTATCTTGTGAATTTAATCGTTGATCTCAACTATGTACTGTTTCATGTTCATCATGAATGCCCGTGTTTAAAACATGTCCAAACCCTGATTGTTTTCCAATTCCTATTTATTGTAAGTACCCATGCATCTCTAGGTCGTTTTGCAACTGGTTTCATGATTTTTCGTTGACTATACAATTAGTTATGATTTCTGAACCACCCTGTGTCAAATAGGGTAAGTTATGGCCCGCAATCCAATGTAATGTCCTTTCCCTTTCGGACCCTGGCGCAGACCCTGTGAACGCGACGGCCCGATAGGCCGCATTCACAAGGGTCATCGTGACAGCACCTTCTGTCACGATTTGATCGCGATAGGGCATGTCGTCGCGATCTGCTGCCCGACCAGACTAAGCCTGTCGCGACCCGTACAAGTACCCGTCGCGATCTCAGTTGACCCCGTCGCGACCCTCATCAGGGTACGTCGCGATCTGGGTTCTTTTTGCAATAAACCCCCTGTCTCAGCAATGCTTGATTATCTACAGTGTTTGCACTCTTGTTTAACAGTCATACATACAGAAAACAACTCTTGTTATAAATTAAACATTTATGTATGATTAAAATACATGCACATGATCTTTTCTATCTACAATTTCATGACACTTACACACACTTTGAACCATCCAATTATGGCATAACTTGGCATGAAACTATTTCATAATACATCTGGTAATTTATGTAATTAAATTACCCTATGCTTGTCTATCGTTTCTCGCGATGTTTTGGGAAGACCGATATCTACGCTCCACTGTGCTAGAACTCGTCTAGAACGTCGAGCACTTGTTTCTATGTACACTCTTTCTTGACTTGAATGTACTCTCCGTCGGATATTCCATCTGCTGGACTAGTAAGTCTTTGTTCAAGGCCTCCGTAAGTCTCCTCTGTCCATGGATTCCCACATGGTCGACGAGCCGGTTGTACCCTAACACTTATGATACCCTTTAGGGATCTATATGATCCAAACGGCTATTAGAAGTTCACTCTTGTCTTGAATCACGCCGGACCTCTGGACTTGTGCTTAACATGGCAAGTGGTAGGGTTGTGAGTTCCACCTGACTGCCAACATCAAGTGCCCGTGTTGTGCAACTGTTACTATAGCCTGTTTACTCGACGCTTTACGTGCAATGTCCACTAGCTCTCATCTATACCCTACTCGCTCGTCTATTCACGTTCACTCTACTATTTCATCTATTCATCTAGTGCTCTCGTCTACTTCTTGGTACTCTATATTGGCCATTGACTGATTGTCTAAAGATAATCAATATAACCAATGCCTGGCAATATATAAAGGGCCCGATCTGGTCCTGGGATGTGCGCCCGAAAGTGCTAGTACCCATGAGAGTTAAATGATCAGAGTGTTTGGTATTACACTCAAGTGCTATCTATCTTGACTATCTAAATGACAGTCAAAAGTGTTATGTTCTCTCGTTGTCCATTGACAACAAAAGTGCTATGTTCTCTCGTTGTCCATTGACAACAAAGTGCTATGCTATACTCGTTGTGCTATCTATACTATGGCCATCTTGCTATACTTGACATTGTGCTATCTTGCTATTATTGTGCTATACCCGACACTTGTGCTATTCTTGGTAAGTCTATATTTGGAAAGTCTTGCTATTTCGTTCACATACTATCCTGCTATATTTTTACTTGACACTCTCTTCCGTTCTGTCATTAGTTACTCTGCTTTTAATGCATTAATTACTTAAAGCCTGCTTGAGCCTGAGATTTAAGTCCTACTGGGCGATGTTCGCTCACCCTGCGTTATTTGTCGTTGTGTTCTCAGGTGAGACCGAGGATGAACCATACACTCAAGAGGACGGGAACGACCTGGAGTGATGTCATGAGTACCCTAGTGTCCTATTGCTATGTTTAGCGTTGTAGTAGTTAGGTTTGAAGTTTAGTCTTTTGCCTTCTTTCAATGTAATCGGGCCCCATAGATTGGCTCTGATATTAGTGGTTGTAACTAGGCATTGAAAAGTATTAATGAAATGAATTTGCTTTATCATTATTCATTTTGAAATGGTTTGATGTCTAGTACTCTCTCTATACCATTTTCTTGCAACTGCCTCGCGTTCCGATATTCTGCGTCGGGGCGTGACAGTTTTGTGGTATCAGAGCCTAGGTTATTCTTAGTACAGGATGATCTAGGTTAACCTGCCTCGACTAGAGTCAATTATCCACCTATGTGAGTTGAGGTTAGAGCCAAGGGTAACTAGTTAAAATAAACTCACACATGCACAAATTAAATTCGACATCGATATTATGACAAGAAGTTATTTTGTAGGAACTAAGCAATCAAGATGACAGCCGAACGTGCTCAAATGAGGGGCATGCAACAAACCATCCACGAACTGGCGCACACCATTGTGCAAGCTACTCAAGGAGGTGGCAATCGTGGTGCAGGTGACCTGCATCGCAACTTCAGAAGTCTGAACCCACCTAGGTTCAGCGGATCCACGGATCCGGATGAAGCTGAGCACTGGATCCAAGAGACGGAAAGAATTTTTCGTGTCATGCAATGCGCAGCGGGGGACAAGTTGCTACTTGCCACGTTCCAACTGGAGAAGGACGCCCGCGCCTGGTGGGAGTCAATGGAAGCTACTACAGAGAATGAGCCATTCACCTGGAATGAGTTTAAAGAAGCATTCAACTCCAAATACTTCTCCGAGCGTGTTCAAGAAAGGAAGGCTGCGGAATTTGTTGCTCTTAAACAACGGAGCTTGACTGTGGCCGAATATGAAGCCCAGTTCTCTAGACTGGCACGCTATGTTGTACATCTGGTGAACACTGAAAGGATGAAGGCTAAGCGCTTTCTAAACGGCCTTAAGCCCCACTACATCACTCAACTCGCACCCTTCGACATCCCGACCTACGTCGAGATGGGGAAGAGGGCTCAGCTGCTAGAAGATGCTACGGACTTCACTGACCGTATAAAAGGGAAGTTCGTCAAGAGGAAGTGACCTCGGGTCAGTCATCTGCTAAGCCTACCAACGGCAAGAAGCGTCCCTTCAACATCACGGAGGGATCTAGCCAAGAAAGGAAACCCAAGGTTTTCGTACCCAACACTCCAACAAAGAACCACTGCAAACACTGTGACAAGCCTGGTCACACGGTTGATGAATGCTGGAGGAAAGCCGGCGCATGCCTGCACTGCTGAAATCACGAGCACCGTATTCCTGAGTGTCTGCTACTAAAAGAGAATGAAAGGCGCCCTAATGCGCCTAAGAAACAGGGCCGACTGCAAGCCCTACATGATGAGGAACCTGCTATGGAGGGTGGCGTGGTAGAAGGTACCCTTCTAGTTTTCTCATTATCAGCATTCATTTTATTTGATACTGGAGCCACTCATTCATTCATATCTCAAAACTTTGCTGATATTGTGAATGCTAAACCTATATCCATGGGTTGTGAGTTCTCTGTCACAACGCCACTAGGGGAAAAGGAGAAATTGAACAAATACTTTCCCTCTGCCGATGTAATGATCGGAGACCATAACCTAAAAGCCGACCTGGTGTGTATGTCCAGGAAGACTATGATGTAATTTTGGGAGCCAACTGGTTGTCCGCATATGGGGCAAGTGTCGATTGTAAGAAAGGGAAGGTTACCTTTAGTGACTTTCCTAAATTAGCATACTCTGGGATTAGACATAAGAGACGGATGTCTCTAGTCTCCGCCATAAAAGCCCACAACATGATGAGGGAAGGCTGTATTGCTTTCCTAGCAGCCGTAGTAGTGGAAAAGAAGGGTTCCAAGATAGAAGACATACATATAGTATAGGACTACCCAAATGTATTCCCCGAAGACCTGCCAGGGATTCCCCCTGAACGAGATGTCAACTTCGCCATTGAGTTGATTCCTGGAGCCGCACCGGTATCGCGTCAACCATACCGGATGTCACCAGCCGAGCTGAAGGAATTGAAGGCGCAACTGATGGAGCTACTAGAAAAGGGGTTCATCAGACCGAGTACTTCCTCATGGGGAGCACCTATGCTATTCGTAAAAAAGAAAGATGGATCGATGAGGCTGTGCATCGACTATCGACAACTCAATCAACTCACCATCAAGAACAAGTACCCTTTGCCCAGAGTCGACGAACTGTTCGACCAAATATCGAGAGCTCAATGTTTCTCCAAGATCATCTTCGATCTGGCTATCACCAAATGAGGATCAAGGATGACGTTATTTTCAAAACGGCTTTCAGGAGCAGGTATGGACATTATGAATTCGTCGTTATGCCTTTTGGTCTAACCAATGCTCCTGCAGCCTTTATGCAACTCATGAACAACATATATCGGCCATACCTCGACAAGTTCGTGGTCGACTTTATCGACGACATCCTCATATACTCCAAGACCAAGGAAGAGCATGTAGAACACCTAAAGACAACACTACAAGTTTTGCGAGACAACAAGCTGTACGCAAAGCTTAGCAAGTGTGAATTCTGGCTCGAAGAAGTATCCTTCTTGGGCCATGTCATCTCAAAGGACGGCATCTCTGTTGATCCCTCCAAAGTCGAAGCCGTACTCAACTGAGAGAGACCAACTAATGTCACCGAGATAAGAAGCTTCCTAGGACTGGCTAGCTACTACAGGCGATTCATCAAGGACTTCTCAAGGATCGTTGTTCCTCTCACGCGTCTGACACGAAAGGAGAATCCATACTCCTGGAGTAAAGAGTGTGAGAAACGTTTTCAAACCCTCAAGGACTGTCTTACCTCAGCACCTGTTCTCGCTCTGCTAATAGAGGGAGAAGGTTTCTCTGTCTACACCGATGCCTCAGGAATCGGGCTAGGTTGTGTACTCATGCAAAAGGAGAAGGTCATCGCCTATTCTTCAAGACAACTGAAGACACATGAAGTCAACTACCCTGTACATGATCTCGAGCTGGCTGCCATGGTCTTCGCCTTGAAGATTTGGAGACACTATCTATATGGCGAGCAATTCACTATCTACTCAGACCATAAGAGTCTGAAGTATTTATTCTCTTAGAAGGAACTCAACATGAGACAAAGGAGATGGCTGGAATACTTGAAAGATTTCGACTTCCACATCCAATACCACCCAGGCAAGGAAAATGCTGTGGCTGATGCTCTTAGTAGGAAGCCAATGGCATTTGTCTCAAGTCTAGTCCTTGGCGAGATGCAACTACTAGAACAATTCGCAAGGTTAGACTTAAATATCGAACATAGAGATGATCGAGTCTTGGTTGCCAATATCAAGATTCAATCTGATCTACTAGAGGAGATCAAAGCTCAACAAGACGATGATCCATTCTTAGTTCGCGTCAAAGAAACTCTAACTGAAAGACCGGACTTTGCAATGACTGAAGACGGAAGGCTTGTCTTTCAAGGAAGGACATATGTTCCCGACAATGAAGAACTAAAGAGAAGACTAATGGATGAAGCTCACAAGACAAGGTATACTATTTATCCGGGAGGTACCAAAATGTATCAAGATATGAAAATAACGTTTTGGTGGCCGAACATGAAAAGAGAGGTAGCTGAACATGCCGCTCACTACCTTACTTGCCAACAAGTAAAAGCGGAACACCTGCGCCCTGCTGGTGTACTCAGACCGCTTGATATTCTGTAATGGAAATGGGAAACTATCGGCATGGACTTCATCATGGGTTTACCCAAGACTCATGGTGGACTCGACGCCATATGGGTCATTGTGGACCGACTAACCAAATCTGCCCACTTTCTGCCTATAAAGAGTAAATGGTCAGTAGAGGTACTAGCTGCCTTATACGTCAAGGAGATTGTAAGACTACATGGCATTCCATCATCTATTGTTTCTGATCGAGATCCAAGATTCACATCTCATTTTTGGAAAGGACTGCAAGGTGCACTGGGTACTAAACTCAACTTTAGTACCACATTCCATTCACAAACCGATGGGCAAACTAAAAGAACCAACCAAATAGTGGAAGACATGTTGAGAGCTTGCACTATAGATTTTCAAGGTTATTGGAATGAGCACCTACCTCTTATTGAGTTCGCCTAAAACAACAGTTACCAGGCGAGTATCAAGATGGCACCGTTCGAAGCACTCTACGGAAGGAATTGTAGATCCCCTGCATACTGGAATGAGGTTGGAGAACAACAATGGCTAGGCCCAGACATGGTGCAACGGACAACAAAGGACATTCAGGTAATCAAAGACCAGCTCAAGATTGTCCAATCCAGACAAAAGAGCTACGCCGACAAAAGAAGGCAAGATCTGGAATTTCAAGTGGGTGATCATGTGTTCCTAAAAGTGTCACCTACCCATGGCATCCAAAGATTTGGTGTAAAGGGAAAACTCAACCCTAGATTCATCGGTCCTTTTGAAGTACTCGAAAGGGTTGGTGAGGTTGCATACCGGCTGGCGTTGCCACCAGATTTGTCATGTGTACACAATGTGTTCCATGTTTCCATGCTTAGGAAATATGTGTACGACCCCATGCACATCATTCGCCATGAGAAGTTGATATTTAACATAGATGTGACGTACGAAGAGAAGCCAGTCAAGATACTGGAACGGAAGATACAACAACTCAGGAACCATCCCATCCATGTGGTTAAGGTCCTATGGAATAATCGTGGAGTGGAAGAGGCAACCTGGGAACCGGAAGGAATCATCAGACGGAACTACCCCGCTCTTTTCGGTAAGACATTCTCTCATGAATGATCACATGAATTTGGGGATCAAATTCTTTTTAAGAGGGGGACGATGTAGCAACCCTAAATTTATATGAAAAAAATTAAATATTTATATTATTTAATTAGAAAAATCAAATAAAAGGAAGATGTATTAAATCAACTAGGAAATCAAATAAGAGAGAATTAAATAAAACCCATTAAAAGAAAAGGAGTAATGGGCTTTGCTATATTGACCCATTAGAAATGAGTGGGCAAAAATAGAGATTTTAAAAAGGGGAATAATAGAGAAATACCCTAAATTCGTAAATAAAATATTACTAAAATAGAAAAGAGATATTTAATGCATTAAATAGCTAGTTTGAATTAGGATTGGATTCCTAAACCTACCCCAATTGATTGGCCACGAAAGTCCCTCTCTCCCAACCCAAATAAGAGATCTCTTGCTTAAAAAGGGGAGAGGAAAATAGGAAATTCAGAATTTAATAGGAGTAAGGCTTAAACTAGGAAAGGGAATAGGGAGAAGCTTAAATACTTCTCTTAAACCCTTATGGCCGGCCCTAGCTCGTGCCAAGAAGTTTCTGGACCAGGAGGAGAGGCCAAGAGGAGGAGAATTCGTGGAGAGGAAGGATCTCTCAAGTTCTTCCCCGAGTTCTTCAAGTCTTAACCCTAGAAGAGGACAATGATCAAAGGTAGGCATTCTCACAAGCATAAACCATGAAACGTTTTCTGTAGGATGTCTCGTCTATCAGGAACAAAAGCCCTTTGGTTTCATAATTTTCCATCGAGCATATCTGTCGTTCTTGATTTTTCATGTTCTGCAACTGACATGACCCCGAACCCTCTTCTTAATTCTTGATCTCCTTGTATACTCAACCCCATGCCACGAGATTTTTACTATAGGAACTGATGCATGTTAGGCATCTTTTGCCCCTAAAAGCCCTAAATTTGATTCATCCTATCTTGCGAATTTAATCGTTGATCTCAACTATGTACTGTTTCATGTTCATCATGAATATCCGTGTTTAAAACCTGCCCAAACCCTGATTGTTTTCCAATTCCTATTTATTATAAGTACCCATGCATGTCTATGTCATTTTGCAACTAGTTTCATGATTTTTCGTTGACTATACAATTAGTTATGATTTCTGAACCACCCTGTGTCAAATAGGGTAAGTTATGGCCCGCAATCCAATGTAATGTCCTTTCCCTGTCGGACCCGGGCGCAGACCCTGTGAACGCGACGGCCTGATAGGCCGCGTTCACAAGGGTCGTCGCGACAGCACCTTCTGTCGCGATCTGATCGCGGCAGGGCCTGTCGTCGCGATTTGCTGCCCGACCAGACTAAGCCTGTCGCGACCTGTACAAGTACCCGTCGCGATTTCAGGTGACCCCGTCGCGACCCTCATCAGAGTACGTCACGATCTGGGTTCTTTTTGCAATAAACCCCCTGTCTCAGCAATGCTTGATTATCTATAGTGTTTGTACTCTTGTTTAACAGTCATACATACAAAAAACAACTCTTGTTATAAATTAAACATTTATGTATGATTAAAATACATGCACATGATCTTTTCTATCTACAATTTCATGACACTTACACACACTTTGAACCATCCAATTATGGCATAACTTTGCATGAAACTATTTCATAATACATCTGGTAATTTATGTAATTAAATTACCCTATACATGTCTATCGTTTCTCGCGATGTTTTGGGAAGACCGATAACGACGCTCCACTGTGCTAGAACTCCTCTAGAACGTCGAGCACTTGTTTCTATATACACTCTTTCTTGACTTGGACGAACTCTCCGTCGGATATTCCATCTGCCAGACTAGTAAGTCTTTGTTCAAGGCCTCCGTAAGTCTCCTCTGTCCATGGATTCCCACATGGTCGACGAGCCGGTTGTACCCTAATACCTATGATACCCTTTAGGGATCTATATGATCCAAATGGCTGTTAGAAGTTCACTCTCGTCTTGAATCACGCCAGACCTCTGGACTTGTGCTTAACATGGCCAGTGGTAGGGTCGTGAGTTCCACCTGACTGCCAACACCAAGTGTGCGTGTTGTGCAACTGTTACTATCGCCTATTTACTCAACGCGTTACGTGCAATGTCCACTAGCTCTCATCTATACCCTACTCGCTCGTCTATTCACGTTCACTCTACTATCTCGTCTATTCATCTAGTGCTCTCGTCTACTTCTTGGTACTCTATATTGGCCATTGACTGATTGTCTAAAGATAAACAATATAACCAATGCCTGGCAATATATAAAGGGCCCGATCTGGTCCTAGGATGTGCGCCCGAAAGTGCTAGTGCCCATGGGAGTTAAATGATCAGAGTGTTTGGCATTACACTCAAGTGCTATCTATCTTGACTATCTAAATGACAATCAAAAGTGCTCTGTTCTCTCGTTGTCCACTAACAACAAAAGTGCTATGTTCTCTCGTTGTCCATTGACAACAAAGTGCTATGCTATACTCGTTGTGCTATCTGTACTATGGCCATCTTGCTATACTTGACATTGTGCTATCTTGCTATTATTGTGCTATACCCGACACTTGTGCTATTCTTGGTAAGTCTATATTTGGAAAGTCTTGCTATTTCGTTCACATACTGTCCTGCTATATTTTTACTTGACACTCTCTTCCGTTCTATCATTAGTTACTCTGCCTTTAATGCATGAATTACTTAAAGCCTACTTGAGCATGAGATTTAAGTCCTACTGGGCGATGTTCGCTCACCCTACGTTATTTGTTGTTGTGTTCTCAGGTGAGACCGAGGACGAACCATACACTCAAGAGGACGGGAATGACCTGGAGTGATGTCATGAGTACCCTAGTGTCCTATTGCTATGTTTAGCATTGTAGTAGTTAGGTTTGAAGTTTATTCTTTTGCCTTCTTTCAATGTAATCGGGCCCTATAGATTGGCTCTGATATTAGTGGTTGTAACTAGGCATTGAAAAGTATTAATGAAATGAATTTACTTTATCATTATTCATTTTGAAATGGTTTGATGTCTAGTACTCGCTCTATACCCTTTTCTTGCAACTGCCTCGCGTTCCGATATTCCGCGTCGGGGCGTGACAGAAAGAAACCCATATGAACCTGGAGTAATCATCTACTATAACAAACTCAAAATTCTTTCCTCCAAGACTTGTGGTTCTCATTGGCCCAAATAAATCCATATGTAAGATTTCTAAGGGTTTTAAGGTTGTTACCATAGTCTTCGACTTGAAGGATGACTTGACGTGCTTTCCTTTTGCACATGACCCACAGACACTATCCATTCTTGTGCTAACTATGGGTAGTCCTTCCACCAAGCTTCTTTTGATCAACTTTCTCATGCCATCCAGACTGTAGTGGCCCAATCTTCTGTGCCACAGTTCAGTTGACTGCTCTTTGCTTGCGGCCAGACAGATATCCTGATGTTTTAGTTCTTCTAGGTAAAGTACGTACAGGTTCTTTTCTCTGTTGGCTTCAAAGATGACTGCACCATCCTTCATAATGCTGCACTTTGACTCTTGAAATCTGATTTGATGTCCTTTGTCGCACAGCTGGCTGATACTGATAAGATTGTGTTTCAGTCCTTTGACGCATAACACATCTTCAATCACTGTTTTGCCTTTGCTGCCTACTAATCCACTGCCTATCACAGTCCCTCTTCCATTGTCTCCATAGGTGACTGTGCCTTCTTCAGCTTCTAGATGTGAGAATAATTTTCTGTTTCCAGACATGTGCCTTGAGCATCCGCTATCCAAATACCATTTAGATGCCCGAGGGTTTCCCTGCAATGAAGACACTAAGCTTTAGGTACCCAAGTTCTTTTGGGTCCTAATTGGTTAGTATCATCCATTTTCTTCTTAATTACCCATTTTTTATGTTTAGTTGGACATGTTATTTTGATGTGACCTAACTTGTTACAATGGCTACAACATGATATTCTAGTTATCTTTTCATTTGGAATGTATTTAAGATCTGATTTATATGTTGTATCTTGTTCAGGTACAAATTTAGGAGTTGGATATGTTTTAGGGTACACTACTGTTTCCTCATTATCGGGAGGAGTATAACCTAATCCATGTTTCTTTTTACCTAAGAGTCTAGCACCTTTTAATATTAATGTTGTTTTACCATTAGTGAATTTTTCTATTGTGCTAGATAATTTTTCGTTTTCTGCTGTTAAAGTGTTGATTTCTCTTTTTAAGTTCATCTGGAGTTTCCTGTTTTTCTAGTTTAACTATCTGTTCATTTTTATTTTTCAGATCTTCACATAACAAATCGTTTCTTCTTTTTAGTTCTGTAATTTGTTTTTCCATTTGCTCATTTTCAAAATTTAAATCTGAATTAGTATTTTCTAAACATGCGATGTTTTTCTTACTTGTTTTTAGTAATTTACATACTTCTTTGTATTTACAATATAGTTCATTAAAAGCTTCTTCCAAATTATCGGAATCTGATTCATTACATGAAGAAAAAGATGAGTCTGATGTTACCTTATCTTCGATGTTGGCCATGAATTCCAGGTTTGCTTCTTCTTCTTCTTCATTGCTTGAGCTTGACTCGCTGTCCGAGTCACTACTGTTGTCCCAAGCTGCTGCCATAGTTTCAGACATTCTTGGAACTATCTTTCTTTCTGAATTCAGCTTTCTTGAGTTTCAAACATTCTGCCTTGATATGTCCGGGCTTCTTACATTCACAACAGATTGGTTCATTTTTCTTTGAATCTTTGACTTCAGACCTTTTGAGGTCTTTCCCTTTTTTGAAGTATCTTCTCCCGGACTGATACTTCTTTTTCTTAGCTAGTATTTGTTGTAATCTTCTGGACAACATTGCTTCTTCATTTTCACTGCTTTTCATGCTTTCTTGGTTGTATGAGCCTTCTTCTGATTTGTCTTCTTCTGCCTTGAGTGCGTTGGACTACTTCCTTCTGCTAGAAGATTCTCCCAACCTTTCCATATTTATTTCATGGGCCATGAGAGACCCAATAAGCTTCTCTAATGACATTATCTTCAAGTCATTAGCCTCCTCTATTGCTGTAACCTTTGGAGTCTATGAGGCAGGTAGGGATCTGAGTATTTTCCTCACCATGTCTCCCATCTGATAAGTCTTACCCAAACCAGCTAACCCATTAGTGATATCAGTGAATCAGTTGTACATCTGAGTAATTGATTCTCCTTCCTGCATTTGGAACCTTTCGTACTGTGTTACTAGAATGTCTATTCTGGTTTCTTTAACCTTTTCAGTACCTTCATATGTGATCCTTAGCTTCTCCCACATTTCCATAGCGGATTTGCAGGCAGATATGCGGTTGAACTCCTTCTTTCTAAGAGCACAACACATGATGCTCTTGGCTTTGCAGTTTATGGAGATCTTCTTCTTGTCGTCTTCAGTCCACTTGTCCTTTTAGTTTGTGACTAAAAGGTCACCTTCTTCAACAATCGACCAGATCTGATAGTCGAGTCCTTGTAAGAAGAACTCTATTCTTATCTTCCAGTACGTGTAGTCTTCACCATCGAACAATGGTGGCCTGTTAACTGACTGACTTTCGAAGTGACCTTGGGCTGCCATTTGATCTTTTCTCTTCAGATCGTTAATCTTCTTCTTTGTCGAAGAGACTAGCTCTGATACCACTTGTTGCCCATCTAGCTAGCTCATAGGGGGGGTGAATGGGATATTAAAATTTTGATCACTTTAAAATCTGTCCACAAAAACAATCACACAAAACACACTTCGATAGATGTTAGTGTTAGTAAAAGGAGGATAGCAAACACAAAGCAATCAAACACACGACATAAGGAATTTGTCCTGGTTCGGACCTCCTCTCCACAGGAGTCCTACGTCCAGTCCCTGAGCAACAACTTAGGATTTCACTACCCAAGGGTACAGTCCCCCTCAAGGACACTTACACACCCAGCCGCAGCTGGTCTTCTCTCCACAACCCGAAGAGGAATTACAACACCGTGGATCCCACCAGGTCTTCCTTCTACACGAAGGGAAAACAAACACCCTAGAACCCACCAGGTCTTCCTTCTACACGAAGGGAAAGCACACAAGAATGTGTTCAGGAAAACAAGCCCCTGGATCAAGCTAACAGCACAATGCTTGATCCGAAGCGAATACTAAGAGGAAGAAAATGAGTAGTAATGAACTCTCCCAATACACAGAAATGCTCTCTCTCTAAGATCTACACTCGATGCAGAGAGCTAAGAGCGAGACAAGCAAAGGAGTGAAGCTTTGCTCTTTCAGATGCTCGCAGAAAACTTGTAAAAGATTATCGTAAGTGTTATTCATTTCTGGGGCTTCAGTCTTCTATATATGACTTTCATTTGAAAATTGAACGTTGAAGTGTCCGTTATCTCTAAGCTTTTGTTTACGTTAGACTGCATGGCACTGTAGAGCTTTCAGTCAACGGTCGTTAGCTTTCCATGCACGCAAAGAGAGAGAATCCTCTTTGATATCCTTCGGCTTCTATTGTGTCCAATGTTGTATCGAGATGTGCTGTCAGAGACCTGCACGCATTAAAAGCTTAAACGATGGACAGCTAAGCTGTCTCTCTGTGTCAGTCAACGTTAAGAAAGATTTTATACCGAAATGGAAATTCCATTCTGTTCTTCTAAAAAGATGTTTACAGTATAAGCATGGAAATAGAAGATATCGTTTGCATGCAGTGCAGTGATATGTTCAGTCATAATAAATGCATGGATGTAAGATAAAAGCGAGGGAAGACTTTGACTTTTCAAACTATCTGAGAATAGGTTTGAATATCAAGTCGTTATACATCATGAAATCGATATGATCATGACTTATGAAATCGTTGTGTTGATGAGTCGTTATTTATGTGAATCATTATACATTCATAAGCAAATCGATGTACACACAAATCATTATGCATTAATAACCAAATCGTTGTAGAGACAAATCGTTATGATACTATCAGCAAATCTTTATGGATGAGTCATTATAACCAAATCGTTATGAGCAAATCGTTGTTTCACTTGTTGAGTCGATATGGTGAACGATTCGTTGTTTAATGTATCGAATCGTTACGACGACCAAGTCGTTATGTAACTTAATGAATCGTTACAGTGACTGAGTCGTTGTGTAACTTATCGAATCGTTATGAGACTTAATGAGTCGTTGTGAAACCGAAATCGTTGTGAGAGCAAATCATTGTTCTCACTTAAGAAATCATTGCGATAACCAAATCATTATGAGCTAGGAATCGATGTGCACACTTATCGAATCGTTACGAGAGCAAATCGTTGCAATCTTTTAGCGAGTCGTTATGAGAAATCGTTGCGAAGCGAATCGTTGCGATCTCTTAGCGAATCGTTATGAGATAGACTTCAATAGAATAGCGATGACTTATGAAATCGTTATAGAAACAAAATTAATGTAAATGAGGAAATCGTTATGATTCTACTGAAATCGTTACACTTCACAGGGAGTCGATATGTACTTAGAAAAATTATATGCCCTGAACATTAATTACTAGTATGAAGAATACTTACCACTTTAGCTTGTTTTTCTTTGTTAGATTTCATGTGCTCAAATCTCAGAGAAAATATGTTAGAAAAGCACATTGTCTTAGTTTTGTTAATCACCAAAATAGATATGTAATTCATTTAAATTACATGGGGAAAATCTGATCATCAAAAGCCATGGTAGCAACTTGGTCGGATGAAGACCAAAGTGAAGATGAAGAAGAGAACTCCTCAAGTTCTGTAAATGAGGAGTTATGCTTTATGGCCAACAGTAGTGATGGAAAGGTAAGTCCTTTTGAATAATATACTGTTGAAGATTGGCAAGATGCATATGGTTGAAAAATATTCTGAAATAAGAAAAGAAAATAAATATTTGAAAAAGAAAATTGAAAATTTCATGCATGATACTTCCTTAAATAGAATAATTTCTGAACTGGAAAATGAAATATCTGAACTTAATGAAGAAAAGGAAGACATTCTGAATGAAATTGATGAATTTAAAATTGCATCTCAAAATGCCAACAATGATTTTGAAAAGCTTTCTAAAAGAATGGAATTGCAACAAAAAGAAAAGCAACAAGCTATTGATGAAATTTAGAAACTTAAGAAGTTGTTGGGTGAAAAGGAACAAGTGATAAAAAACTTCACAAATGGAAAAGAAAATCTTGATGCATTGTTAGGACTTAGAATGAATGCTGAAAAACATGGACTAGGTTTCACCACAGAAAAATCATTGAAGAATAAATCTGGTGAAAAGAAAGAAAAATCTTC
Source organism: Colocasia esculenta (assembly GCA_014218235.1). Classification (NCBI taxonomy): domain Eukaryota; kingdom Viridiplantae; phylum Streptophyta; class Magnoliopsida; order Alismatales; family Araceae; genus Colocasia; species Colocasia esculenta. The sequence continues at coordinate 64,774,476 of CM024765.1, read as the reverse complement.
AAAAATTCCTTTGATAAAATTTGTCAAAAGTACTAGTCTAGAAAATAAAAATAAACAAGTGTCAAAGAAAACAACTGAAATAATCAAAAACCAAAGTGAAAAGAATGTTTCCAATCAAAAGAAACAAAATAAGTCGACACACATTGATGTTAGGTCGACACCAGATAACCACAAGTTGAAAACCTACCCGTTTCTAAACAACAAAAAGATGTTTCACAAAAATTTAAATAAAAATATGAAAAATCATAAAAACACAAAAACAAACTTTCATGATGATTATTGGAGATCCAAGACATCATATCAATCTAATTGGATTAATTCTTGGAATCAATGGTATCATAATCCTCATTGGTACCATTCATAATCTTTTTATCCAAAATTTCCAAGATATCAATAGAATTCTTAGTTTGAATTTCCATACATGAACAATCATACCAAAATACATAATTTCCATGCTTATGAAAGGAAAAACACTGGTATTTTCATTCAAAATCAGAATCTTAAAATGCCAAAAAGGGAAATCATTGCTGAAACAAAACAAAAACCAAAAACAACTCAAATATGGATCAGAAAAGATTTCTTGTTTTTGCTCAAACAAACTGATGGTCCCAACAATGTTTGGGTAACAAAATCTTTTCTTCTCTGATCTGATTTATGCAGGAAGGTCGTGCACCCAGCTCCAATGTGTGGTTTCTTGATAGTGGGTGTTCACGACACATGACAGGAGATAGAACAAAATTTTCATTTTTGATTGAAAAGGAAGGAGGATCTGTCACATTTGGAGGTAAAAATAAAGGGAAAATCATTGGATCTAGAAAGGTTGGTAAATCCTCCTCAAACTCAATTGAAAATGTTCTGTTAGTTGATGGTTTAGAGTACAATTTTTGAGTATAAGCCAATTGTGTGACAAAGGTCACAAGGTTGTTTTTGAATCTCATTTCTGAAAAATAATTGATTCTTTAACTAAAAAAATAAAATTCTTTGGTAAAAGAGAAAACAATGTCTACATGATCAATCTTGATAAAAACTTTGCTGAAAACATTTGTTTGGTGGCAAATAAAAATGAAATTGCATGGACATGGCACAAGAGACATGGTCATGCAAGTTTCAACACAATAAATAAACTCTTAAGGCTAAATCTGGTTAAAGGACTTCCTGAATCCTTTCCAAATGTTGAAAATCAACTTTGTGGGATATGTGCTCAAGGAAAACAAACCAGAACATCTTTTAAAATTTTCAATGATATACTCACTTCTAAGCCACTAGAATTACTTTATATGGACCTTTTTAGGCCAACAAGAATTCTTAGTCTTAGTGGTAAAAGATATGGATATGACATCATTGATGATTTTACTAGATATACTTGGGTCATCTTTCTATCCCACAAAAGTGATACTTGTTTAGAATTCAAGAATTTCTACACCCCTGCCTTAATGGGTTTTTCATATAAAATCAAATCCATTTTGACTGATCATGGGGGAGAATTTGAGAACAAAGTTTTTCTGATTTATGTGCTGAACTGAACATTTTCCACAGGTTCTCTCCTCCAAGAACTCTAGAACAAAATGGAGTTGTGGAAAGAAAGAATAGAACCCTTATGGAAATGGCTAGATCCATGCTTTTGGAAAGTAAATTGCCCAAATCCTTCTGGGCTAAAGCTGTAAACACAGCAAATCACATCCTGAGCATTGGTCAGACCAAAATTCAGAAAAAACCCCTATGAACTTTTGAAAAATAAAAAGCCAACTCTGTCTTATTTTAAAACCTTTGGTTGCAAATGTTTTGTACATAACAACAATAAAAAAAATCTTGATAAATTTGATGCCAAAAGTCATGAAGCCATTTTTCTTGGCTATTCAAAAATTTCTAGAGCTTATAGAGTTTACATTCTCAAGAATAAAAATGTGGAAGAATCTCCACATGTAGTTTTTGATGAAAACTCATATCAAACTGGTGACTCTACATCTTGCAGGGTTCCTCAAAATAATGAAGACGATGACTTCGTTGTCGAATCTTCACCAACTGCTGAAGAGGATGAAGATCCATTTGAAAATCTGGACAATCAATCACCTACCACAAGTGGTTCAGGTAATATTGTTCCAGAATTGAATGCATCCCAAGAGGTAATTCCTGAAAACAGATTTTTAAGAGATCATCCAATTGAGAATGTAGTTGGTAATGTGCATGATAGAGTTAGAACTAGATCATCTTTTCTGAATGCAATAAATGAAGACCCACTAGCACTAATTTCCTAAATTGAACCCAAGTCAATTGATGAAGCTCTAACTAGTGAGGATTGGATCAATGCAATGCATGATGAACTTCATCAATTTGACAGAAATCAAGTGTGGGAATTAGTACCTAGACCTAGTGACCAACCTGTTATTGGTACTAGATGGGTGTTCAGAAATAAATTGAATGAAAATGGACAGGTTGTCAAAGGGGTACAATCAGGAGTTTGGAATTGATTTTGAAGAATCATATGCCCCTGTAGCTAGACTAGAAGCTGTGAGAATATTTCTTGCTTTTGCATCATCCCTAAAATTTAAAGTTTATCAAATGGATGTGAAGAGTGCTTTCTTGAATGGATACATCAAAGAAAATGTTTTTGTAGAACAACCTTCCAAATTTGAAAATAAAAAATATCCTGATCATGCTTTCAAACTCAATAAGGCTCTTTATGGTGTTAAGCAAGCTCCAAGAGCTTGGTATGACCCTTTGAGCTCATTTTTATTGAATAAAGGTTACGCAAGAGGTGATGTAGACCAAACCTTGTTTACAAGAATTGTCAATAATCAAATCATTGCTGTCTAAATCTATGTTGATGACATAATTTTTGGGTCTACAAATAAAGAACTGTGTACTGAATTTGCTGATCACTTGAAAACTGAATTTGAAATGAGTTTGATCGAAGACTTACAATTCTTTTTGGGATTGCAGGTACATCAAACTAGTGAAGGGATTTTTATAAGTCAAACAAAGTATGTGAAAGAACTTCTGAAAAGGTTTGACTTTCAGCACCTCAAGCATTCAAGCACACCAATGGCAATAAATGTAAGACTAGAGGAAGATTCATTTTCCAAAAAGCAACATTCAGTAGCTCTATCCACTGTAGAGGCTGAATATGTTGTGGCTGGTTGTTGTGGCGCTCAAGTTCTTTGGGTGAAACATCAGCTCCTAGACTATAATCACAAATTGGGTTGTATTCCTATTTTGTGTGATAACACTAGTGCTATTAATTTGTTTAAAAACCCAATTCAGCATTCACGAACAAAGCATATTGAAATAAGGCACCATTTTCTAAGGGATGAGGTCGCTAAGAAATCTTTTGAACTTCACTTCATTGAAACTGAAAAACAAATTGTAGATATTTTCACTAAGCCTCTTCCAGAAAACAAATTCTCATCTTTAAGAAGAGAGCTTGGTTTGTATAAATTTCCACATTCTTGATATCTTCTATCTCTTTTTGCAAATAAAAGTCTTCATGTTCTTGCAAATAATTTCTTCACTCTCACATTGTATTGACATTCTTGGTATATCAAATGGTGATTTGAAGAAAGACAAGTTAGGCTTGTCTGGACACTTTCACTATGCATGAGTATATGTCTCCGCCAAGTATCAAGAGTCTTGTATGCAATTATTGAGGGGGAGTCTCTGTCTTTCAATAAAACATTCTTGTTCATTCTATTTTCACTTCATTCCATTCCTATTTCTTCAATAATCCTCATGTTCACCTTGTGAGGGGGAGATACATGAAAGGGGGAGTCATTGTCACATTCCTTGACCTTACTTGTCTATCTTGAACCCCAAACTCATCAGAATTTTTTGAGTCCTTGTGCTATTTTCTTATGAGAGAATTAAGACATTGAAACTAAACTCATTGTGCATTTACTTTAATTTCAAAGACTCATTATCATTTCAAGGTTAAGCAATCTTAATACTGAATGTCTTTAAAATGACTTGCAAAATACCTGTAGACACATGAGTGGCTTTAATATTTACAATGTGCATGTTTAAGCTTCATTTTTACCACATGTTAAGAATATTCTTTCTAAATTCATAGTCATGACTTTTTTGGTCAAAGCAAACATATTCCTGCGAAACATCAAAAGAAAATTATCAACAATCTGGAAAGATACAAACAGAGCAATGCAAATTCTTGAACCACTGAGTAACCGGGCCATTTCACCTAAAAAGTGATTTGTTTCGCGTCAAAAAGTGGAAATCAAAGTTTTCAACTCTGTATAAGATAATGAAAGTTAAACCACTGAGTAATCAGAAGGTCTTGCATCTGATCAATGTGATCTCTTGCACTGAAAAGTGAGATTTAACTAATTTATTCTTGTATTCTTTCCCAGTTAAAAATGAAAGAAAATCAAATTGACAGGATGGAAAAGCTTAAGATCTTAATAAAGTTCATGTATACTGAGTTTAGACATATTATTCTACATTGTGCTAAAATTAAAGCTCCTAACATCCTTGTTAAATACTTTTGCTCACTCATATAGGTCACTTCACTTCACATTTGCATCTTTATTTTAACTACATTCAGATCATTATATCTTGCTATACCTTGTGTTGAGTGTGTCTTTATGATTAAACTTTACTGCACAATACCAAACACACAATAACTTCTCTCATATGTCAATATCACTTTTCCTCACTTATTTTGATCATTCCTGAACCTTCATTTCTACAACTGCATTTCTTGATCTCCTACCATTCTTTGTTTCTCTCTCTTATCTATCTTTTTGATGCTGTCAAAAAGGGGGAGAAAGCTCTTTAATGGGGAGAAAGTTTCTTATGGGAGAAAGTTCAAAGGGTGAATATGGTCAAGGGGAGTTATTGCAGTCAAGGGAGTTAGGCTATTGGGAGATTGTGCATATATTTTGTCATCATCAAAAAGGGGGAGAATGTTGGGTTGAGTGTGTTTTGGAATTTTCTAAAGTTGTATTTAATGATGACCAATGAACATCACTCATACCTTGATTTTGATGATGACATATTGAACATGTTATACATTTATACATATCACAACAATGCTTAAACAATATGTTTTTGATGTTTAATATCTCACATTTTAATGATAATATCTTGTATTAATGGTTTACACTTTATACTTTCAGGTTTAAACAAATTTGTCACAGTGGTGTCGACACAGTCCACCTGTGTGTCGACACTGGCTGACTGTCCCAGAAGCATGTTCTGAGAGAAGCAACCAGTGGTGTTGACACAGTCCACCTGTGTGTCGACACTAGATGACTGTCCTAAGAAGCACTCAGAACAGTTAAAGCCAGTGGTGTCGACACAGTCTGCCTATGTGTTGACACACTTCGACTGAAGCTCAAAAATAGGAATTTTTCTAGACACGTGGTTGTTTAGGAATCAAGGGATTTGACCTAGATTTCCGTGCCCATGCACCTAAGGCACCTTATGGACATATGGGGCTATAAATACCCATGATCCTCATACCCCAAAGGCAACCAAGCCCATACAACTCCCAGAAAAGTTTTTGGCGGCAAAAGGGTCTCTTCCAGGTCTTGCTCCATCTCCAGAAGCTGCAGGCCATCCTTTCCAGAGGAAGGACGTGGGAGTCAAGGCCAATCTCTGGAGAGAAGTTTGATGTGCTGAGAAAGGGAGCAGATCCAACTGAAGAGCAGCATCAGAAGAAGAATCTCTAGCAATTCAGATGCCATTAAAGTAGAGTATCACCAATTGAAGAGAATCTCCATCGAACTCCATCAAGGCTCTTCAATTCAAGCGTCTGCAAGACTTCTTCACCAAAGAACATCCTATTTACATTTATTTTACTCATTTCTCGCAGTGTTCTTCTCACTTTCGTCTGTGAGATCTGTGCATGAAGTTTTGTGCAGATTTCTATGTACGATTAAGTCTGTGAATCAAATCATTGCTAGAGGATCTGATTTCTTTTGTCTTTGATCTAGCTCTAGTTTGTGAGCCATTGAACTCTTGTTTGTGAGTCATCGCACTCACTGTGTGTTTTGAGCCGTCGTGCTCAATTTGGAGTCATTGTGCTCCTGTTGTGGTTTGAGCCGTTGTGCTCAGTTTTTGGAGTCGTTGTGCTCTAGGTGTGTGTTTGAGCCGTCGAGCTCAAGGGTGTTTGGAGTCGTCGTGCTCTGGTGTGAGTTGTACTCTTTTGAGTAGTGGAGCCTCATTGTGTGAGGGGTGGATGTAGGAATCAATGGTGTGATTTCCAAACCACCTAAAAATCCTGTGTGCAATGGTTTGATCTGCTTGTTTGTGCTAGATGCTTGCATAGGATTTTGCTTTCTCACTAAGTGTTTAATTGCTTCACACATCATCTACACACACCCACACTTCAGATCAGTAAATTGTTTGTCTGAATTGATCTCTGATTCGAAGTAATTTTGAATTGCTTAAGCTTCCGCAGTAATTGATGTCAGATCTATTCAACCCCCCCTTCTAGATCTGATCCATCCACCTATTCGATCCTACATTGTACAGTGGCGAGGTAACGGTGGCAATGGTGGGCGTGGTTGAGGTAGGTGTGGCGTGAGAAATAGCCAAGAGTTGGCCTACTTCATGCTCATCATCGTTGGCCCAAGAGGCTGCAGGTGGTGGATGGTGGATGACGGGGTTGACTTGAGCGGGTGGAGGAGGTGGTGGAGCAGGTTGGGGGTTCGGAGTGGGTTGGTGCTGCGGCATAGGATTGCAAATTATGCTGAGCTCATTTTCTGGTTGTTGTGGCTGTTGTGGCTGCTGTTGTTGTTGTTGCTGCTGTTGGAATGGTTGGAACTACTGTTGTTGCTGCTAGAATGGTTGTTGTTGCTGTGGCTACTGTCGCCTTTGCTGCTGCTGTTGCTGCCTCTGCCCCTGTTGGTCCCTCAATGTCTAAATTAGCCTCTTCATTTCAGCCCAATCAATTTGATTTTGCTCGTGGAGGTCATATATGATATCCCTGAATTGGAAGCAATCCGACACATTGTGGCCCGGATGATGGTGGTACACACAATACTTTGTCTGATCCACTGCCATGTCCCAATTTGCCTTCTCGGGAGGTAATCTAAGGGCATTAAGGGACATAAGGGCTGCAAAAATGTAACGACCCAGAATCCGCATTACCAGTAACAACCAGTAATCCGAATTCTGACCCGCTAACCCACGAGACAAGCTCGGAAGGGTAGGAAGTGAAAGTCCGAGGAGACTATATGTAAGAAGATACACACCATGCAAAGCAGTAAAATTCCACTATAACATAATATATACAACCTCAGAGTCTGAGACAAAGTACAGAGTACAGAAGTACAACAAAAAGGTACAACTCACTGCAGCTAGGGAGCACCAACAACGGAGTGGCTAGACTCGCCTGGAACGGGAGTCGACGAAGACCCACCTGAAAGGGAAGGGAGTGAGTCTCAAGAAAAGAGACCCATTAGGGAAAGTAACCCCACCGGCAACTAAACTAAAGTGCGGAAAGTAAAACTGAAAGTAAGTACACGTCGCACCACAACACAAAACTGTAAACCACGCGGCTCAGTAACACACACTCACACACACAACAAGTAGGACTCAGCTAGGGTCTGTGGCTCGGCGTCCCGTCACCACAGAGGCTCTCAACCCCAGCCACGTGTGCACACTACAGACGCTCTCTCTCGTGTCTGGTCCACGACCGATTTTTCCCCTACGCTTGACCCTAGCGGTAGAGAAGGGGCTCCACGGAGACCGGCTCAAAACACCAAAAAGGAGTACGCACAGGACAGAGTCGCACTCGGTGTCCTGGCTCACTAGCGGAGGACAACCAACACGTAGTCGTCTAGACGGAGTCGCACCCATGCCTAGGTAACACAACAGAAACGGGTACACGGTAACGCAACGCGCGTACAACAGACGGAACACACTCAACGTCTGAAACCCCGTATAGTAGTAAACACCTCGTGCACAAACAACTACTCTATGCCAGGCGGGGAGTCACACTCTAAGCTGGCCCACATGTGCTATTAGGGCGGACATCACATGTCAATCGCCTCTAATCACACAACTTAAGTCTGCTGGGATACAGGAGATAAACGGCCACATCGATTGCCGCCAATCAGAGATAAACGGCAGCCCCTATGCCGTCAACAATAACTAAACGGCAATCGACCTTGTCGTTTTAAATCACCGCTGAAGATCTCAACGTCAACAGATGTGGACGTTGATATCTTCAGTCCCCATACCCAGAACTGAACCGAATCAGTCCCATGGGCAGAAACACTAAATAACATTCTGACTGATGGAGGGAAACACACCTCTCATCAATCCACATTATCAGAACATCATAATTAGACAAACTAACACCTAGATTATCCAAACCACCCTCAATTCCGGCATGATAAACCCAACCCTAAACCATGATTTGCACATCAATTCAATTAATTGGACATGCTGGTTTGCTGGGGAAGGTTATAGGGGTTAAGTCCCTACCTCAGAATGCCTAAGAATCCCCAAACAGCCACCAATCGCGCCGGATTCCCCCGAAGACTCCGCGCGAATCGCACCAAAACCACGCTTTTCCCGCCCGATCTAGCAACGCCACACGATCCAGGGGCTTCCCACGAGCTCAAATCACTCAACAGAAGCTGCAGGAATCAAGAAAGGCAAATGTGGAAGAAGGGAGAGGAAAGGAGAAGAAGAAGCTCTGCTCTCGGGCTGCCCTATTTCAACAGGACTGGTTAGTCGACGTCAACACCTCTGGCCGCCAACTGAACCGCCTACAGACTGACGTCCAGATCACATGTCGTTGAGTTCAATCTCAAACGTCCACATCGCTGGACGCTGACTCTGACTTAACGGCAAGCCCTGGCCGTCAACCCCAAGTCAACGACAATGGTCTTGTCGTCGACCACACAGAACCACTACAGACCCAATAAGGATCCACTAAAGACCCGAGACCTTACAAAAAATGTCGGCTAGACTCTCAGGAAGGGGAGGGTATTGAGCTCTTTTGGGTCCATTTGGCTTCCTAGGAGCATAGCCGTTTTGGGGTGGAGGGACCTGATTATATTGGCGTGTGGTCTGTTGGGGGTTTTCAGTTTGAGGAGGGGTGGCTGCTTGTTGTTCCATGGCTGCTGAGGTTGCTGATTGAATGACGACCTACTACCTGAGGCCCTGAGATATTGACTGCACCTACTTCTCATTGGTTTGGACCCCTTCGGTGATAGGACCTTGTGGCTTCTTAGGATATCGGGACTTCAGGGTTTCAAACATAGAGTGGATGGGCGAGTCCTTAAGTTGGGTCTGGATGAAACGGGCACAACTGTAAAGCTGGTGCATGGAGGTGATGTCATTCATGGCTAAAATGGCACGGTAGGTTGGTGTGGCTTTGGCAATTATCAACTTAACCTTCTCCTCCTCAGGCATTAGGCAGCGGACCTTCGCAGCTAGGGCGCGCCACTGGTCAGCATAGACCGTAAATTCCTCATCGAGCTTCATCTTTTCAACCACTAAATCAACAAAAGAATACTCAGGTCCGACCCAATCTTGAAACTGCTGCAGGAATCTCTCTTGGACAATTTGGAAATCCTCTGCTTCCTCGGGGGGCAAAGAGTAAAACCACTCGAGGGCCGACCCATCCAATGACTTACGAAACAAGTACGCCATAAGGTGGCGGTCGCACTTGTGCGGAGCTGATTCATACACAAAATCTTTCAGATGCACATAGGGGTCGCCTACCCAGAATATCATCGGTAGACAGGGAGTTCCGACTGAGGTGGGACCCAGAGGTGTTGAAAGGAAGGAAGGGAAATTTTGGCGGCCTTCCGTGGGTCCAATTGTCTCCGGAGGTCATGAAGTTCCCTCTTCATAGACGTCCACTCCGCAAGGAAGTCGAAGGGGGATGCGGCGTGGTGAGTGGGAACGAGGGAGCGGGATTGCTCCAAGGAGTAGGACCTCTCACGGGGAAAGGAAGCATGATCGGCCTGATAGAATGAGGAGATTGGAGGGGATTTGGGCCAAACCTCCCGTGCCGAAAGGTAGCTGGGCTCAAAAAAGTGAATAGCCCACGGACGCAAGGGAGTAGGATCCGCCATAGTGGAAGGGACATGCAGCGCAGAGGCAGCAGGGGCAGAGGCGGCCGCCTGTTCTGAATAGAGATGGCGGAGATAAGGGACGCTTGCCTTGGCAGCGGCCAGAAACTCCCGAACTTGGTCTGGGCTCATTGTGGGAGGAGTTGACTGAATTAGCATGCGGGTCATCCGCCCCAGAAGGAGAAGGAGGCGAGACTGACCATCAATGACGGTAGGGGGCTGGACATGCCCCGAGGAGTGGCGCGGAAGGTTGGGCCACCTCTAAGAAGCCCAATGGGAAAAGAGTCACCGGTAAGGACATGGAAGTGATCCATACCGAACAAGGGATTGTGATATATAGTACAATAGTTGGAGGGGACTGACTCGAGAACCCTAGACAATGACGCATACACAACCCTAAGCAGTTAGGGGAGACGACACATTACCAAACAATCCCCTAGACTCTAACACAACAAGAAAGGACTGTAAGATAAGAAGGGGTTCACCCAACAAGCACTCAAGTTATCATGATTACCATCCAAAATTTTAGGGTTCACACTAACTTTAATGGATGATATGAAATTGCACTCGATCAAATGGGACCTAATGGGTATGAACTCAAATACTCCGGTGACACTAAGGGGACACACACTCACGCGTAAGACGGCCTGAACTATGGGGTACGACGGGTACAACCAGCCCGGCAAACCGCAACATGTGTACGACCATGGGGACTTATGGAGGCCCTCGGTAGGAGGCCCTGGTCAGCCTACGAGTGCTCGCAGGTGAGAGGGTCTACTCTACCAAGGAGGAAAATCTAAACTACACAAGACAGAAGTGTATGCATGAACCTAGGTGCACCGAGGTGCATGCAATGTCCAACCTAAACTAACAAACAGTAACTGACAGGCCTCGACTGAGGTCATGACGACTAGATCTGTCGTGACCTTATCGCGATGGGAAACCCGGCCACGATAAGAACAGAGTGCAGAGACCTATAGCTACACGCAAACAAAGAGCAAACAGGCTAGCCTAAAGCACAATACAAGCATGGAGTAAAGTAAACTATACCGTAAGACTCCCTAAGCAAGCAGAAACGGATGGATGGATGGAAAATAGTAACATACAAAACATACCTTAGGACGCGTCCCATGCCCACGGCACGACAGTGTCACGACAGTACGACCCGTCGCGATAAAACCCGAAAGCAAACAGTGAAAATAAAAGGAAAATCCGAACCCTAGCAGGATTCTAAAAAACAGGAACACGAATATACATGGCAACATAGCATGAAGAAGACATGGAAGCACTCTCAGTGAAGCAACAATGTAAAGGGGAGAGGCAGAACACGTACCTGAAGTCGCGTCCCACTTTTGGGACCCAATAGCGTCGCGACAACGTGATCCGTCGCATCAACAACTGAGAGCAGAAATCAGATAAAAACACATAAATACACCCAGCAGGGTTCTACAAAGCACATAAACACATCATGATGGCAGGCAAACAAACAAAGTCGACGAGGCTAGCCATGAAGGTCCCACCGTGATCGCCAAAAGGTGTAATCACGGGGTTGTGCACCCCTTGAGACACACAACATGTTATTTTTAAGAACTTAAAATATGTAGCATAGATTAAAAAAGAAGTGTGATCGCCACCTAACAAGTTGCCAGAGTATGAAAGAAGCTAGGCTAACGTTGCTAGGAAAGGGGGTGAGAACAAGGCACTTACTGGTGACGGATCTCCCCATCGCGATGAAGCTGATGTCGCGATGCCCGACCAGGGCGCGTTCTAATGTCGCGACCCTCGTGCCTACCGCGTTCTCTACAACGTGGGAGAATTTTGGTGTGGACCTTCTTCCTATCCTCTGGCTGGCCAGAGGACAAGAGCCCCTTGTCAAATGATGCTTATGTACCTGCCAAGATGAAGAAAACAACAAAATAAACCCTGTTAAACCATATTTAAGTGTAGTATCTACCTAAAAATGAACGGAAAAGGAAGAGCATGGAGGGAAAGAACCTGGGGGTGGCTTTTAAACCCCTTGGGTGATGTAAAACGTGGGAAAGAAAAGGAAAATGCGTTCCTATCTAAGAAAGTAAACAACATGCATGAAGAGAAAAATGAGAGGAAGAAGGGAAGAAGGAGCCCCAATAGGGCGACTCCCTGGCTGCTGTGTAATGTGCTTGGTCGCTGGAGAAGCCTCAGAAGTCGCCTCCTCCTCCACCAAGCTCCATGGATGAAGAATGTGCCATCTCTTAGAGAAGAGGATAAGAGGAAAAGTGGTGGAATGGATGAGCCACGAGCTAAGTGTAAGGTCTGGTGAGATTTCGGCAGCACTTCGTGGAAAAAACGGGGCTCCCCTTCCTCTGAAGAAGAAGCCTCCCTTATATAGAGAATGGGAGATATTATCCCATCCATGGGAGATAATGACCCAAATAATGAGATAAATGCCAAGTAAATCTATAGGGGAGAGTCCAAGGATGGCCCCAAGGTGCCCTAGAACCCCAAACTGCACATGAATGGTTGGGAGGTTGCATGGAGATAAGGATAATGCCATTGGAAGATAAGTAGGAGGTTGTTGCGGAGGCCAACGCACGCGATTATTGACGGGACGGATCGTAGGGGCGCGACAAGGATAGTCGTGACGACCATGATGGTCGCGACCCTAAGGGCACGTGCATGGAAATGCATGGGCTGTCGCGACGGCTAAGCTGGGCGCGATAAGGCTAACGCGGCGCCACGACCCGTCGTGTTTAAGGAAAATTGATTATTCTTAAAAATTGGCCAATCATGTGGGGGAATAATGAGGAATTAACGCTCATGGACTCTTTGAAAAAAAGAGGTAATGGATGGGATAAAATGAACTTGGGCTTCTTAATGGGCTCAAACAAGGTTAAGAGATGGGCTCAAAGTGAGTGACCAACTTGGGGCTTATTAAGGGAACAAGAAATGTGGTTCGACTTATGGGCCAGAATCGGGTGTCTACAGATCCCTTAGTACTTTTCCCCACATGTCTCTGAAGAAACAAGTGGCTTAAGTGATTGGACCTTTCCCATTTTTTCAAAATGAGTCTTCTGTTCCTGAGTACTTTTAGCTGTAATATCAATAGGCTTATCCTCACCCAATGCTAATTCAAGTCCTTACACCCTAATGCAAACATGACCCTTTGTTTCTATTTATCAAGATTTGTCCCATTAAGATACGGTCCTTGACCACTGAAAGGGGCAAACAATGGAGAAGAACCTGAAAATAACCAAATGCTCACATATAAATGATGACTGAATGACAAGTTTTGAAACAGTGAACTGAAATAAAGCAATTTTAACAACTTAATGAATTACTTTGACAGATTGTTCTGATGCATCATTATAACTCCTTCTTTGGGCGGTAATTACAGCTTGCTAGTGGACAACCTCCCCAAGAAAATTACTTAAGTGATAGAACTAAAATTTATATACAATTTTATGTAAAGAGAGAGTACCTTTGGGTACATACTCTCAATAGTCGCCATGCACACATATTCTATTCTACCCTATTCATGGCATGAAAATAAAACACTCCTTTGGGAGTTAAATTTCACCTTCAAGCCAAGAACACAAGGTTCTGATATCATTCTAATATCTTAATGAGGATACTTCATTGTTCTCCATACATAAGGTCACTTTGGTGATCTACTTACACATTTTGAATGCAAAAATATCCTCCCCTACAATTAAACTGATAGCAAACCATAATGCTCATCATTGATGCTATTAAGCTTAAAAAGGTTAATTTAAACTCCAGGGAACTTCATGGTACAACCTGTTTGTCGCCCATGAGGGGATCCATGGTCAGAGGAGACTTACAGAGGCCTTGGTCGATGAATCCCTAGTATGGCAGAAAGAATATCTGAGGGAGAGTTGATCCAAGCCAAGAATGGGCTTCCTATACTAATAAGCGTGAAGAAAGCATAAGGTGAGAGCAAACATTTTATCAATCTTCATGATTAGTTCCACTTTGGTGGTCAACCTAACCATTTAGAAATAAAAAATTCCCACCAAACCTTATAGTAGCATCAATGTAACACTTAATATGAGCAAAAGGACATGTGTACAATAAATATTGCAATATGAAATTAGAGATATTCATGCATAAATAGAACTTTAAGCAGGTCATAACTCAAAAGAATTATCTCTAATGAATATTGCAACAATTATCAGTCCATAAACAAGCTTTATTCATGCTAAAACTAAATTAAAAGGGGTTAAAAACACAAGTTTAAGCATGCTGTTATATTAATATCCTTTTTGTTTGCAGAAATAACCACAGAATTACAAACATATCCTTTTATTTTATTCTTGTATCCAAATTGTTTATAGAATAGCACTTGTATCCTTTAATAGCCATTAATGTGCCCAAGATAGTCCAAAAGGATAAGCCTAAGATCCAAAACCTAATGGATCCTGGTAAGGATACCTACTAATGGATATTAAAGGATAAAGGACGAAAATAACCTCTAAATAAACAATTTTAAAGCTTATTGAATACAAATAAAAATAAGAATACTTCTGGGTATTAAAGTGCAAAACATATTCTGATCCAAACTTAAAAGGATCTCTAATAGAACCAAACCGGATCCAAATTTGAGTCCTAAATGGTTTCAGAATTCGGATCGTAATGGATTTAGAATAAACCCAATATCCATGTCCATACCTAAATCTGAAACCCTAAAGAAAAACCAAAATCAGATCCATTACTTCACAGAAGGGGCATCATTATAATTCTTAAAACTTTGGGGTAAGGGGGGTAACCCCCCCCCCCCCCCCATCTTCTTCCTCAATCGCGATTTTGCTCAAACCCTAAAACCGCAGCCGTCACTAGGGTGGCTACAGTAGGGAAGGGGCCGGAGGCCCCCCTACCTCCCTTGTAGCCAGAGACAACACCGGCGGCGTTGTTCTGTGGGGGAAGGTCTGCCGCCGCCCAGAACCCCTTTTTGTGTTGAATCTCTCAGACGGGCACAAGCCCATCCTAATAGTGGTGGGAAAGAGGGAAACTGTAGTGACCCTAGATACTTATGCCCAATAAGGCTCCATATCCAGACCCACCTCCCGCAAATGGACCGAAGTCTCACAAGGGATAGGTCACACAAGTGTCCAGTAAGAATATAAAAAGACAACCACAAGAGTATAATATACAAGAAAGTACATATATTTATACTCATTTACCACAATTTATATTGTCCCAATACATTATTACATGTTCAAGAGAAAAGTACAACTACCTGGGACATGCCCCGAGGGAGCAAAGCTCACATAACTACAACTACAACTCAACTGCTGGTGGTACAAGTCTGCCACAACGTTGCCACAAGACAAACACACAGCTAACACCTGAAAAGAACTATAAGGGAGTGAGCCTCAACAAGTCACAGGCTCAGCATGGACCTTCTAAAAACAACAACAAACCAGTACCACACCACAAGAATCGAGACCTCAACCCCCAAGGTCTCACTGGCAACACTAACAAGAACACTACTTGAGTAAAAACGTGCTAGCAATTAACATAAATAAACAACATTTAAACATAAACTCACTAACCAACACTGCTCACAGAAAAATAAAGGAAACAACAGGACTAGTGTAGAAACACCAGTCCACCACAGTAACCAACGAGTAACCACAAGCCACACAGGCCAACCACCAATGAATGGTAACAGGACTGGTAACCAAGGGCCAGTCCACCACAGACTGAAATAATCAAACATCATGGAGAACTACCCATAAATTGGTAAAACTACGACAAGTGGAAAGTCACACGACACAACCTCCACGGAGCACAACACCACCACACAACCTGAAACACCAGCACACAATGTGCCACAACAACCAACTATCCATGAAGGGTACATGCACCTGAAACCACTAGGTACCACAAGAACTACCTCTCAATCTCACAATCAAGGATGAAAGGTCCAATTGCCACTCCATAACCACACTGTAAAGCCAAAGAACTGTGAAGACCAACCAACACCACACCTGTAGACCACACAACTACAGGCCCTTGCCTGGCACCTTTAGAGACTCTGGTCTGAGCTCCTTAAAGTGAGGCACTGGAAAACAAAGGACTAGATGGGGCCCAGTATGTCTACTGATATCCGTACCCGCAACCACGAGCACACTACAAGTGATCAAACACAAACCACAACTCACAAGACACTGTCCCACTGTCGTCTTTCCCTCAGCCGGACGTACAACTCAAACACAGGAGTGAGAGTGTCCAGGAAGACGACACAGACCTCTATGGCACACAGTATCGGGACACGCCCCGAGCACAATGTGTCTGGCTCACAGTGAACCTGGGGTACCCAACTGAAGAGGCATTCCGGAATAGGTGCTGGACCACCAAGATCGGCAAACACACAAACCATGCCGATCACTTACAAACTTATCCCTTTAATCCACAATAAATCACATTATAACCTTGCTTGTCATTGGTAATCATATGACCTCCATAGCAACCACATATCATAATACACATAAACCACTTAACATTAAAACAATAACATAATTAACATAACTAAGCATGATTAATATAAACATAATCTAGTCTACTTATCTTAAGACATGTTTTACTAACATTAATCAACTTAAATACCATAACAACACACTAGAAAACTAGGGCTAGGTCAACACAAGACCCTCACTACCCAACCACCATAGTGCACATTCTGGAAGTTAAAACGTGATAGACACAGACGTCGCCTCTCCAAATCGCGACAACCCCACCGGTCACGTCAACAAGATGAATGTGATAAGGCCTAATGTCGCAACATGAACGTGACGGCCCGATACGTCACCTGCAAGCCAAGCGACCCAGTCAAACCCAAACCACGACAGTTCGACACGTCGCCACCAAGCCAATTGATTACTGAACCACATGAATGTGGCGGGACAACCCGACCCCTTCCCACCAATCGATAGAGAAAACTCATGAACGTGACGACTCATAGCGTGGCCTTCAAACCAATCAGATGCATGAATACAACGGATGCATTCGACGTGTTCATACCAATCGATATGAACCCATCAATCAAAAGTGAAACGCGACAGAATAGTTCGTTGCGTTCATTAAGAACGCGACGGGTCAAACCGTCACCTTCACAGACAAAAATGCTGGACCTCCTTCCTTCTAGGAAGCCATTCCACAAAGCAATTAAACCAACTATAATTCATTAAAACATAAGATATGTCATCACTCACTGTCCTAGCATGATTTTCAAAACTCCAAAACATTCAAAGCAAATTAAAACACAAAGGAAGTCTCCCTACCAACTCGAAAAGTACGAATAATGCGAAGAATGCCATATCTTCGGCGTATCCACACTCCAAACACCCTCCTCACGTGGAACCCAAGCCAGACCAGCCACCTGGAAGTCAAAACGCCAAGAATCTCCGTAAAACCTCATCCCCTCAGCCAGATAGAGCCACCGCTGCTGTGTCTGGCCCGACACCACTACGATTCTAAATCACGACGGAGGTAGTCATTGCATTTAAAAGAGCTTAAATGCACCCGTCCTGACCGTTGCCAATCGAAACCAAATGCCAAAAAGGCAGTTCGAAGAATGCGATGCAGGCAACCGTCGCTTCTCTGATCGTGACGTTCCAACCTGACATGTTAAAAAACAACATAACAATCGATCCAACAATCGATATGAAGAACGTGACGTGGGACTCCGTCACGTTCAAAACGCGACGACCTACTCCATCACCTTCTTCACCAGAAAACCTGCGGGCTGTTTGAGCTCAAACTTCCGGCCCACAACACCCACACCACACACATAACCTCAACCAAGGCTCAATGACCACACATTGGCCATGAGCACCACACACAAATCATTAAACCCAGATCCGAATGGCCATGACACTACAGAAATAGCGACCCTGGCCCTCCTCACTAGCCGAAAAAGGCGCCGCTGGTGCCATCGGCGAAGAGAGGTCGCTGATCCTCCCCCCCCCCCCCCTTTCGTGGCGGCCTTCACGACCTGGGGGAGGGGTGGAAGGGTCTGCCACACCGCACGCGGCGGTGGCCCTGCCTCCCTCACTAGCTGTAGATGGCACCGACGGCGTCGTCCAATGAGGGAGAGTTCACTGCCACCCTACATCACCCTCCACCTGCCGCCCCTGTAGCTGTCACACAAGGCCCGCAGTGGCGACGTCATGCACAGTCCCAACCAAGGATGGACAACCACCTTGGCCGCAAGGCCGAGTAGATCAGAGGAACAAAACTGCATCTGTGTTCGTGCATGACCGAGAAAGATGAACGAAGCCCAATTGATCAAAAAACACGGGCTCTGATATGCATGTTGGGGATGTATACCTGATACGGAAGTCATCCAATGTATGAGGAGGAAGACGACGCAGGGAGATGCGTAACCCATACGATCTTCTTCTAGTTTTCTCTCTCTATATGTCTATAGTCTGTGTGACCTGATGGAGAGTCTCACATATATATATTTATAGAGAGGAGGGACCAGTCCCAATGCGTCTGAACAGGATCCCACCCATAATAGGATCCTAATAGGTACTTAATGGGTTAAGCCCATGAGTTTATTTCGTTAATTGGATCTGACGGTGTGTTTATGTTGTGTAGCCCAATACAAATGGACCCCAATATCACGTGAAACCCAACAGTTTGATCTTATATCTTGGTTTAAAATGGCATGCTCTATTTGTAGGGGTTATGCACCTATCCTGCCCCATGTGGGCTCTTTTGTGATCTACCATGTTTTCTATGTTTTTCTATCAAGATCGGGAGTTATCTCCCTTGTATTGGTTAATGTAATCGATGTTACTTAATGAATGGATCACTATGCTCCCTTCCCTTGTCAAAAAAAGAAAGAAAGAAAGAGAGGTGGTGATGGACACCTCAGTTACTAAGCTTTTCAATTTGCTCTGACTATGATTTCTTATTTGATGACTTGATATATCGGGCCTATTAATTCAAAAAGTAATTTGGTAAGATAGATAATTGATCAAGATTTTATCTCTACTAAGTGCTAATAAGTCCAAATAACTTATTTCACTCTCTCAGATCTGATGCAAAATATAAAATATTGTAATTGAAGATATCTTAACTGCGAGTAACTTATCTATGAATAAATTATCTGATTATCAAAAGAAATTTATAAGATCCTAGTTAATCATTTTTTAGTAGAACATGGGATGGAAGAAGCACCTCATATATTGAGCCAACTACAGTCCTCAGTTAAATCTGTTGGAATATATGGCCAGTCGGCAGAGCAAGAGGGGAGGGGTGAATTGCTATGCTCAATAAAAATTCTTTTCACCTATCAAATAAACTAGATTAAACAATCTAATTTGCACAGTGGAAACAGAAGTTACTTTTAGGTGAAACCAACTACTTTAACATGTATAAAAGGGAGGTAGAAGACATGGAAGCAAATCACAGAGTGCACATAGGTTTTAGAGTGGTTCGGCTAACACACCACGTGTGCGCCAACATCTACTACACTACACCCATGAGAGGATTTCCTTCCTAACTTGTTCTTCTGGGTACAAGCCGATAAACCCTTCCGCACACACACTGTTGCTTCCGGAGACAACACCAACCCCACCTCGTGTTGAGGGATGAGATAACCCAGTATGTAGTGTACAACCCACACCACACACATACACACACAATGTTTTTTGGTTCAATTAAGAACAAAAGAAAAGGCTTGGACATGATAACAACAATTAAACACAGAAGTAAAGGTTCTCCCTATCACAAAGGTTCACTATTAAGATGCAAAACATGCCAATGTAGAAAGTTTCAGAACGATGTCTTGCAACATGAAGCACCAAGTCCATGCCTTTCAGATGAACAATAGCTCCTTAGAATGTTTACGATGAAGACTCATTCTTCAGGCTTCTATAGGTTCAGAGCTTCTATTGGCTCTCTCTGGGCAGCGCAAACCTCTCTTAAAATCTAGGGTACGAGTTGATCTCTTGGAGGTGGCTCTCTCACATCCATATCTCAAAAATAATTTGTATTTATGTTGAGAGATCCTTGGTAGACCTCTGAGAGACGTCCTTGTGCAAACCAGGGCAAGTCTCCCACTCAAGGAAAGAGTCCGTTCAAATTAGGAAACCTCATCGCCGAAATCGGTCGACCGTTTTCTTTGGATCGGTCATCTGATTTTTGGACTGTCCCATAACCTAAGTTACTGAGAAAATTGGTTGACTGAAATTACAAAATCAGTTGACCAATTTTGCCTTCTATGTGGACACACTCTTGACACAGGTCGACACACTCTGTTAGCCGGTCGACACACTCTGTCACACAGATTGACACACTCTGTATTACTACACACTTAGCACACAAATTAGACCCTCAATATAAATATAAATAAATTAAACACTTGGGTCATCAATATGAATGAGAATTGATGCTTTGTGATCTTGTTAACATAAATGAGAATTAGTATTTTTGTGATCATTAAAATCTACATAATACAACAATCTCCCCATTTTTGATGATGATAAAACACTTATAGATTTTTCACACAAAACACAACATTTAATTTCATATACCAATTTGTGATGTAAATTTGTTGTTCCATTTTTGTGTTTTCTTTTTGCTTGTTGATTGACACATGCATTCAAGCAGTCATGCAATATTACTCACCTTTTCAAAAATACTTCTAACTCTCTCCTTTATCATTTAAACACAAACTCTTCCCCAAACCAGAATAAAAAATCTACATATTCTCTCCTCCTTTTTTGACAGTATCAAAAAGTTAATAGGGTTATGAGATGCAATTAACTCAAGCACAAAGTATGTATGCTCAAAAGTCACTATGGGGAGGAAGATGAAGTGCATGCACTAAGAAATAGCCATTTGATAGCGCATGTATTTAATCAAGTTCTCAAGATACAATTAAAACTAAAAACCATGAAAAGTGACATAGTGGCGTGTGAGATATCATTAAAAGGGCATCACACATGAGGATGGAAAAAAAATTCTAATTAACACTAATAAATACTCTGAATCTTACCCATGCATGATAGACCATCGATTTTTGGTAACTATCACTTTGCACCCCCCCCCCCCCCCCCCCGCCTTGTTTTTTTAAAAGTAATTGATGTCAGGGTTTTCTTTCATTTCTATTTTTTTTCATTTTTGAGGAAAGTATTGCCGTTTGACATGAGGCTTCTCACTTATTCAATGGAAAGATCTAGTTATTAAGCTTAGTTCCCCTTTCTCTTTCAACATGGGACATGTAGTTTTTTTTTCTCACCAGTTACTACAAATTAGGTCAATTTTAAGCATTGCAAAAAGTGTTAAGAAAAATTTCCACATATCATCAAAGTGATATCCAATAATCATAAACATGTGCATGTGTGTTGGACTCAACTTCAAATGTATCTTGAGAAACAAGTTAAATGCATAATTATTTGTCTCCCCTTAATGTTTGCACACAACCTAAGCAAAATTTTCCCCCTTAATGGCTAAAATAATGCATACTAAGTTTCAAGTCAATGCAAAAATAACAAGTATTAGGCCATAGAAAGAGTCAAGTAGGGTGTTTTACATATAAACTATATGCATGCACACATGGGATAGACATACAAAACAAACATGCAATAGACTCTAAATTTTATGACCCTTTTGTGTTTTTGATTTTTCAATTTTTTTATTTTTTTGATGGAAAGAAAATAAAAACATAGCCAATAATAAAAATTTAAAAAAGTAAACAATGAGGTATACATGAGTATCTATGTGTTACCTTGGAATCCCACAATAGAAATGGACATGATACTCACTGAACAATTTTGGTGCCTTTAGTTTCACATTGATGCTCCAGCTCCAAATCTTTCAAGACACCTGCAACCACAACTCTCAAGTGGATTTTCTTCGTACCCAAATGATTTTGGGTTCGACTGTGTTAGTCTTAGAAGGCAATAAATCCTTCCTAATCTACACTAAGTTCAATTTTTGTATGTTTCTCTTTAAGGGACAAGTATACTTCACATGACCATGCCCACCACAAAAATAACATGTGTGGGTTGTGGCCAATTAATGACATGAAGATTAATATGCTTTCCTTTCTTTGATTGTGCATGCTTCTTAGCCAAAACAATGTTTTACCATTTACTGGTTTCTTAGCTTGCACAATTTTCTTATCATGAGAATTCAGTGTGAACGTTTTCCCTTTTGGTTTAGCAGTTGGTGTGCTTGGAATATTGGAAGCATGAACAAAAGATGTTTTCATTTTAGACTCAAGAGACTTAGTCTTATTAGGTGAATAACCTAGACCATGTTTATTTGTGTTCACCTTGACATTAAGTACTTCATCCAACTTTTGTTTTCCCTTCATGAGTTTAGAGATAGTGGATTTCAAATCATCTATTGTTTCATGCAATTTCTTGACAGAGTCATCAAAAGTTTTGGCATAATTCTCAAGCACATGCACTTGGTTTTTCAAATTTTCATTTTCAGATTTCAAACATGAAATCTCATATTCTTGCTTGCTTAGTTTTTCTGCAAAACCATTATCATGAAAAATTTATTCTATTTCTTGTTCATATAATTCAATTTTACTCTGCATGATCTGAAGCTCACATTGTAGTTATAATTCATGACAATAGATGTAGGGAGATTTATCATGCACAATACTCTTAATTTTCAGCTTTAGTCCCTTATTTTCCTTTCTGGTTTTCTGTATTTTTCATGCAAGGCATAATACATTTCTTCCAACTCCTCAAGAGTAAATGATTATTTGTCAGAGGTTACCACATTATTTTCTTGTATAGGAGATTCTGTATTTATCTCAGTGTCTTCTTCTTCAATAGTTACGAGGAAGCACGAGTTGCCCGACTTCTCAATCCTTTCCTCATATGTCCATTTCAACTTAGGTAACTCATAAGGACCACTCTTGATAACATTCCACAACTCAAAACCTTGAGCATGAATAGACACAGTCATATGAGTTTTCTAAAGAGCATAATTGAACCCATCAAAACAAGGTGGACTAAGGATGGAATGACCCTCAGAAAACACACTCATGCTAGCCATCCCACAAATGATCACTCTTAAGATAAAGAGCCCTGCTTTGATAGCAATTGTTGGAATATATGGCTAGTCGGCATAGCAAGAGGGGAGGGGAGAATTGCTATGCCCAATAAAAATTCTTTTCGCCTATCAAATTTAACTAGATTAAACAATCTAGTTTGCACAATTGAAATAGAAGTTACTTTAGGCAAAACCAACCACCCTAACATGTATAGAAGGACAATAGAAGACAAGGAAGCAAACCACAGAGTTCACATAGGTCTTAAAGTGGTTCGGCTAACACACCACATGTGCGCCTACATCCACCACCCTACACCCCCTATGAGGATTTCCTTCATAACTTGTTTCTTGGGTACAAGCCGATAAACCTTTCCACACACACACTATTGTTTCCGGGGAGAACACCAACCCCACCTTGTGTTGAGGGACGAGATAACCCTGTATGTAGGGCACAATCCACACACCACACACACACACACAATGTTTTCTGGTTCAATTAAGAACAAAAGAAAAAGATTGGACATGAGAACAACAATTAAACACAGAAGTAAAGGTTCTCCCTGTCACAAAGGTTCAGCCTTTGTGAATGTCTCTGTTGACACAATCACGATACAGAATGGGCCGATGTAGAAAGCTTCAGAACGATGTCTTGTAACACGAACCACCAAGTCCATGCCTTTTAGATGAACAACAACTCCTTAGAATGTCTAGAAGGCTCCTGGATGATGAAGACTCATTCTACAGACTTCTATAGGTTCAAAACTTTTGTTGGCTCTCTCTGGCTAGCACAAACCTCTCTTGAAAGCTAGGGCACGTGATGATCTCTTGAAGGCGGCTCTCTCACATCCACATCTCGAAAATAATATGTATTTATATTGGGAAACCCTTGGTAAACCTCCAAAAGACATCTTTGTGCAAAGCAAGGCAAGACTCCCACTCAAGGGAAGCTTTTGATCAGATTAGGAAATCTTGTCGGCGAAATCGGTCGACCATTTTCTTCTGATCAGTTGTCCAATTTTTGGACTGTCCCAAAACCCAAATTACTGGAAAAATCAGTTGACTGAAATTATAAAATTGGTCGATCGATTTTTGCCTTGTGTGTCGATACAATCTTGACATAGGTCGACACACTATGTCAGTAGATCAACACACTCTATATTACTACACACTTAGTACACAAATTAGACCATCAACATAAGTATAAATAAATTAAACACTTGGATCATCAATATGAATGAGAATTCGTGCTTTGTGATCTTATCAATATAAATGAGAATTAGTCTTTTTCTGATCATCAAAATCTTCAGACCACAACAAAATCATATTTTTCCCAATAGAGACACAACAAGAAAAAGTGGGATTTCTGACAGAAACATTCCGTCGGAAAAGCACCTTTCTGACCGCTTCCGGCAACAACCCATCGAAAACAATCTATCAGAAAAAATGCGTTAGAAATTTCTGATAGACACAAAATCCATCGGTAAATCCGTCAGTATTTCTAACATAAACAAATGTCGGAAAATAAATCTTCCAACAAATTTACCGACGACAAAATGGCGTCGACAAATTCTGATGGAATATTTGGTCAGCATATCCATCAGAACTTTCGACACCTCAACCGACAGACAAGACCGTCGGAAGTGGGAAACTTCTGACAAAAAATATCCATCGGAAGACACATATACTGACATTTTTTTCGACAGAAGTATTCCGTCAAAAATAATGTTTTTATTATTTTTTAAAAATACAATTAGATAACAAAGACAAATTCATAAACCTGCTAAAAACAATACTCATAGGAACATGCACAATAAATAACAATTAACATAAAATCAAATCATCAATCACACAAAATATGGAACATCCACAATAATAACAAATAAAAAATCAAGAGAGATCTGCTGGATCATCCTCTCTCCCCACCTCATGTTCGTCAGGTGCTGAAGGATCCTATATTATAAAAATAAACATTAGAAACATAAATAAAACTAACATACACATATTATTTTAAAATTTTAAACTTAGAATATATGAATATTCACTAAGTGCAATTAGAAAATATTTCTGACGCTTTGCACTAGAATTTTTTTAGATTAGTAGTTTGAGCGCCGAACCCAAACTGGGAATCCGATTAGGATTCCGTGAGTTTCCACACGTCACTCTCACCCACCCGGTCGTGTCGGAGTGAACGACACGTAGATCGGATCTCTATTTCAGATTTTGGACCCTCGACTTATGTGTTCTAACCCTTTACATTTAGGTTTTTTCTAGATTAGTGGTTTGAGCGCCGAACCCAAACCAGGAATCTGATTAGGATTCCGTCAATTCCCATACGTTGCTCTTACCCACCCGATCATTTCAGAGTAAGCAACATGCCGATCGGATCCCTATTTCACATTTTGAAACCCCTGAATTGCTTGTGCTAACCCTTTATATTTGGGTTTCTTTAAGGTTAGTGGTTTGAGCGCCGAACCCAAACTAGAATTCTGATCAGCATTCCGTTAGTTCCCACACATTGCTCTTACCCACCCGATCGTATCGGAGCCAACAACACACCGATCGGATCCCTATTTCAGATTTTGGACCATCAACTTGTGTGTTCTAACCCTTTTCATTTGGGTTTTTTTAAGATTAGTGGTTTGAGCACCAAACCCAAACTAGGAATTTGATTAGGATTCCGTCAGTTTCCACACATCGCTCTCACCCACTCGATCGTGTCAGAGAAAACGGCACGCCCCTATTTCAGATTTTCGACCCTCGACTAGTGTGTTCTAACCCTTTACACTTGAGTTTTTTCAAGATTAGTGGTTTGAGCGCTGAACCCAAACTGAAATTCTGATCAAAATTCTGTCAGTTCCCACGTCGCTCTTACCTACCCGGTCGTGTTGGATCAAACGGCACGCCGATCGGATCTCTATTTCATATTTTGAACCTTTGACTTGTGTGTTCTAACCCTCTTCATTTGGTTTTTTTTAAGATTAGTGGTTTGAGTGCCGAATCTAAACCGAGAATCTAATTAGGATTCCGTCAATTCCTACACATCGCTCTTACCCACCCGATCGTGTCGGAGCCAACGGCACGCCGATCGGATCCCTATTTCAGATTTTGAGCCCTCGACTTGTGTGTTCTAACCTTTTCATTTGGATTTTTTTTTAAGATTAGTGGTTTGAGCGCCAAACCCAAACCGGGAATCTGATTAGGATTCTGTCAGTTCCCACACGTCGCTCTCAACCACCCCGTCATGTCAGAGTGAACGACATGCTGATCGGATCCCTATTTCAGATTTTTGGACCCTTGACTTTTATGTTCTAACCCTTTACACTTGAGTTTTTTTAAGATTAGTGGTTTGAGCGCCGAACCCAAACCGGAATTCTGATCAGGATTCCGTCAGTTCTCACACATCGCTCTTACTTACCCAGTCGTATCAGAGCAAATGGCACACCAATTGGATCCCTATTTCACATTTTGGACCTTCGACTTGTGTGTTCTAACCCTTTTCATTTGGGTTTTTTTTAAGATTAGTGGTTTGAGCGCCGAACCCAAACCGGGAATCCGATTAGGATTCCATTGGTTCCCACATGTCGCTCTTACACACCCAGTCGTGTCGGAGCAAACGGCACGCCAATCGGATCCCTATTTCACATTTTGAACCCCTAACTTGCGTGTTTTAACCCTTTTCATTTGGTTTTTTTAAGATTAGTGGTTTGAGCTCCGAACCCAAATCGAGAATCTGATTAGGATTTCATCAGTTCCTACGCATCACTCTAACCTACCTAGTCGTGTCGGAATGAACCACATGCCGATCGGATCTCTATTTCAGATTTTGGACCCTCGATGTGTGAGTTCTAACCCTTTAGACTTGAGTTTTTTTAAGATTAGTGGTTTGAGTGACGTACCAAAACCAGGAATCTGATTAGGATTCCGTCTATTCCCACACGTTGCTCTTACCCACCCGATCATGTCGGAGAAAATGGCACGCCGATCAGATCCCTATTTCACATTTTGAACCCCCAAATTGCGTGTTCTAACCCTTTTCATTTATATATATATTTTTAAAGATTATTGGTTTGAGTGCTGAACCCAAACTGAGATTTCGATTAGGATCTGTCAGTTCCCACACGTTGCTCTTACCCACCAAGTCATGTCGGAGCCAATGACACGCCAATTGGATCCCTATTTTAGATTTTGAACCCTCAACTTGTGTGTTCTAACATGTTTCATTTTGGGTTTTGTTAAGATTAGTGGTTTGTACGCCGAACCCAAACCGGGAATCCGATTAGGATTCCGTCAGTTTCCACATGTTGCTCTTACCCACTCGGTCATGTTGGAGCCAAAGGCACGTCGATCGGATCCCTATTTCACATTTTGAACCCTCGACTTACGTGTTCTAACCCTTTTCACTTGTGTTTTTTGAAGATTATTGGTTTGAGCATCGAACCCAAACTGGGAATCCGATTAGGATTCCGTCAGTTCTCACATGTCGCTCTTACCCACCCAGTCGTGTCAGAGCTAACAGCACACCGATTAAATCCCTATTTCAGATTTTGGACCCTCGACTTGTGTGTTCTAACTCTTTACAATTGAGTTTTTTTTTTAAGATTAGTGGTTTTAGCGCTGAACCCAAACCGGGAATCCGATTAGGATTCCGTCAGTTTCCACACATTGCTCACACCCACCCGGTCATGTCAGAGCAAACGACACGTCAATCGGATCCCTATTTCACATTTTGAACCCCTGACTTTCGTGTTCAAACCCTTTTAATTTGTGTTTTTTTAAGATTAGTGGTTTGAGCGCCGAACCCAAATCGGAATTCCGATCAGGATTCTATCAGTTCCCACATGTTTCTCCTATCCACCCAGTCGTGTCGGAGCCAACAACATGACGTCTAGGTTCCCTATTTCACAATTTGGATCCCCGACTTGCATGTTCTAACCCTTTAGATTACTGGTTGGATTTCATTCAAACTGTATGAAATTAAAAGTAGTACTAACCTGAGGGGCTTGCTGTGTGGTGCCTGCTCCTCGAATGGCAGCCACTAGCTGCTCAACCATGGCACCAAAGTGTAGCGGCAGTTGTTGTAACAACTCTTCTCCCATGAGGGTTATGATGTCGTTTCCACTGCTGCGGGGCGTCACAGCAGACGAACTCGCGTAGGCCAGAGGAGCAACTGAACTCGCATATGAGGACAACACTGAAATAGTATCCAGGATGCCCCCAAAACCCTACACTCGGCCCTTCCTCGACCCTCCCACTGCGTCGACCATGCCTTCGGATCCAAGTCTTGTGTAATCACAAGAATTGATCTCCAAATAAAGATGATTAAGATTAATAAAAGGACCGTGATTGCCACAAAAGTAGATGCAGAAGATGATAGTATGAAGAATAAGTGCTAACTACCTTGGAAAGATGGAAAAAGGGTTCAGAAGAAACCTGGTTCACAGAACGCGACAATAAGGATGTCGCCTTCTGCACAACGTGACCAAATGTTTGTTGCCTTCTACAACAGAAGAGGGAGACTGTGGATTTTTGTTCTTCCTACTCCTCAACTAGCCAAGGGGCAGGAGCCTCGTGTTGGTATTTTCTTCTTTAACTTGCCAAGAACATCAAAAGGAAGGAAAACCCATTAGAAACTCGTTTGATGTAGTATCAATGCCAAAATAATCAAAGAACATGATAATATGGTGGGAACTCACGTGGGGTGGTGTTTTAACCCCTTTAAATGTTTAAAACAGGTGTGTGGAGTGATCTAATACAAAACTACAAAAAGAAATAGATCTAATCATGCATGTATGAAGAAAATTAAGAGAAAAACATGAAGAACATGAGAGAGAAAGTATAGAGGTGAAGAAAACGCCCTGGTGGGCACTTCCTGGTCGTCTGGAGGCTGAGAGGTCTTCTGGAGATTCGTAGCTCTCTGGGAGAGGAAGAAGCAGACACCAATCATCCTCAAAACCATGCCCTATTGACACTTTTATAGGCCATTATTCCTAAACATGATGGGAAGAGAATAATGAGTTGGAATCCATATTTAGGTAACTGTGCTCATGCAAGGAGAGTCTGAACGTGGCAAGGAGGTTCTGAGGCAGGTTTCCTCCGAGTTTGGAAAGATTTGGAGACCTCTAGACCCATCAAAATTCGGATTATTCATGAATAGCAAGGGTCGGAGTATGAATAGGAAAGCCATGTTGCATGGGTCTGTGAAGGAAACAAGAACGCGATAGGTTCGGTGTCGCTACCATGTCGCGACGCCTCGATACGTCGCCTTCCATAGAAGGAAGTCTTGAAGCATTTTCTGGAGAATTTTTAGGGATTAAAAGGCCAAATGATAATGCGATGTATCGAGGTGTCACCTTCTTGAGGTAATCGATTACTTTCTGAAGGCAATTGATAAAGGCATGAACGCGACATGAAGGGTGGCGCCTTTTGAATATGAACGCGACAGGGACATTGTCGCCTTCAGGATCTTTCAGCATATGACTTATTTAAAGTGTCTGATCTCCTTGCATGGGTATCGGATTGACATACGGTTTGAAGCGTTGAATTCCCAACTCAGAGAGCTACAAGATGATGATGAAGACTGATTGATTTGACCAGGAAGAGCCCACCAGGGTGATGAACTAATAGGGAGATACCATGATCAGACAAAGCCAGCTTGGCGATGATGAGCCAACATGGGGCGTCAATGATGTGACAAGGAATTTGGCTCAGCTTATGGGTCAAGAATGGGTGTCTACATCTGGTTGGGGATTGCCCTCCGCATAGCGATCCGCCATCGCCCTGTCATAGGTCTCCTACAGAACAAATTAAAAATGTACTATTTATTACATATTATTTAATCTCTAAATTGAATAAAAATATATATTTTTTGACTTGCAGCAATCGTGTGAGCACTCTCGCTGACATAGTCATCCATCTCCTTCCACTTATAAGTCCGATCAAATAACTCGCAAAATGTAGGAGCACGCTCGAGCTCGTGACGCTTACAAATGAACAAAAGTAGTTAGTTTCACAATAATAATGTATTAAGCAATTGAAATTTAATATCCTTACCAATTTCTAGTTGTGGGTCGCATAAGACACTGACCCACTAGTATGAACATTCTTTTCTAATGAGCTGGCCGATTGCACTTAGCCGCCTGTGACCTCTCCTGCCATGGTCCAATAGCCCAATGATGACAAAGGGACTCCCAATAGTCCCTCCTCATCCACATCGGGCCGTAATCCATTCAAGTTGTTGGATCCTGGCTGTCTGTGATCTTCGCCGCCTTGTCGAGGCCTCCCACAGTGACTTTCTAAAATTAGTTTGGGCAGTAGACTCCCAGACGGCTCGTGCTCGAGGGAGATCCTCCTCTCTCATGAACATGTACCTTCACTGTTTAGAAATTAAATTACTCAAGTTAGTGCATTAACTAAGAGAGATAGTAATTAATGAAATGACTTCAAATAAGTAAAAAGTAATAATACCATGAACATGTCAAATAACAAATCCTAGACAGACAGAGGGAACTCTTTCGATGAGTCCACTGGTTCTGGAATGTGTGCGTGCAGCAACAATGTAATATAGCGGGAAGCAGATTTTGGATCTATCTTCCCTATGCAATTGCACATTAATTTTCTACATGAACCATATAACGTAAATAACAAATATAATAAGTTTTAAGTAATTAAGTTTACCCAAAAATCCAGCATGGTTGGTGTCAAACTGGCTGAAGCACCTCCTCCGCCGCTGGATGATGACTCTCTACCTCTGTTGTAAATATTAAGTACACTATTATTAAAAAATTGGAAGACAGGAAATGTACTAAAGTATGAAAACATGCATGTACCTACTACTGAATGGGATGGGACAGGTGACGCTAGTGGGTGTGATGCGGATCTTGCAAAATTGTATGCACGTTAGAAAATATAAAGTTAATATGCACATTAATATAGAGAGTTTTATGTTTGGGTACATATATATATATACCTGTCGCTGGGACAACCGACATAGTCAAGGAGGCGGATTCTGCAAAATTATATGAACGTTAGAAAATATACAGTTAATATGCACAGTAATCTAAAAGAGTTTTGTGTTTGGGTGCATATATATATACCTATCGTTGAGACAATCAGCGTAGTCGGGGAGGCGAAACTTGCAAAATTATATGCACGTTATAAAATATAAAGTTAATATACACAATAATCTAACAGAATTGAGTTGAGTACATATATACCTATTGGAGTAGACCCTCGGCCTATAGAAGTAGAGGGTGCACTGGACGAGGTGGACCCCCTTCCACTACATCCTCCACACACCATATCTCTATTGAGAACAATAAAGATATAACAAAACGTCAGGACTCAAATTTGAAGTAGCTATTTAATAACATATAACTAGCAACAACACTCAGTTCTTACAAAATTTTGTAATATTATCTATATTCATCATCAGATGTTGAAGATATGTCTAATTCAGCGCCATCTTCGTCATCCTCTTTGTCCTCATCATCTGTCCACTCTTCCTCCTCATTAGACTCCACCTCCAGCTCAACAACCTGATCGTCTAGGGCATTTGGGTCAACTTCTTCCTCTTCATTATCTTTATATAAACAAATTGGTTCATTTATATCATCTACACTGAACTGCATAGAAGGAGCCAACTCTTGTGCGTTACTCCAGTCTGATTGGAAAAAATTGTCATTAACATCTTTCTGTTATATATCAGTCGGGAGAAGCTCAATCTTAAGGAATAGCCTTGTTTTCACTCTACAAGCAGCCCACCAATCTCTCAATTTGAGAGACGAATACTTCAAAAAATAAACTTGTTGGGCTTGTGCCACCATAATGAATGGCTCATACGTACTCAACTTGGACTTATGTTTGACATCGACGATCCCATATGTTGTGTCATTACGAATAGATGTCGGATCAAACCAATGACACTTGAAGAAGCTGCTAGATGAAGCCCATCGATCTAAGTATACCATACACCCAGATCAACAAAAATGTATCAAGACTTAAAGTGGTCTTATTAGTGGCCGAATATGAAGATGGATGTGGCCGACTTTGTGGCACATTGTTTAAATGCCAGAAAGTCAAGGTTAAGCATTTTAGACTCGTTGGGGGATTACTACCACTGAACATCATAGAATGGAAGTGGGATAGTGTTGGTATGGATTTCATCATGGGATTTCCCAAGACTAGAGGAGATCTGGATGCAATATGGGTGATAGTAGACAGATTGACTAAGTCAGCCCAATTCCTACCAATTAAGAGTGAGTGGACAGTAAATGTGTTGGCTGCACTCTATGTCAAAGAAGTGGTTAGGTTGCATGGGGTTCCATCTACCATAATATTGGATCGGGATCCTAGATTCACCTCACACTTCTGGAAGGGGCTACAATTAGCACTGGGTACTAAATTAAACTTTAGCACTACTTTTCATCTACAGACAGATGGACAAACTGAAAGAACAAATAACATAGTGGAAGACATGCTCTGATCTTGTGTGATCGATTTTATGGGATGCTGGAATGAACAATTATTCTTAATTGAGTTTGCATATAACAACAGCTACCAAGCAAGTATCAAGATGGCACTGTTTGAAGCCTTATACGACAGGAGTTGTAGATCACCTATTTGTTGGGAGGAGGTTGGAGAAAATCAATTGGTCGAACCCGACTTAGTAGAAGTAACTATCAGGAAAGTCCAAGTTATTCGTGAACGTCTGAAGATAGCCCAGTCAAGGCAGAAAAGCTACGCAGACAAAAAGAGGAGAGAGTTAGAATTCCAAGTGGGTGACCATGTTTTCCTGAAGGTCTCGCCTTCACAGGGAATTCAAAGATTTGGGATTAAAGGGAAGTTGAGTCCCAGATTTATTGGCCCTTTTGAAATTCTTGAAAGGGTCAGACAGGTAGCCTACAGACTAGCATTACCTCCACAACTGGCAACCGTACACAACGTCTTCCACATATCCATGCTAAGGAGGTATGTGTTTGATGCCGATGAAGTTGTTCATTGTCTGTGTTTGTGTAGCACCCTGGAAAATTCAGTAATTTAAAATTTTAAATAAATGGAAATAAATGATTTCCGTATTATCGAAATGGTAGAACTTACGTACCACTATCATACGTGAGAGAACACATCGGAAAATTCCGTAAAAATTATAAATCAACCCAAACATTATTCCTAAGTGTTCCATGAAGAAATTCGTGCAAGAAACATCCAATTGACCAAGTGTACGTCGCAATGCGACTGATTATCCAAATTAGGAAACTAAGTAGGAAAACCGCTAACACGGAAAAATAACAAGATCATAAATTAAATAAACATGTTGGAGAGTCTTCCAACATCATTTATTGATGACCCATTATTAGAATTGGGCCAATGGATCACTTTTGGCCCAAGAACAAAATGGAGCAAGAAAAATACTAGAAATTCGCAACCCTAATTAAGCTGAAAATAGAAGGGGGTAATTAGGGCAAACCCCAAGGCAATTAGCTCATGTATATAGCCTTTCTTGGTAACCCAAATTCATACTTAACTATGGTGGGAGGTTTCCTAAAGCCTCACACACTCTATTGGGGTGAGAAATCCTCAAAATAAGGAAGGTGGAATGCTAGAACCGCACCTTGCCTTTCCTTCACCCAAAGGACTTCCAAAACACACTAGATGCATATATACATGTCATCAAACCCTAGGGGACGATTATACACATTGTTGGGGTCGTGGGAGGCTATTCTTGAGCTCCCAAAGGAGGAGGAAACCGCGCCAACTCGGAGCTTCTTCCCTGCTACATTCTGCATCAACCTGTGCAGAAAGCTCATCTTGGAGTCGACCAAAGGTAGGCCAAACCTAAACCAAATTGTGCAAGACTTATACCTCTGGAAAGAGGGTCGAGTCTAGTTCCTAATCCCACTGGCTTGACTATTTTTCATTTAGTAGATTGGGTGCAGTAAGTGTTCTCCTCCAAGTGGTCTGAACGTGGGTTTTCTTGAAAAATGTGACCTCTTCAACCCAAAAGATAGGTGATCTCGGGCCAAAACTCATATACCAATGTGTAGAGCATCGTGTCTACTTTTATGTCCAAGTGGTTTCATCGAATTTCATTGAGTATATCTTGAGTTATAGGCGTTTTGCCAAAGTCGCGCATGTTAATCGTGTTTTATGTTCGTGTTGATTTCTCACACATCCCGAGGCCATTTTTAATGATTCCAAAACCATAGTTCTCTCCTATTCCATGTTCCCAACAAGTTTCATGTTGACACTTTTGCCCCAAAAGCCCTAGAATAGAAGTTATAAGCGTTGCATGGATCGAGCACCTATTTTCTACGTTTTTCTACATTTTTTGCGTTTTCGGATTGAAGATTGAATCGCGTCCTGTCCAGGCGATGCGATTCATGGTGCTGGTATCACGTCGAGTTCTGCCGCCGTGATTACCTTAAATGCATCCGCCCATGGCGACGCGATTTGGGCGTGACCCGTGCCTCAAACTGTGGGCCATTGACCTATTAGAAGACCTCTGAAACGCGACGGGCATGGCCGCCGCGATTCACCCGATTTTCCTGCCCAAGATTTTTGCTGATTTTTATATTGCTATTTTAAATGAATATCATGAATGCGTCGGGATGCTCCGACGTGATTCAGTGTTAAACACGACCACATAGGTGGACGCGATTTCTCTTCTTCACAGTAAGTCTTGTTTCGACCATACACTTCGTTAGGAAATGCGTCCACTGTGTCAGACGCGAATTTCCAAGCCTACCCGAGCCTTGTTTTACATGGTATTAAGTGCATGATTTACATGTCTTGGTTCTAATCATGTCATGAGGTCTGTTAAATGGCTTAAAAGTAATTAACCCATTAAAAGCTATAATTACATGAATGTTATGCTAATTGCTTGTTAATGATGTGACCATTCATGCAACTATTGATTTACTCTTCCTACAATTCTATCTTGCAAAAATGAGAATTTGTTATATTAAAATATTGCAAACCATGTTTAGTTAATGGCATAGTCTCATCTCATATTAGCATGTTAATTGTTTTCCGCAAGCTTAGAACCGATGGAATGTGGATTGAGATACGTACATCACTACACACTTGCACAGCTAGGCAACCATTTTCTTGGGGGATTGGAAGCTCTCTGTCGGTCATTCCGTATTGGCAGACTAGCAACCTTTCTGCTAAGACCTCGGTAATTCTCCGTACTCCGTGGATTCCCTCATGGAGACCGAGTTGGTTGTACCATTGAAGTTCCCTGGAGATAGCGTGCACTTCCTCTCTCATCTTGTTCTTGTGAGTGTGATTATAATCTAGACTTAAGCCATTAATGTAAACAGTGAACTAAAGTATAAATTGCACAGTCATGCTGCCGAAATTATCTCTTGACTATTGTTATCATGCAATCATGTTCACCTTACTTGCTACTAGTTCTCATCATCATCTTGAACATGACATACCATTGCTTACATATTGAAACTCTTGTTATTGGCCATCAATGACTGTGGGTATCTACATTTAAAATTAAGTGAGATGCTGACCGGGCACGGCAAGTGTCCAAGGGCTCTAGTCTAGCCCCAATGATGGAGAGTCATAAATATATTGTTAACCATGGGGTATAATGATTACTGGCATTGCATCTGTGCTGGGAAATAGTGTCGTGTTGAATGCTAGATACAATATCCACATACACGTGTCTTGGTGTGCATTTCAAGGTGGATCTTTCCTTGGTGTACATTAGTGTCTATGTGCCTGATTAAGTGAATCGTGTTAAAAGTTTGTGCTCATGCTTGCTTGCTTGCGTGATATGGACATCCTGCAATTATTGCAATTTAAAGTGATATCTTGCATGCTTGTTACATGCCTCACTATTGATAATATCTTGCTTGTTATATCGTTCTAGATCTTGCTCTATCATGATCACTCTCTCTAGCTTATTTTATGTATCACGTTTTAATGAGTTTTGTTCGTACTTGCATATCATGACAATCATCGTGCTTACCTAGTTCTAAATTGCTAATCACTTATATCATTTCCTACACATTGAGATATAAATCCTACTGGGCTAGTTTGCTTATTCCCTACTTTTAACCATTCTAGGTGACTATGAAGTACAAGAAGAGGAGCAAGTCGAGGATGGGAATGCGTCTGAGTGATGAGCGTTCCAACTATATGTCTAGCTATCGTTAGTTTGCTTTGAGTGTTAGATTCATGTAGTAGATAGTGAGGAATAAATGTACTTTTCCTTTTATTGAGTCTTAGTCCTATATTAGTTCATTTGAAACAAGGAAATGAGATTTGAATACAATTTCAATTGAGTTCATTATTTGGGCCCTATTTTGATGTTGTGTTGATACGCAATTAGTGCTTGTTGGCTAGAGGCTTATTTGTTGACTGTTCACGTCTCGGAATATCGACTCGAATTATCTGAATTAATATCTGCTGTGTAATTCTCGGGACGTGACAGTTTGTAGCCTTGGGTTCTTCCCAGTGCTGTGGTTTACATGGGTTTCCGATCCCGACATTTGGTTTAGACCGATGGCCATGTAGTTACTTTCCGCTTCCACACTTACTCTATTAGTAGAATAGATTTACTTACTTAATTTCAGTTATGCACATATATCTATTCTACTTGTTAGAACCAGTGGGAGATTGGTAGTTCCTACTGGGCTTCTTCGTGAAGCTCATGCCCTTCTTTACAGGTGAAACTTCACAGCAGCACCCTCCATAGTGGGCTGAGGAGATGGGGTCGTAGTAGACAGCGTCTTCTATGAGCAGTGTTCCCTTCGTACTTGTTTCATCACCCTCGGGGTATGCCCCTAAGGGATCTGTTATTCCCTTTCTTTCCACACTTGTACTTTATTACTTTGGGATTGTACTAGACTCGTACTTTGTGTTGGACGCTTTTCCTTCACTTGTTAGTACATTTTAGTACTTGTTGTTGT
This sequence comes from Colocasia esculenta, assembly GCA_014218235.1. Taxonomy (NCBI): domain Eukaryota; kingdom Viridiplantae; phylum Streptophyta; class Magnoliopsida; order Alismatales; family Araceae; genus Colocasia; species Colocasia esculenta. The sequence goes on along the minus strand of CM024765.1, from coordinate 64,737,476 downwards.
TACTTACTTCTGTTACATATCTTGTTAGACTACTCCGTTAGCCCTTCTGGGTCTTCGGGCCATGGGCGGCAGTGTCGACGGTTGAATTCTTGGCGGGAGCCGGGGGGCTGGGCGTTGGGGCCATTACAGTGGTATCAGAGCAAGGGGTCTATCAAGACTTGTAATGGAACTAAGTGACAATGCAAAGTCCCATAGGAGATACAAGTAACACTTCTAGCCGTAGAGTTAATCTGTTAACATGATTAATAATTTGTGTCACAGGACATGCCTCCACGTAGACGCAGACAGGTCAGAGAGCTGATGGAGCAATCGAATGTTGCGCCGGACGAGTCGGTTACAGCCGAGCATGCACCAACAGATGCTCAGCCTCAGCAAGTTGACCAGCCGGGTGTTCCGTTGCAGTAGGGAGCACATCAGCAGTAGTGGTACCCACCCCCGCCACGGCTAGAGGTTATGGAGCAGTGGTGGAGAGAGATGTTCCAGGCCTCTTAATAGTACTAGTAGATGTCAGCAGTTTGCAGGGATGGCAGCAGAGGAGCAGCCACCAGCGACTCCGCAGGTAGCACCTGTTCAACTAGAGGTACCACCTATGGTACAGCAGCAGACTCCAGTAGTGGCAGCAGCACCTGAGGACCGCACAACACTTCTAGAGAGGTTCCTTCATCTTCGGCCTCCGACTTTTTATGGTGACTATGATCCAAACCGAGCAGAGAGTTGGGTCCATGAGCTCGAGCATACTTTCAAGACCATGGACTATGCAAAGGAGGATCAGGTCTGACTGCCAGTTGATCAACTAAAGGGGTCACCCCACGAGTGGTGGAGGACAGTGAGGCAGACTAGTTTTCAAGGCAGGAGGCTGGACCAGATAGCTTTGGAGCAGTTTCTAGAGGTCTTTCATGACGAGTACATCCCCGACTACGCATACCACGAGAGGAGGGACGAGTTTCACGAGTTGACGCAGGGAGAGCTGACTGTGGCGCAGTACCACCAGAAGTTCGTATAGCTTTTACGACACGTCCCCCACGTAGCCACTAGTGAGCAAGCTCGAAATGAGCGGTTCATTAGTGGGTTACGCTCGGAGTTCAGGTGGGCCATGGCTGGCCACCTCTGCAACACCTTGGCGTTGGCAGTGGCCAGAGCTACCGCCCTGGAGAGGTAGTGTTGGTTCCAGCTACAGCAGGGAGGGGGTTCGGTGAGGTCTACCCCGTACCTGTTGGATCGAGATGGCACTATAGTTGTCCTAGAGGGGGGGTGAATAGGACTTCTTGAACTTTAAAAATTTATCTAAAAAATAGATAACACTAAATAGAGTTGTTAGTACTTAGTGTGGTATGTGTGAAACAAGTGAAGACTTGGCGGAAACAATCACACAAAAGCACATGAGAATTTATCTTGGTTCGGCCCTTCCTACATGGAAATCCTACGTCAGTTCCCAAGCAACCACTTGGGATTTCACTAACTGCCAAGCGCACTTGGCCTACTCTCAACTAAGAGGTAATACAACCACTTGCAAACTAGCAAGTCTTCCCTTCACCAAGGGGTACAAGACTACCTACACTAGCAGGTCTTCCCTTCACAGGAGGGGCACTGCAGGGTACAAACCCCCTGCGGGTTATCTTACACAGAAGTACGAAAGCTTGGGTGTCTGCTTAACAGCAATGAGCAAACACAGAGAATCAGGAAGAGAAACAAGTAAAGAATGAATCTCAAACTCTTTATGAAACAAGGAGGTGGACTGAGAAGATTTGCAATGCAGTAAGCCACCAAGGAAGAAGACTTCTCAACGTTAATGGAGAGCATGCAAGTCGAGGATTGAAGTTTTGCTCTCTTTCTTTTTTCAGTGGCTCCTATAGCTTTCTGATTGGAGTGGGATGTGAGCTTCTAACTTCTTCTATGTATGAAGCCTTATGTCTTCGTTGGTTGTGGTTTCAAGCTTCGGCTTCTATATATGGAGCTTTAAAAACTTCATCTTTCCATTTGAATTTGGCCGTTGGAAACTAGCCGTTGAACTTTTGACATCTTGAGACTACTTGAGATGACCTTCAATCTTCAGTTCAGAGAGTCTCAAAATCTTCAAGATAGATATCTTCATTAAAGTTCTGCAAGCTCCATACCCACGACTGAAAGCTTGAGCAAGCACTTCAGTAGGTAGCTGCAGATGTGAAAACATTATAAAAAGACTTAGATACCTCCATACCTTGGAGGTTGGTGAGATAAAAATAAAATAGTTCTGTCAGACATGCTCAAGGCATTTAAGGTTTGGACAGATAATTGTATGGGGAATGTACAATCTCTCCCTAAAGGTCATGGTGTTTCTGACAGTGGTAGGTGAGCTTCTGACAGATAGCCCATGCAGCTTATACCTACCATCGCATTAAAACCTTAGATCTTCTGTCAAACATGAATGGATTTTAAATGACTGACAGTGAGAAGTCATACAAATATTTTTAAAATCTTAAAGATATTTTAAATGAGAGGATAATTATTTTCCCGCCAAAAATATATTTAAAAAATTTAAGATAGCAGAAGATAATTATTAGACTCATAAAGGACATTTATATATGAAAGATATTTCATTATGAATAATGAGAGCTTATAAAGAAATAAAAAAAGTGAAATATCCAAGTTATGTGCTAAAAGATAAAAATAAAAGAATTTATCTAAGTACAAGTATATAGAAGTTGATATGAGATACTTCGACTTTAAAGAAGTCGGAGTCAAAGATGCATACAGTCCAACTATATAGAAGTCGCAGTGAGACCAGATTGATACAAGACTTTGACTTTTATGGAGTTGGAGTGATATAACTTTGTTCATCAATCAAAGTCATACTTTGACTTTTAAGAAGTCGGAGTGCCAGCAAAAGAATAACATACTTCGACTTTTTAGGAGTCGGAGTAGGTCAAGACAGCAAAGACTTCGATAGAGTGAGGCCTAACCAGACTTCGAATTTCAAGGAGTCGGAGTAAGGCTTAACCAGACTTCGACTTTTAGGAAGTCGGAGTCAAGCCATACTTCGACTTCTATGGAGTCGGAGTACTGCCAGTTAGTTCAGCAGCCGGAGCAGTACTTTGACTTTCCATGAGTCGGAGTCAAAAGTCAGAGTCAGTGTGATATACAGTATATGTTGTGGACTTAGAGATTTTTCATTGATACTTAGATTCTGTGTAAGCATAAATTTTAGCTAAGATATATTACAGTAGTATATTTGAAAGACTTTGTATTTGCATATTAATTTTCATAAATGGTAATAGAAAATGTGTAAAAGGTTTTGTGATAGCAAAAACATTATGATAAATGTTTAGCAATATTTGTTAGGGATAGTTGCTTACCAATTCTCCCCCTTTTTGTTAATGACAAAAACTTTTAAATGGATAGTGAAAATAAATTTGATTTTACAAAATAGTTGATCTCTGTCTTATTTGTTTCTTATTTTCTTTCTCCCAAAAAAAACTTTTAATTGGTCAGTGCAAATGCAAAAACAAGTGTTTTTATTTTCTTTCTTCCCCTTTGTGACATTAACAGAAAGGTTAAGAGAGACAACAAATGTGGAGAAACAAACTTATATTGATTGCTGTAATGTTTACATCATGGAGTGAAGGTGGAGCTAGGGAGATAAAGAGAAGGAGGGATGCGAGCCAGAAAAGGCTGAAGAAGATCCCATAGTTTCTTCTCATTGGTAGGGTAGAAATTTTCAAACTTATAAGGATCTATTTTGTAGGAGGGTCCTATGGAAGGGATTTTTCTATAATACTTAACATGTCGGCGATGATACCAGCTGATTCTCTTATGGTACTGATGATCATCTAATAGAGTGCTCCTAAGAGGGACAAACTGCTTCTTAACAGCTAAGGAAAGAAAGTCATGAATAGTGACATTCCAGTGAAGACCTTGGGAGTGAGCTGCATCCTTAGCCTGGTAGTAGATGATGTACCTCTGAATCCATTTCTTAGACACAAACTTCGAAAGAGTGTCATAAAGTTTGAGGAGATATAGAGCAGGAGATAGCTTAAGTTTTCGACATTCTGCACTTTGTCCAGGATATGGTGCTGCCCATTCATCTTCATTTAGTCTCTCAGACTCTACAAAGCAATGCTGAAATTCCTTCATGTGCTAAGAACTCTTGGGAGCATACATAACTACAAATTTGTGGACAGCTTAATTTTGTATTTGACTTTAAATCTGGCTGCTATCCTGATGTGCCTGTTGAGGACTAACTGTGCAAACTGTTTCTTGGAGGAGATGGCACCTACTAAACTGGGATGCAGTTCAGAGGGCAATCCAATTGTCATTGAAGGGATAATAGGTCTGTTACCCTAAAGTATCATCCTCCATTGGCCTTTATTGACATCTGACAGACCAAGCTTAAACCTCTCTTCATTAAAAGTCTTCATCCTTGTAAAATTGGTCTGGAGTTCTCTTAGAAGAGTACCAAATAGGTCAAAGAACTTAAGGTTAAGATGATGGTGGACAGTTAGAAGAGGGTTTCGAGGCTTGGCTGACATGAATTTTTCTGCTTCAGAAGAGTAGATATTGAGAAATTCTGAAGGGGAAAGACTGTGGCTTTTCTGTGTAATTAAATTTACATCAGCCACAAGAACTTCAAAAGTTTTGAGTAGAAGAGGGAGCCAGTCTTCGAATTTGTATTCTGGCATCCATGGACTTCAAGAAAGACTTTTATTGAGAGAAATTCTCTGAACAGATTCATGTGATGTTCAGAGTGGTGGGTGAAGGCATACCAGAAAGGTGGAAGAAGGTAGCCATGACTCTGAGAGCTTACAGCAGATGATAGTCCCGCACTGGGCACTATCTGAGCAAGTGAGGGTGTAGAGCTGAGTGTAGACGAAATTGTTGGTAGAGGAGGAGAGGCAAAGAAGAAGTGTGGAGGTTGAGTGTAAAGGTTGGGAATATTTACCACAAGAGTTTTAAAATGGTACTTTAGTGGAAATGAGGAAATGGAAGTATTTACTGAGAGGTCTATTTTTGGTTGTGAAGTGGAAGGAGGAGGAGAAGTGAAGACAGAAGGAATAGGTTGAGGTGGAGGTGGAGGTGGAGGAGGTTGTTCAGTAACTGGTGGAGGTGTAGTAGTATGTTCAGTAACTAGTGGAGGTGTAGGATCAGAAGCAAGAAGAGGAGTTTGATCAGTGGGAGGAGAAGGAATAGTCAAGGGTTGAGATGGAAAAGCTGGTTGACAAGATTTCATAAGCTTTCTCCTAACCCTTCTCTTAAAGGTCTTGACTTGAGAGTCTAACTCCTGATCACTCTTCTGCAACTGCTACTCAGAAGGTTGAACTTCTAGTGCTGGCTGCTGCTACTCTTACTACTGCTTGATCCTTATCAGGATGTACTAAACTACTCTATGGTTGTACACCTACTGCCTCTGGTTGCTGTTGTTGCTGTTGGTGCTACTGCTCAGGTTGAGCAGGAGGAACTTGAGAATTACTTGTGCCTTGTTGGCACACCAACTGTAATAAAAGATCCTTTATCTGTTGGACCTCTTTAGACATATAATCGAATTTGACATCTACCTGCTGGATTTGCATCTGCAGAACTGTCATCATTTCTTGCTGCTTCATAATTAATTGAACCACATCATCTAGATTTTTGCTAGTCTCCCCCTGAGACCTAGGCTGGGTCTCAACATGTGGTGGAGGCATATGGTGGTACTCCTCAAAGGGAGGCTCAATAGGAGTGGTGCTAGGGATATCTTCTTCTTGAGCCACTCCCTTGCCCCTTAAGTCCCTTAGCACTTAACTGATGGTTTCTTCTGGAGCATCTTGCTCTAGAGAGGGGATTGAAGGCTGAGCCTATTTTTCTACTGGTTCATTCAATCTAACTTCCACTCTTACAATTTCAGGAAGTTGAATAGTGGGAACTGATGAGATACTTTGTGCCTCATCAGAAAATATTTCATGTGAGCACTTCGATACAGAGTCCTTGGTCCAATGATTTTGTGCCTTGTCTTCCAAAGTATAGTGGCTTCTTCTTAGAGTTGAAAGTCCAATCTTTTCCTTTACTTCCACGGAGATATCACCAGATAGATCAACAAAAATCTTCTGAAAATGAGGGTCAATAGAGGCCCATATGGGAGGGACTCCTGCAGATTTCTAGACCCTGCCATCCTCTCCAAGATAATGGAGGGCAAGTTGACCATGTGCCTCTGTACTGCTCAGAACAACAGGCTACCATCTATAGTTGTGATTGAAGAGTGTGTGCTAGCCCTAGGGGTGACAATCGTGGTGATGATGGAGTAGAGGATCCTCTTTTCTGCTGTGAGCTCGTTGATGAGGAGTCCTTTCTTAGATCTCTGCTTCTCAACTAGCACTGCCTCACTAATTTTGTGTCCGGTACTAGGGCAGGCCAAAATATCGACCAGTAGATCCTTAGATACTATAACAATTGTTCCTTTGGTTGTTCCTATGACTAATCTGTCTGCACACACTTGAAGGGATAGATAAAAGGCTTTAAGAGCCTCCTCGAATGTAGGTTCAAAGATACTACAGAGCTTCAACCAACACATACTCTCTAGGGTTTCAGCTACCCACCCAAGTCTACTCGTCAACTGACTGAAGTCCACAATCTTCCAGGGACAGATTGAGGCCTTGGAGGAGGACAACCTCAAAAATTGTTCCGGGGTGAAGAGGGTGCCTTCCGGAGCCCTAGAAGAGTCCATCTAGACAAAAGCGAAACAAGAGACAAAGAGGAATGATAGATGAGATATTAAAAATGTCTGTAAAGGTTAAAGAACCTACCTTTCTTCAGAAAAGTGGAAAGATTTTGCAGAAGCTTCGAGGTTGGTTCCATCGGGATGAACTGTGAACGCGGGAAGCAGGAGGAAGACGACAGAAGAGTCGGAGAAGATTCAAAGGGGTGATTTGGAATAGGAGACGAAAAGGGTCTTAATAAAGAAGGGGAAAAAAAGTAATGGGCCGTAGAAGATGAGATGAACGACTATGATTAAATGAGTTACAATTAATTACCCTTAAATAAAATTTAATATCACCTTTAAAATAAAAAAAAAATAAACAAATACTCTGACTTCACAAACTCCGACTTTATGAGAGTCGCAGTACAGAACTCCGACTTCTCAAGAGTCGTAGTACCCATAACTCTGACTTCTAAAGAGTCGAAGTGTAACGGCCCTGGATATCTATGCCCAATAAGGCTCCATATCCAGATCAGCCTCCCACGAATGGACCAAAGTCTCGCAAGGGTAACTCACACACGTGTCCAGTAAGAATATAAAAGACAATCACAATAGTATAAGACACAAGAAAGTACATGTGCTCATATCTGTATATAACAATTTACAATTGTCCCAATACATTATTACATGTCCAATTTAAAAGTACAACTACTTGGGGCATACCCCGAGGGAGCACAAGCTCACACAACACAACTAACACTACTGTTGGTGGACCAAGTCTGCCACAATGCCTTTGTAAGCCATACCAACAGTAAGCCCTGAAAAGAACTGTAGGGAAGTGAGCCGCCACAAATCACTGGCTCAGTAGGGGACCACCCAAAAACAACTCACAAAACTAAAGAGACCTCAACCCCAGAGGGTTTCATTGGCAACACCGATAGCCAAACCATATCATGCTCACAACAATACATGATTAACAACAACTAAACATAATCTTATCAACTAATACAAATCTTAGAACTGATGAGGAACAGCAGGACTAGTCCAACACCACTAGTCTGCTCAACAATTAATATGCCTAGGCCACAAGCCTCACAGACAAACTACTACAACAACTAGTCTCCTAAGCTATAAGCCACACAGGCCAACCGTTGCCTAGGCTACGAGCTTCACAGGCGAACCTCAAACACCTAGGTATTAGGACCACTAACCAAGAGTTAATCCAACATACCCCAAATCACGATATGTCGAAAGCCACACACAAGGTAGCAGGACTGGCTACAACGATGCCAATCCATCACACGCTAAAATCATAATCAGAAGTTTACCCAAGGAAGGGTAGAACACAACGAGTGGAAGGTCTCACCACATAACCTCCATGGAGCACAGCTCCACCTTAACACCTGAAAAGGCTGGTACATAATGTACCACGAGAAACCGATACCCACAAAGGGTACAGGTACCTACCACCACGAGGTACCACCACAAAGCCTCAGTGCAACTGTGCCTCTTACCAGGCACCACAGTGGGTCAAACCTAAACCAACGAATCGCTATACACAAGCCAGGACCACTAGAAAAGCACGACTCGGAAAGAACGACGCCACCACACGGGAACGGACTACTGGTTCATGATGCCACTATCCAACCCAGACAACACATCACAAGAACTACCTTTCAGTCTCGCAGTCACAGACGAAAGGTCCAACTGCCGCTCCACAAGCACAAGCCAAAGAGCAGTGGAGACCAACCAACACCACACCGGCAGACCACACAGCTGCAGGTCTATGCCTGGCACCTTTAGGGACTCTGGCCTAAGCTCCGTAAAGTGAGGCACTGGAAAACAGGACTAGTTGGGGACCAGTGTCAACTACTGGTGTCCGTACCCCCAACCACGAGCGCGCTACAAGTGACCGCACCCCCACAAACACAAGTCGCTGCCCTCTATAGTCTTTCCCTCAGCCGGACATACAACTCAAACACAGGAGTGAGGGTGTCCAGGACAGACGACATAGACCTCGACGGTACACATAGTATCGGGACAAACCCGGAGCACTAACGTGCCTGGCTCACACAGAACCTGGGGTACCCGACTAGAGAGGTATTCCGGAATAGGCACCAGACCACCAAACTCGGCAATGCACAAACCACAATATTTACACATATTATCTTTATTACAAACCACGGTACACGTGAGGAATAGCTTGTCCCGGTCACTCTGTGACCCACAAGCTAGCCTACACAAACACATACACAATTTACATTATACAATAATATCTTGGCATGTCATTGGTCACGAGATGACCTCCATTGCCCTATTAATACAATATAATAACCACTTAATAACCATGCAAAAGACACTAAAGGGCCGAGGCTAGGTTCACACTGGAACCTCACTGCCCAGTCACCACAAACCAACCTTATACACACACCCAAACCATGTAAACAGTATGACAACCACGTAAACAGCACGTCCATCATATAAGCAACATGTCAACCACAAAGACAACACACTCAAAGAGCGTTACAGGTGCCAACGCACCACTCGCACTGGCCATGCACATAAAATACCGATAATCGAATAATCCTACTATTCAAAACATGCACCACAGGACCTCTCGACTGAGGTCGCGACGTGGGGTAATGTCGCCTTCAAAACGCGACACCCGGATATGTCGCGTTCAAGAACCTGAACGCGACGGGTTGGCCTGTCACGTTCAGAATGCGACAGCGGGCTCCGTCACCTTCACAGGCAGGAACCCTAATCCGGGATCCTCTCCCCGGATCACCCCAACAAACCATGCAAACCACTCTTAATTTTCAATTTTCATGCTTTAATGAATTCCCTAGCATGGTATCTACTGTTTATAACACGAATAACACATTAAACATGCCACACACACAACCCATGTATCAAAACGAGGTGTGTTCTCCCTACCTTCGTGAAGAACACGCAAACCAACCACGGAACGACGTCTCCCCCGCTCCATGCGACGTCCTCGCAGCGAGAGCGCGCCAAAAACACCTCCGGAACCCTGGATCACCCGGAAATCTGTCGCAGCAGCCTCCCCTAGCCGAGCAGAGCTTGTGAAAGCTCTGTTCGGCCAACCTTACATAAAACACATCACAGTTTAGAATGCGACGTAGCCCTCCATCGCGACCTGAACGCGACGTAGGAGGTCGTCGCCTTCTCAAGGCCGACTTCAGCATGCCGCCCAGCGCGTGACACGCGGCGCGCATGCAGACGAGGACTGCATCTTGGTGGCAATAGGAACTCGACCACCAGGGCCATCACGTTCAGAACGCGACGCACACTCCTGTCGCGTTCACAAGCAGAAAACCTGTGAGAGCTTTGGGCCTAATCTGCCGGTCCACAAAACCTCACAACCGACAAAAACACCTGAAACACAGACTAATGGACCATACATTGGCCACCAAACCCGCTAAGCAAGGATCCGCGAAGATCCGAAAAATGCACGACATTACATTATTATCACCTTAAAAGGAATTTCGTCCTCGACATTCAAAACAAGCCATAGTAAGCCGAATTATCACCTAAAAAGGAACAAAGCCATACACATAACAAGTAGGATTCACTTTCTCTGCACTTGCTTTTCAGACCACCCATACTGATGATTCATCTGTTCATTTCCACGCTTGTTTTGCTTTCCTCTTTTCTTTAATTCATTTCGCAGCTGCACTGCCCGATTACTACATTCTGCTCTTCCTTTACTTTTCAGCTGTAAGCAATTCTACCTTGTTGTTGGCGTTTTATCTCCTTGGACTCAACCTACTTCCATATTTTCCCGGCTGTGTTTGCAACATTTCTTTTTGGGCCGCTTTTCTTTCTTGAATTTCTATATTACAGACTGCCACCTTTAAATTTTTTGCCATGTAAAATCATCCTTAAATATCTTCAGATTTTTCGGTGCCTTTTCATTATTTGCCTTTGACTGCCAACTGTTATTCTATCTCATCTATACTCACATTCTCAGTCGCCAGTTTCTTATCAAAAATCACACTACCATAACTGAATTTCCTGCCTCTCTATACCATTATGTTCATCCTATCTTTATTCCTTTATGGCCAAAATACCATTGTCTTTTTTTACCTAACTGTGCAAAATTCTCAAATTTTCCTTTAAACACTCAATCTCAGATAACCTGTGAATATTCAACCTCCCATGCTTCCACTGCACCACTCTGATCACACTGAATACCTGACAAAATATTCCATAAATTCTGCTCTTAATATTATTCACAATTGCTTCATACTTTCATTATTACTCTGACTGTAGCTGGATTCAATACTAATTTTACTCGCGTCTTAAATCACTTTACTCAGTCAATCAATGTTGGAAGAAAATATCAAAATTTCTGAACTTCTTTCTCTAATACTTCAATTCTAATTGTGCCACATGCTTTATTTCTGAATCCTGCCATACCACTACTGACATACCTTGCTTTTTACATTTCTTTCTTACTTAAATAACATTCTCTGACTGGTCTAATCAATCTATTACATAACTTTTCAAAATATCGACTCTTATTGCTGTGATACTGCATCCTCTTATTGGAAAAATTAAACTGCTCAACTAATTCCGCACATACTTTATCTTCAACTTTACTAAACTCCCTCTCAATCAGGTGCCATCTGATCTTAAGTTGTTCACTACTTAACTGATCACATCTTTTCCTTTTGTACTTAACAATTTCAAATTTCCATTCATCTGCCATACTCTATCTTGCACACTATTCTGTAACTGTTCTGCCTTTTATTCTTACATCAAACTTTAGAATATTTTCTTAAGAGAATACCCATGCTCAATCTGAACCACTTTCTATGTGTTGCCATGCAAACTTTTTCTGAATATTTCTCAAACCTTTTAATTATATCCATTTCATAATCCACTGCATACCTTCTTTCCTTAATCAACAACCTGCCAACTGCATCAATCACAATATCATTCCTGCAAAATATTTCTCTTATCTATTCCGCTATCTGGCTATCTTCACTGTACCATTCATACTACAATTCTTGCTAATGCATAATCATCCTTCATTGAAATACTGCCAAAGCTAAAATCTGAAATCGATCTCTTTAAATACTCTAACCGACTTTGCCTGATTTTTCTATTTCATTTTGCTATTCAAATCTCAAATGTTGAAACCATTGCTACTACATCATACATACCATGATCCTTTCCATTCAAACCTTCACTTTAATTCCTCTTATCATTTACCTTGCTATTCCACTTAACTTGATACTTCTCAACTATTTCTTAATTAATCCATTCCTTTCTATTCTGATTTACATAACTCTAACTTATTCCAATCATTAATAATTTTGATTTCAATCTTTTTCTGACACAAACTTTACCTTTCTTTTTCCATAAACTATACATAACTGCTAAGCATCACTAATCTTATCTTCATCATTGTAATTCTTTACAAATTATTCCATGGAATCTTCACAAACTGCCACTTACTAAACGAATATCTTTCTTGTAAAATTCTCAAAAAAGTCCAACTATACACTGATTCTTCTTTACTTTCTCTTTACTCGGATGATCACCTCAACACATTCTTGCACGAATCTCTTATATCAAATGCCCATTATCATCATTGCTCGCAACAACATCATTCTTAAACTCTTTCCTGCAACCGACTCTAACCACAAAGCATTCTTAATCTGACTTTCACAATTTACTGCTCCTCGATTTACCAATACCTTATCTGGAGCTAATCTGCTTTACTTAATTATTCCAAATCTTTCCATATCGCTGCTCACATATTATCCCAGCTACTCCTTAACACTTATTAATATAGATTTCAAACACAATAATTACCTCTGCTAAGGTTCTCAATCACAATTCACATACTTAATAATCATTATCACACTGTTTTATTCCTCATTAAGAATACTACTCCTACTACTGTTCCATCACACTAAAACCTTATACCTGTCTCTGTCAACTCTGTACTTTACTAACACATATCGGACTTATCCTTCTCAAAACACTACTCTACCTTTCCTGATTATCATAGCCAAACTCACTAATCTCTCTAATTTCTGTAACTGAGAACCCTTAAACAACTGCACTTTAACTGCAACTGGCACACTAATATAACCACTCAACTTATGCTACAAATCTCTTCAATTCTCTGCCATTACTAACAACTGCCTGGTGCAAGCAATCAACCACATTTCACAAACTAGATTTCCTCTGACCACATCTTTCCTCAGCTATTATCAACAACTGCCACACTTATAAAAACAAACACACAATTCACATGACAAAACTCACGTAAAAACCACTTTAAAGCACATAAAACCACAGACTTACTACCAGCAGTGGACAATAAACCATGCCTTAGGACATTGAAACCTCAATGTTTTTTATATTCTAACTAGATCATTGCTCTGATACCAACTATAACGGCCCTGGATATCTATGCCCAATAAGGCTCCATATCCAGATCCGCCTCCCGCAAACGGACCGAAGTCTCGCAAGGGATAACTCACATACATGTCCAGTAAGAATATAAAAGACAATCACAACAGTATAAGATATAAGAAAGTACATGTGCTCATATCTACATATAACAATTTACAACTGTCCCAATACATTATTACATGTCCAATTTAAAAGTACAACTACCTGGGGTATACCCCGAGGGAGCACAAGCTCACAGAACACAACTAACACTACAGCTGGTGGACCAAGTCTGCCACAATGCCTTTGTAAGCCATACCAACGGTAAGCCCTTAAAAGAACTGTAGGGAAGTGAGCCTCCACAAATCACAGGCTCAGTAGGGGACCACCCAAAAACAACTCACGAAACTAAAGAGACCTAAACCCCAGAGGGTTTCACTGGCAACACCGATAGTCAAACCATATCATGCTCACAACAATACATGATTAACAACAACTAAACATAATCTTATCAACTAATACAAATCTCAGAACGGATGAGGAACAGTAGGACTAGTCCAACACCACTAGTCTGCTCAACAATTAATATGCCTAGGCCACAAGCCTCACAGGCAAACTACTACAACAACTAGTCGCCTAAGTTATAAGCCACACAGGCCAACCGTTGCCTAGGCTACGAGCTTCACAGGCGAATCTCAAACACCTGGGTAATAGGATCGCTGGCCAAGAGTTAGTCCAACATACCCCAAATCACAATATGTCGAAAGCCACACACAAGGTAGCAGGACTGGCTACAACGATGCCAATCCATCACACACTAAAATCATAATCGTAAATTTACCCAAGAAAGGGTAGAACACAACGAGTGGAAGGTCTCACCACATAACCTCCACGGAGCACAGCTCTACCTTAACACCTGAAAAGGCTGGTACATAATGTACCACGAGAAATCGATACCCACAAAGGGTACAGGTACCTACCACCACGAGGTACCACCACAAAGCCTCAGTGCAACTGTGCCTCTTAGAAGGCACCACAGTAGGTCAAACCTCAACCAACGAATCGCTCTACACAAGCCACGACCACTGGCAAAGCACGAGTCAGAAAAAACAACGCCACCATATGGAAACAGACTACTACAATGTATCCCCAACCTCTCAGGCTCACAATCACGGAAGAAAGGTCCAACTGCCGCTCCATAAGCACAAGCCAAAGAATAGTGGAGACCAACCAACACCACACCTGCAGACCACACAGCTGCAGGTCCATGCCTGGCACCTTTAGGGACTCTGGCCTAAGCTCCGTAAAGTGAGGTACTGGAAAACAGGACTAGTTGGGGGCCAGTGTCGACTACTGGTGTCCGTACCCCCAACCACGAGCGCACTACAAGTGACTCCACCCCCACAAACACAAGTCGCTGCCCTCTATCGTCTTTCCCTTATCCGGACGTACAACTCAAACACAGGAGTAAGTGTGTCCAGGACAGACGACACAGACCTCGACGGTACACACAGTACCGGGAAAAACCCCGAGCATTAATGTGCCTAGCTCACACAAAACCTGGGGTACTCGACTAGAGATGTATTCCGGAATAAGCGTCGGACCACCACAGTCGGCAATGCACAAACCACAATACTTACACATATTATCTTTACTACAAACCACGGTACACATGAGGAATAGCTTGTCCCGGTCACTCTGTGATCCACAAGCTAGCCTACACAAACACATACACAATTTACATTATACAATAATATCTTGGCATGTCATTGGTCACGAGATGACCTCTATTGCCCTATTAATACAATATAATAACCACTTAATAACCATGCAAAAGACACTAAAGGGTCGAGGCTAGGTTCACACTGGAACCTCACTACCAGTCACCATAAACCAACCTTATACACACACCCAAACCATGTAAACCGTATGACAACCACATAAACAGCACATCCACCATATAAACAACACGTCAACCACATGGACAGCACACTCAAAGAGCGTTACAGGTGCCAACGCACTGCTCGCACTAGCCATGCACATAAAATACCGATAATCGAATAATCCTACTATTCAAAACATGCACCACATGACCTCTCGACTGAGGTCGCGACGTGGGGTAATGTCGCCTTCAGAACGCGACACCCCCGCATTCATGAATCTGAACGCGACGGGTCAGCCAGTCGCGTTCAGAACGCGACAGGGGGCTCCATCGCCTTCACAGGCAGGAACCCTAATCCGGGATCCTCTCCCCAGATCACCCCCATAAACCATGCAAACCACGCTTAATTTCCAATTTTCATGCTTTACTGAATTCCCTAGCATGGTATCTACTGTTTATAACATGAATAACACATTAAACATGCCACACACACAACCCATGCATCAAAACGAGGTGGGTTCTCCCTACCTTCGCGAAGAACACGCAAACCAACCACTGCACGGCGTCTCCCCCGCTCCATGCGGTGTCCTCATGGCGAGAGCGCGCCTAAAACACCTCCGGAACCCCAGATCGCCTGAAAATCCATCGCAGCAGCCTCCCCTGGCCGAGCAGAGCTTGTGAAAGCTCTGTTCGGCCAACCTTACATAAAAACACATCACAGTTGAGAACGCGACGTAGCCCTCCGTCACGACCTGAACGCGACGTAGGAGGCCGTCACCTTCTCAAGGCCGACATCAGCATGCCGCCCAGCGCACGATATGCGGCACACATGCAGATGAGGACCCCATCTCGGCGGCAACAGGAACGCGACCACCAGGGCCGTCACGTTCAGAACACGACCCACACTCCTATCGCGTTCACATGCAGAGAACATATGAGCGCTTTGGGCCCAATCTGCCGGCCCACAAAGTCTCTCAACCGGCGAAAACACCTGAAACACAGACTAATGGACCACACACTAGCCACCAAACCCGCTAAGCAAGGATCCGTGAAGATCCGAAAAACGCATGACGTTACACGAAGTCTCAGGACTTAAAAAAGTTTTATAATGAAAGAAGCATGCAGTGCAGTAAAATTTTAATTAGGATTGCACATACCTATTTCTCTTCTTATAGATGTAAATCTATCTTCAGGAAGAGGTTTAGTGAATATAACTGCTAATTGATTATCTGTAGAGACGAATTCAAGTGAAATATTTCCATTACTTACATGGTCCCTGATAAAATGATGTCTGACCTCAATGTGATTGGTTCTTGAATGTTGGATTGGATTCTTGGTCAGGTTGATTGCGCTTGTGTTGTCACAAAGCATTGGAATTTCATGAAGTGTATGACAGTAGTCTTCCAGTTGATGTTTGATCCACAGTAGTTGAGTACAGAAACTTCCAGCTACAATATATTCTGCTTCTGCTGTGGACAAGGCTACTGAATTTTGCTTTCTAGAAGACAAGGAAATTAAGCATCCTGTAAGAATTTGACAAGTACCACTGGTGCTTTTTCTATCTATTGTGCATCCAGCATAGTCAGCATCACAATATCCAAGCAATTTAAATTCAGAACATCTGGGATACCATACACCCAATTTACTTGTATTTATAAGATATCTAAAATTCCTTTTAATAGCATTGACATGGGATTCTTTCAGATCATCTTGAAATCTAGCACATAAACATACACTGTACATTATGTCTGGTCTACTATCAGTAAGATAGAGTAATGACCCAATCATGCCTCTATAGATCTTCTGATCAGCTTTCTTGCCAATTGGATCACTATGTAACTTAATTCCAGAGCTCATGGGGGCTCCTAAGGGCTTATACTTGTCAAAACCATATTTAGATAATAAATCTGAAATGTATTTGGTTTGACAGATGTGAGTACCCTCTTTGATTTGCAAGCCAAGAAAGTAATTAAGCTCACCCATCATGCTCATCTCAAATTCACTTTGCATAAGATTTTCAAAGAATTTACAAAGTGATTCATTAGTAGAACAAAAAATAATATCATCAACATATATTTGCACAATCAATATTTCTTTTAAAAATTTCTTAATAAATAAGGTGCAATCTACTTTACCTCTTATAAAATCATGTGATATAAGATAAGCACTTAGTCTTTCATACCAAGCTCTTAGAGCTTGTTTCAAACCATATAATGCTTTCTTTAACAGGAAAACATGATTTGGATATTTAGTATCTTCAAAGCCTCGTAGTTGCTCAACATAAATTTTCTCTTTTATGAAACCATTCAGAAAAGCACTTTTAACATCCATTTGAAATAAATTGATGTTAAGAGAACATGCATATGCTAACAATATTCTAATAGCCTCTAATGTAGTACCCCGGAAAATTCATTAATTAAAAATTATGGATAAATTGAAAATTTATCAATTAATAAATTCAACCAGTTAAAAAGGTACGTACTATTATCACATGCGTATAAACTCATATAAAAATTCTGTAAAAATAATAATTATACTTTAAATAATATTCTCTAATGACCCATCATTGAATTTGAATATAGAAAAATCATTTAGATCAAGTTTAAGAAATTATGCAACTTATTAGCGTAAATAAGGAATAAGTCGAAGAACCCATTATTTTATGGGCCAAAGTAGACTATAAATTAAAATAAACATGTGGGTAGACTTTAAATAAGTGGAATGATAGCCCATTATGATATTTGGACTAATGGACAATCTTGGCCCATGAATAAATTCTCTAATAAACGGATAATTAAAAATCCAATAAGTAAAGTAAGTACATGAGTTGTACAAATAAGCTCACATGAGTTATTGGGCCAAGAGTAAGAGTCCAAATGATGAAGATTAAAAATACTGGCATAAATAATATTGAATTGAATTAAGAATATGAAATTACTTGAATAAGTGTGATAAATTAGAATTAAATCAATACCCATTAAGCTAAATTAGTAATGGGTTTTTGTTAATGGTCCTAACATGAATTGTTGGGCCCAAATATGAAGAGCCCATCATGAAATGGGAGTTAATTAAGTGAAATTCATATTAAATATAGCAATAATTAGAAAAAGGGTTAAGATAAATAATAAATGACATATATATATATATATATATCTAAAAAGAGTTCTAGACTTACCATAACCTATTACCCACGAAATTAGATCTCTCCCCAAGCCAATTAGTGGATAAATGTTAGAATAGGGGGAGATAAACGTGGAAATTCGAATTTAATTAATAAATGAATTAAATATGGGTAAGATAATTACTAAAAAGGGTTATAAATATCCTAAAAAGAGTCCTAAGCTTACCCTAACCCCTTGGCCACGAAATTGACTCTCTTCCCAACCCTAATTAGGGGATAAAGGAGAGAAATTAGGTGATAATTATAGAAATTCGTAATTAAATGGAAATGAAGAGTTTTAGAAGGAGTGGGACTCTTAAACCAAGCCATAGACACCCCATTTCAGCCCTATCACCCTCTAGATCGTTGTTGGAGCTCTTGGAGATGAAGGAGAAGGCTGGAGAATGAGGGAGCTTGGAGAAGGAAGCTTGGACAAAGGAGTTTTCATCTCATTTTCATCTCAAAACTAGGGTTTTTCTTACTCCACGAAAAAGGTAGGCAATCTTTCAAGCCAAATCCGTGTAAAAATTACCCTAGGAAGGCTTCATGTTCCGGAGCAAAAGTCCTCTGGTTTTCCTCTATTTCGATCTCCCATGAGGGAGAATTAATTCTTTGAATCCATGCCAGATCCATGTACCCGATCCTTCATGTTTGCTTTCAAACCTCGGGCATACTTGATTCCATGCCATGAGAAAATTCTATTAGTCTGAGGAGTTCAGACGTATTGTATCATTTCGGTGCTATTACTGTGCTAGCACTGACTGTTATAGTATTAGTCTGAGGAGTTCAGACGTACTGTACTATCGTTAAACGGCTACTGTCCTAAAGTGACTATTGTCGTACTCTTCTAGTGCACTGTGGTGCAACCATACACGTTATCTCTTACACGTTATCTCTTTACACGTTATCTCATTTCGTGCTATCTCGTTATATGGTCTTTTCTCTATTGTCCTAGTTTGGCAATATTCTTGAGAAGTGTATTATCGTTCACTTGTTATCGCATGCTATCATTCTCTTGATATAGTATGCCATCAATCTCTTGTTATTTTTGTACTATTACTCTCTTGACTATACTTGATCGTTCTCTCTAGTTAACTTGCGTTACAAGACATTAATCACTTAAAGCATGTTTATTTACACAAGATATTATGTCGTACTGAGCGTTATCGCTCACCCTTCGTTATTTGGTATTGTGTTTTCAGGTAAGTCAAGTGATGACCTTACACACATCGACAGGAATAGACTGGAGTGATGAGCGTCCTGCAGTCATAGCGACGGATTGTCCTCAGTACCTTATAGTTAGTTTAGATATTTGTTTAGTTATCATTTTCAAAGGTAATAAAGTCATTGAGCCCTATGTTTTGGCTCTGAATTAGTGGTTGTAATAGTTTAGATGATTTATTAATAAAATAATGAGTTTATTGCAATTATTGTTCATTAGTTGCTCTGATATTTACGATTGTATGCGCACTTGTCGTTACCATACACATTGTTCATGCCTCCCTGATTTATTCCGCTGCTAAATTAGCGGGGCATGCCAGTTGGTATCAGAGCCTAGGATGTCCTTATTAAGATATTTAAGTCTAGGATGTTCTAGGTGAACTACCCCAATACGTGTCTAAGTCAACCACCATACCTATGTAAGAATTGGGTAGAACCATGGTTAAGATCTAAATACATTCATCTCTATATACGTATCAACTTAGTAATACTGTAGCACCCAAGGTCTAAAAAGGAATAAATTAAATGTTATTGCTCGCAGGAGATTAGTGGAGATGGCTGGCGAGCGTGCACAAATGCAAGACTTGCAAAGGACCATACAGAGATTAACACAAGCCCTTACCAACGTGATTCAAGCAGGAACAAGAAATGGGGCAGGAGACTTATACGGGAACTTTCAACGAATGAATCCCCCTAGATTTAATGGAACTCCGGATCCCGATGAAGCCGAAAATTGGGTGAAAGCAATGGAATGGATCTTTAGAGTTATGCATTGTTCAGAGCAGGAGAAAGTCTTTCTCGCAACCTTCGAATTGGACCACGATGCTAGAGCTTGGTGGGAAGCTGCCAGTCGATGATTACCCAACATCAATATAGAGTGGGATGAATTTTTAGAACTCTTCAACACCAAATATTTTTCCGTGAGGATTCGTGAGAAGAAGGCAAATGAATTTGTAGAGTTAAAACAACGAATGATGTCTGTAGCAGAATATGAAGCACAATTTGAAAGACTAACACAATATGCACCACATTTGGTGAGTACAGAAAAGATGAAGGAAAAGAGATTCTTAGAAGGATTGAGACCTGTATTCTGGGAAAAGTTGGCTCCGTTAGACCTTGTAGTATATTTAGACATGGTGTTAAGAGCTCAAATAATAGAGGACATCATGGGACTTCTTGAAAAGATCCATAAGAAGAAGGCGTTGAAAAGGGAACGTGCTACCCATTCCAATGATAATAAAGGAAGAAATACAGTAGATAGTAAGAGAATGAAAAGGGAAGTGAAGCGGAAGGAATTCTGTAAATTTTGTAAAAAGACAGGGCATCAGATTGATAACTATTGGAAGAAACTGGGCAGATGCATGCGTTGTGGAAGTCAACAACATCGAGTCATCAACTGTCCAATAAAGAAGAACCAAACTCCACACCAAAGATGATTACATGTTCTTGTGGATACAAAACATGCCAATAAAGGTAGACAAGGTACCATCACTAAACCCTTAGTTGAATTTCATATTATTTTCTTGATAACAAAGCCCTAAGTGGGGGAGATGATGGAATGAGATATTCAGAATAGAATTGGTAGTCGTATAATATCATATGAATTTGGAGACTAAATTCTATTTAAGTGGGGGAGGATGTAGTACCCCGGAAAATCCATTAATTAAAAATTATGGATAAATTGAAAATTTATCAATTAATAAATTCAACTAGTTAAAAAGGTACGTACTATTATCACATGCGTATAAACTCATATAAAAATTCTGTAAAAATAATAATAATACTTTAAATAATATTCTCTAATGACCCATCATTGAATTTGGGTATAGAAAATTTATTTACATCACGTTTAAGAAATTATGAGACTTATTAGCGTAAATAAGGAATAAGTTGAAGAATCCATTATTTTGTGGGCCAAAGTAGATTATAAAATAAAATAAACATGTGGGTAGACTTTAAATAATGTGGAATGATAGTCCATTATGATATTTGGACCAATGGACAATCTTGGCCCATGAATAAATTCTCTAATAAACGGATAATTAAAATTCTAATAAGTAAAGTAAGTACATGAGTTGTACAAATAAGCTTACATGAGTTATTGGGCCAAGAGTAAGAGCCCAAATGATGAAGATTAGAAATACTGGCATAAATAATATTAAATTGAATTAAGAATATGAAATTACTTGAATAAGTGTGATAAATAGATTTAAATAAGAATAAAGGGTGAATAATTAGAATTAAATCAATACCCATTAAGCTAAATTAGTAATGGGTTTTTGTTAATGGTCCTAACATGAATTGTTGGGCCCAAATATGAAGAGCCCATCATGAAATGGGAGTTAATTAAGTGAAATTCATATTAAATATAGCAATAATTAGAAAAAGGGTTAAGATAAATAATAAATGACATATATATATCTCTAAAAAGAGTCATAGACTTACTATAGCCTATTACCCACGAAATTAGATCTCTCCCCAAGCCAATTAGTGGATAAATGTTAGAATAGGGGGAGATAAATGTGGAAATTCGGATTTAATTAATAAATGAATTAAATAAGGGTAAGATAATTACTAAAAAGGGTTATAAATATCCTAAAAAGAGTCCTAAGCTTACCCTAACCCCTTGGCCACAAAATTGACTCTCTTCCCAACCCTAATTAGGGGATAAAGGAGAGAAATTAGGTGATAATTATAGAAATTCATAATTAAATGGAAATGAAGAGTTTTAGAAGGAGTAGAACTCTTAAACCAAGCCATACACACCCCATTTCGGCCCTATCACCCTCTAGATCGTTGTTGGAGCTCTGAGAGACGAAGGAGAAGGCTGGAGAACGAGGGAGCTTGGAGAAGGAAGCTTGGACAAAGGAGTTTTCATCTCATTTTTGTCTCGAAACTAGGGATTTTCTTACTCCACGAAAAAGGTAGGCAATCTCTCAAGCCAAATCCATGTAAAAATTACCCTAGGAAGACTTCATGTTCTCGAGCAAAAGCCCTTTGGTTTTGCTCTATTTTGATCTCCCATGAGGGAGAATTAATTCTTTGAATCCATGCCAGATTCATGTACTTGATCCATCATGTTTGCTTTCAAACCTCAGGCATACTTAATTCCATGCCATGAGAAAATTCTCATAAATACTACATCATATTAGCTTTCAAACGCCCCTGGTTTACCTAATTTTTATCATGTATTCATCTCTAATTAATTCATTGAACCCTGTCTATGCATGTTTAGGTCACTGAAATGTCACTTGATCAAAGCATGCCTAAACCTTGTCTATTTTCAAATTAATCATGCATGTTGTCAGATCTATGTGTCTACTTTCGTTTAAAGTTACTTTTGTGATTTTTGGATGATCGTGTGATTTTATATGGAATTTACAAGTACCCTATATCAAACAGGAACCGCCCTGGGAAAAAGGGTCGGACCCTTCTGATATCGCGACGGCGCGACCCACAGCAATATCATCCAGGTCGCGCCCTGTAGGCACGTCGCGTTAAGAATGCGGCGGCCTAAGCCGCCGCGTTATATACCCCTGGACCAGGCCAGGCCTGCCAGTTCGCCTGACGTGCCCGGCAGACCTGTCGCGATGTGAATCGCGACGGGCACCCCCGTCGCGTTTTCAAGAATTTCGCCAGAACACTTAATTACATCTATGCCCCTATTTCATTTACCATTTAACCCATGTTTAAGCTAAACCATGCAATATTAAGATTAGAAATAACCTGAACAATATTATTTGTCAATATTTAAATAATTTTCATTATTTAAAAGCCATGTGCACGATTTATCATACCCTCATGATTTCTTTACACTTGCACACTAAACATTGTTTATTGCCATTTGACCCTATTAAATTACTCAATAATGTCTCTGGTAATTAAGTGAAATTAATTACCTAATTTCCCTATTATTTAAATGACACATGTCTTCGTTTTATTCGCGTGATTTGTACACTATTATCGCATCCCACTGCCTTCGAGCACTCGAGGCACGATGGACTGTTTCTACACACTTTCTCTTGACTTGGACCACCTCTCCATCGAGAATACTCTCGACTGGGCCAGGGACTCCTTGTCAAGGCCTCTGTAAGTCTTCTTGGCTTTGGTGTACGTCCATTCCGTACGTCCAGATTGCCGGTAATCGACCTGGTGCTGTGCAACCATTACTATCGTGGTTTATCGTTGTTTTACGATTATACCCCTATCTCATCTACTATCCTTGTACTCTCATCTATTCACGTTCACTCTACTATCTCGTCTATTCATCTAGTACTCTCTTGAGACTCTTAAGCTGTCGTGGCTCCTATTGCTTGTACTATACATGACTGTCTAGCGACATAATATGGGTCCGGTGACCCTCCTGACTCGAATGCATACTGTGCAGGGCACAGAGAGTGTCCGGGGGGCTCCAATCTAGTCCTGGGGGCCGAGAGCCACCCGAAAATACCTGCAGGGGCTATTGACGGTGTTCTGCATTGCACCGGTTCTGACTATACTACTTTGGCTAGACATCTAACTGTTATACTATTAGTCTGTGGAGTTCAGACGTACTGTATCATTTCGGTGCTATTACTGTGCTAGCACTGACTGTTATAGTATTAGTCTGAGGAGTTCAGACGTACTGTACTGTCGTTAAACGGCTACTGTCCTAAAGTGACTATTGTCATACTCTTCTAGTGCACTGTGGTGCAACCATACACGTTATCTCTTACACGTTATCTCATTTCATGTTATCTCGTTATATGGTCTTTTCTCTATCGTCCTAGTTTGGCAATATTCTTGAGAAGTGTATTATCATTCACTTGTTATCGCATGCTATCATTCTCTTGATATAGTATGTCATCAATCTCTTGTTATTTTTGTACTATTACTCTCTTGACTATACTTGATCGTTCTCTCTAGTTAACTTGCGTTACAAGACATTAATCACTTAAAGCATGCTTGTTTACACGAGATATTAAGTCCTACTGAGCTCTATCGCTCACCCTTCATTATTTGGTATTGTGTTTTCAGGTAAGTCAGGTGATGACCTTACACACATCGACGGGAATGGACTGGAGTGATGAGCGTCCTGGAGTCATAGCGACGGATTGTCCTTAGTACCTTATAATTAGTTTAGATATTTGTTTAGTTATCATTTTTAAATATAATAAAGTCATTGAGCCCTATGTTTTGGCTCTGAATTAGTGGTTGTAATAGTTTAGATGATTTATCAATAAAATAATGAGTTTATTACAATTATTGTTCATTAGTTGCTCTGATATTTACGATTGTATGCGCACTTGTCATTACCATACACGTTGTTCATGCCTCCCTGATTTATTCCGCTGCTAAATTAGAGGGGCATGACATCTAATCAAGCAACTGGAGCATAGGTTTCATCAAAATCAATGCCTTCCTCTTGGGAATATTCTTGTGCTACCAGTCTGGCCTTGTTCCTGGTGATTACTCTTGATTCATCCATTTTATTTCTGAAGACCCATCTGGTCTCAATAACTGGATGGTCAGAAGATCTAGGGACAAGATTCCAAACCTGGCTGCATTGGAACTTGTTAAGTTCCTCTAGCATAGTTAGGATCTAAGATTCATTTGCCAGTGCATCATTGATTGTCCTAGGCTCTATTTGACAAACAAATACAGTAAAGTCACAGGGAATGGTCATACCTCTTGTTCTTACCTTGTCTTGAGGATCACCTATAATATTTTCGTTTGGATGATCTTTGTGATACCTAAATTTTCTAGGTAGTCCTTCATGTGTTTCATCTGGTTGTTGCAATTCTTCTAGTGGTGGATCATCTTGGTCTTCTTTTCTTTCTTCAAGAGAAGCTTGTTCCAGATCCCTGCACAATTCTTCAACAACATCTTCTTCTTCTATTTTCTTAATAGAAGGGTTAGTTTCATCAAATAAAATGTGAACAGATTGTTCAATAGTTAAAGTTCTTCTATTAAACACTTTATAACCTCTAGGTTTTAAAATGTACCCTAACAGAAAACCTTCATCACTTTTAGCATCTAATTTACCTAGATTATCTTTGCCATTATTTAAAATAAAACACTTACAACCAAAGGGTCGAAGGTGACTGATGTTTGGCTTCTTTTCCTTGTACAGCTCATAAGGTGTCTTCTTCAAGATTGGTCTGATTATACATTTGTTGATAATGTAGCAGGCTGTGTTGACTGCTTCTGCCCAGAACTACTTTGGTAGATTGTATTTTGTAAGCATTGTTCTGGCCATGTCCAGCAGTGTTTTGTTCTTCCTTTCTGCTACTTCATTCTGTTGAGATGTTCTTGGTGCAGAGAAGTTGTGTTCTATACTATTTTCTTCACAGAATCTGACAAATTCTTCATTCTTGAATTCTCCACCATGATCAGATCTAATGCTAATTTTCTGAAATTTCTGATTCTTCTATACTCATTTACTGAACATCAAAAAAGCTAAGAATATTTCTGATTTGGCTTCCAAAAATGATACCCAAGTGAATTTTTTTTGTCACGGTCGAGTGATGAACATCACTAGAGAAGAGGCGGAGGCCTCTTATCTGGTCGTTGGTATGATTCCTATCCTTGGTAGAGCTGTGTGTGTTTTGATTGATCCTGGTGCTACACATTGTTTTGCTTCAGAGGAGTTCTTTGGTTCCCTTACTGTGTTTGCTCTGGAGCGGACTCATGACCTAGCTGTTGAGCACGTGTGTACCCTGGGTTAGTTAGAGGGGGTCACCGTCTAGGTACAGGGCCACCTTCTACCAGCTAGACTGTTTGCTTTACACATCCACGACTTTGATGCCATCCTTGGCATGGATTGGTTGGAGGCACACTCTGCGTTGGTGGACTGTCAGCGGAAGACCTTGCAGTTCGAGATACCTGGAGCACCTGTGCTTTGCTTCTGAGGTACTCGGTCTACCCGCTGACCCTTCGCTTCCTTCTATAGAGCTCGACGCCTGATCTGAGATGGTTGTGTAGCTTACCTTGCTTCTGTGAGTTTCTCGGATTCTGGCGAGCTATCTATTTCAGATGTGCATGTTGTTTGTGATTACGCTGACATGTTTCCAGAGGATCTACTTGGTTTACCGCTGGAGCGGGGGTAGATTTCTCCATTGAGTTGTTTTCGGGGACGATGCCTATGTCCAAGGCACCATACCGGATGGCACTGGCAGAGCTACAAGAGTTGAAGCACTAACTCGATGAGTTACTCAAGAAGGGCTTCATTCGTCTGAGCCATTCACCTTGGGGTGCGCCTGTGTTGTTTGTGAGGAAGAAGGATGGTAGTCTCAGGATGTGCATCGATTATCGACAGCTGAATCAGGTAATAGTTAAGAACAAGTATTTGTTGCCCAAGATCGATGACTTGTTAGACCAATTGTAGTAAGCTTCAGTGTTCTTGAGAATTGACTTGAGATCAGGCTACTACCAGTTGAGGATCTGAGAGTCAAATATTTCCAGATCAGCCTTCCATACCTGCTACGACCACTTTGAGTTTGTCGTGATGCCTTTTGGGTTCACGAATGCACCTGCAGCCTTCATGGAGATGATGCACAGTGTGTTCCGAGAGTACCTAGATAGGTTCGTGGTAGTGTTTGTGGACGACATCCTGGTGTACTCAGTGACAACAAAGGAGCACAACGTTCACTTGAGGCTGGTGTTAGAGGCACTGAGGAGACATCAACTTATGCCAAATTCAGCAAATGTGAATTTTGGCTAAAGGAGGTGCACTTTCTCAGTCACGTGGTTTCAGATGCAGGAGTGGCAATGGATCCCACCAAGGTTGAGGTGGTGGTTTCGTGGGGCTAGCCCACTACAGTTGACGAGGTGTGCTGTTTTTTGGGTTTGGCAAGCTACTATAGGAGGTTTGTTCAGGACTTTGCCAGAGTTACTGAGCCGCTAACGAGGTTGACCTGGCGAGAGACCAGGTTCGTATGGACAGTATAGTGTGAGTAGAGTTTCCAGGGGCTGAAGTGTAGGTTGACTTCAGCTCCGATCCTTGTTGTACCATTTGGTAGTGGTGGTTTTGCTGTCTACATCGACACTTCGGGGACTGGTTTTGGTGCGGTGTTAATGCAGCACGGGAGGGTAGTTGCTTATGCTTCTTGGCAGCTGAAGAAGCATGAGCAGAACTACCCGACACACAACTTGGAGCTTGCAGTGGTCGTGTTTGCCTTGAGGTTGTGGACACATTACTTATACGGTGAGGTGTTCGGGGTGTTCACGAACCACAGGAGTTTGCAATATGTCTTCACGTAGAGAGATCTGAACCTCAGGCAGCACAGGTGGGTCGAGTACCTGACGAACTACGAATTTACTCTTTTCTATCACCCGAGAAAGGCTAATATTGTAGCAGACACTTTGAGGAGGAGAGACCACTTGAGTTCTTTGTTGGTTAGAAACTGGAAGTTGGTAGAGGATGCCGCTCAGGGAGTGTTTTCTCCGTTGAGACTCAAAGATAGAGCAGTGTTGACCAGTTTGATAGTTCGTCTAGTCATATATCAGTAGGTGATAGAGGCTCAGAGTGCTGATGCAGAGTTAGCAGACATTTTTCAAATGCCAAAGGTTGAGCTAGACGAGGACAACGAGGTCAGGTTCAGAGGCAGGCTATACGTTCCAGCAGATGTCAGGTAGGAGTTGTTGGCTGAGGCACACAGATCGAGGTACTCTGTTCATCCTGGTTCCACCAAGATGTACCACGACTTGATGGGACTCTTCAGGTGTCCTGGGATGAAGAGAGATATTGCTGAGTTTGTTGCTCGCTACCTTACTTGTCAGCAGGTGAAGGCGGAGCACCAGCATTCTGGTGGTGAGCTACAGTCGCTACCCATTCTTAAGTGGAAGTGGGAGCATATCACTATAGGCTTTGTTGCTAGTTTACCTCATACTTCATAGGGGCACGACAGTGCGTGGGTGATCGTCGACCAACTGATGAAGACAACTCATTTCTTACTGGTCAGATCAGCTTGGTCAGTGGATAGGCTTGCCAGATTGTTTGTGGACAAAGTTGTACCATTGCACGGGACCCAAATCTCTATTGTTTGAGATAGAGATCCAAGGTTCACTTCTCATTTCTGGCGCAGTTTTCAAAGGGCACTAGGCACCGAGTTGAGACTGAGTTCAACCTATCACCTGCAGATAGACGGTCAGTCGGAGAGGGCCATATAGACCCTCGAGGACATGTTGAGAGCATGTTGCCTGGACTGGGGCGGCACGTGGGAGTTGCACCTTCCCATGGTGGAGTTTGCGTATAATAACAGCTTTCACTCCAGCATTAGGATGGCACCCTACGAGGCTCTGTATGGCAGGCCATGCCGGACACCTTTGCACTGGTATGAGGTTGGTGAGAGGTAGTTACTGGAGCCAAAGATGGTATAGCAGTGTGCAGACACAGTGAGATTAATCAGACAGAGACTGCAGATAGCACAAAGCAGGCAGAAGAGCTACACAGATGTTCGCCGGAGGCCACTATAGTTTGAGGCAGGTGACACTGTTTTCTAAGGGTCTCACCAACCAAGGGAATTCTTAGGCTTGTGAAGAGGGGCAAGCTTAGCCCGAGTTTTGTTGGTCCCTTTCCCATCTTGGAGTGGGTTGGCAAAGTCAGGTATAGGTTAGCTCTTCCATCCGAGTTAGCAGGTGTTCACGATGTCTTTCACGTCTCGCAGCTGAGGAGGTACATGACAGATCTGTCACATGTGTTGGACTACTCACAGTTAGAGGTTGCTCTAGATCTGTCAGTGCCAGAGTACCCGGTCAGTGTTGTGGACCGCAGAGTGCAGCAGTTGCATAGGAGGCAGATCCCGCTTGTCAAGGTTGTTTGTGAGAATCACGTCGGTGGCGAGGCCACGTGAGAGTGTGAGGATGAGATGCGGGAGCATTTTCCTTGCTTGTTTGAGTGACTAGTATGTTTGCTTGCCTTCGTCACTGGGTTTCTCCCTTAATTTCGAAGACGAAATTATTTTTTTTTCTTGGTTAGATTGTAACATCCTCCTTTCTTTGGTCGGCCACCTTCTGTTGAAGGTAGAGACATATCGGGCCGTTGCCTTCTGAAGGCGACGAGATGACTATCGCATTCTAGTTGGGAACGGGACAGGCATGTCATTGTGTTCACCCTTCTGACTACAGCATGCAGTTTTGTCATCTTACTATCAGGACAGTTGGGACACGTGTCAAGCATTAGCAGATGAAGGCGACATGTCAGATGTCGCATTCTTGGTGTCAGGGTTGTGAGGATGACACGTGGTGGATCTATTGGTCAGGTCTGACCTTGACCTTGAGGTCGCTACAGGTTAGCCATCGCATTCAGTAAGTGAACGTGACGGGTTGGCTATCACATTCTAAGGTCTGAGGCCTATATGTCCAAGGCCTTCAGACCTGTCTTACTCTTCCCCTTTTCTTCTTCTTCCTTCCACCCTCTGATCCCTCTGTATGTGGTTTGTCACGTCCCGAGAATTACGCAGCGGATATTAATAATAATTCATAAATAATTCGAGACGATAACCTGAGACGCGAACAGTCGGAAAATAAGACTCTAGCTAGCACGCACTAAATGTATAACAACATACATCATAATAGGGACCAAATATTGAAGTCAACTAATCCTTTATTCAAATCTCAACTCATTGTATTCCAAATGGAAACTATTATAGGACTATAACTCAATAAAAAGGAAAAGTACATTTTATTCCTCACTTCCTACTACACGCTCTAACACTCAAAATAAACTAACTATAGATAGACTCATATTTGGAACGCTCATCACTCGGATGCATTCCCATCCTCGACTTGCTCTTCCTCTTGAACTTCATAGTCACCTAGATTGGTAAAAGTAGGGGATGAGCAAACTAGCCCAGTAGGATTTATATCTCAAAGTGCGGGCAATGATATAAGTGATTAACATTTTAGAACTAGGTAAGCACGATGAATGTCATGATATGCATGTGAGAATAAAACTCGTTAAAACATGATACATGAACAAGCTAGATAGAGTGATCATGATAGAACAAGATTTTTGAACAAAATGACAAGATAGAACTAGCAATAGATCACTTTGTACAAGAACACAAGATTTCACTTGATGTCAATAGTTTTCAAGAACACAAGATATCACTAGTTGCATTAAATGCAGGATGGTCATATCACGTAAGCAAGCAAGCAAGAACGCACGAGCACGATCATGTAACACTAATCAGGCACGTAGACACAAATGTACACCAACAAAAGATCCATCAAGAATGTACACCAGGACACATGTATGTGGTTATTGTATCTATCATTCAACAAGCAAGCAAGACTCCCAGCCCAGATGCAATGCCAGTAATCATTATACCCCATGGTTAACAGTATATTTATGACTCTCCGTCATTGGGGCTAGACTGGAGCCCTTGGACACTCGCTGTGCCCGGTCAGCATCTCATGTAAAATTTTAAATGTACATACTCACAGTCATTAATAATGGTCAATGAGAGTTTCAATAAGTAAGCATGTGTAATGTCATGTTCATGATGATGATGGGAACAAGTAATAAGTAATTGAACATGATTTCATGATAACAATGGTCAAGAGATAAATTTGGAAGCATAACAGCACGATTTATACTTTAGTTCAATCTTTACATTAATGGTTTTAGTCTAGATTGTAAATCACACTCACGAGAACAAGAAGAGAAAGGAAGTGCAAGCTATCTCCAGGGAACTTCAATGGTACAACCAACTCGTCGGCCATGTGGGAATCCATGGTCAGAGGAGATTTACGGAGGCCTTGGAGAAAAGGTCGCTAGTCTCCTAATTCGGAATGACCGGTAGAGAGTTTCCAATTTCCCAAGAAAGGGCTGCCTAGACGTGCAAGTGTGTAGTGATGTACGCGTCTCAATTCACGGTCTCAAACTCGCGAAAAACACTTAACATGATGGCATGCAATGGACAATGCATTTAACTACACATGGGTTTACAAGATTTTAAGATAATAATTATCATTTAAATCAAGCTAGAACGGTAACAAGAGTAAATCACAAGTTTCATGAATGATCATATCATTAAGAAAGTAATTAGAAGAATATTCATGTAATTAAGGCTTTTTAAATAGGTTAATCACTTTTAGGCCATTAAATAAACCATCATGCAATGATCAGATCTAAGACATGTCAATTACACGCTAAATATCATATTTAAACAGACCTCAGGTATAGCAGTAAGTTTTGTAAAAGAAATAGGTGGGGTTTCATGAAAAATCCTGAGGTCGCGATGGACCCTTGTAAGGATCGCGACGGGGTCAGATCAGAATGCGACAGTGCCTTGTAAGGATTGCGACAGGCTTGTCTGATCAGGCAGGCAGTTCGCGACGGGTTCATATGAAGAACGCGACAAGGGTATGTGCAGAACGCGACAAGGGGGTCAGAACAGGCAGAGAGATAGCGACGGGGCTCGTCGCATTCAGAACGCGACAGGTTTGCTATCGCGACAAGACCTCAGAACGCGGCCTATCGGGCCGTCGTGTTCACAGGGTCTGCGCCTGAATTCGATAGAGAAAGGACATGTTCTTGGATTACGGACCAGAACTGCCTTATATTGACACAGGGTGCTTCAAAAATAGAGAACAAATTGTACAGTGCATGAAAAATAACGAAACTAGTTTTAAACCAACCTAGACATGCAAGGGTGCTTACAGTAAACTGGAATTAGAAAACAAGGATGGTTTCGATAGGCTTTAATCAAGTCAAACACAAACATAAAAGCCAAGTGCAACCCGAAAACATAGTTTCATGCAGTGACCCTCTTACCACGCTTATAACTCTCTAACTATTGACATTTAGACAAAATGTTAAACACAAGACATGATGAGGACAACTATTAGAAAAACTTTCATGTTGTGAGTTTGCTCTAATTCGGTCTTGAATCATGTGCAACATATAAAGAATGGGAAAAGCCCTAACAGTGCGCGACTTTGGAAAAACGCTTATAATTCAACATCTACTCGTTGAAATTCGATGAAACCAGTGGGAAACGAAAGCTAACTTCATGATATACACATCGGTATAGGATATGTTAAGGTTTGGCCCAAGAAAACCTACCTTATGGGTTGAAGAAGTCCAGTTTTCTAGAAAACCTATGTTCAGACCACTTGCAAGAGAACGCTTACTACACGCAGTATACTGCATGAAAATTGTTCATTCTAGTTGGGTTAGAAAGTAGACTTGACCCTCTTTCCAGGGTATAAGCATTGCAAGGTTTGGTTATGGTTTGACTCACCTTTGGTCGACTTCAAGTGGATGGTTTATGCAGGTCGCAGCAGACGAGAAGGGGAAGAAGATGAGCTTCTTGTGGTCGTTCCACAGCTCCTCAGCCACCAAGAGCTCCTCCACACGACCCTAGCAAGTTTTGAAACTCATCCCTAAGGTTTGGTGAAGAGTATTTAAGCAACCATGGTGTTTAGGAGTCCTATTATGACTAGGAAAGCCAAGTTGCGGTTTTGACATGTTAGTTTCCTATTTTTGAGGATTTCTTCCTCCCTTTGAGTGTGTGAGGCTTTAGGAAACCTCCCACCATAGTTAGGCACGAATTTGGGTTGCCAAGAATACATGATTGCATCCCAATTCAACTCAAATTGCCTCTTTCTAATTTCAGCCTATTTAGAGTTACGAATTTCCATGCATTTTCTAGCTTTATTTGATTTTTGGGCCATATGTGGTCCATTGGCCCAATTATGATATTGGGTCATTAATATATAATGTTGGAAGTCTCTCCAACATATTTATTTAATTTATTGTCGTGTCGGGTTTCCGTGCTAACGGTTTTCCGACTTGTTTCTTAATTTGGATAATCGGTCACAATAACTCTTAAACCTAGTCCAAATGATTTTTATTGACCCAAATTTATTGATGAGTCATTAGAGGATATTATTTGAAGTCCGTATATGATTTTTATTTAATTTTCTGACTCATCCAAGTACGTGTGATAATGATTTTTCGACTTATTCATGAATTACGTTAATAAGTCGCGAAACACTTTAAACTTGGCTAATCCGATTTTTCTTGGCACAAATTTGTTTGTGAAACATTTAGTAATAATGTTTAAGGTTGATTTATAATTTTTATGCAATTTTCCGATGTGTTTTAGAACATACGATGATGATACGTATGTTTAAATACTCTGATATTATGGAAATTATTTATTTCCATTTATTCAAATTTTTTACCTATTAAATTTTTCGGGGTGCTACATGGTTGCTCCGTGGGGAGCTTGTGAGAGTGCTCTTGTTGGAGTTGGTGGCTTTTTCCCCTCAGTGTAGTGTTCTTCTTTGGCATGGATTCCTCTCCTTCGTGGTGGTGACTCTTCTCCGGCTTGTAGGAGGACGTTCGTTGCTCGTGGATGGCGTGAGCGTGGAGCTTGGAGCGAGGAAGAGATGGCTATGCACATGAGAAGACCCCAACATGTTGGGTCTTCATTTTGAGGTAGGGACCCTTATCTTCCCCGAGTTCTACCATGCTAGGACTCCCAAACCCTTTCTTCAAGCCAGTAGAAGCATTCTAGGATTGTGGTTTGCATGTTTGGCTTATTTGCGTTTGAATTGGGGGTTGGGTTTGAGTACTCCATCATGTATGCATGTGAGGTTTTTGGAGTGTAGATGCATATCCTTGACATACATGGGTGTGGATGAGGATGGTTTGAGCTTAAATCATGTGTTTACATTGTTCTACATGCTCCCCTCCCTTTGTACACACCGGAATTGTGTTTTAAGGCATGTTTTGGAGGTTTGGGGTGTCTCTGCCTGTGGTCATGACAAGGTTCTTGTCGCGACCTAGATCGCGACTTGTCGACCCGTCGCCTTTTGGTGTGAACGCGACGCCTCATCTTGTCATGTTCTGATAGCGACAGGGTGGTCGTTTCCATCATGCCTGGTTTTTATGTGGGCTGTGGGAGGTCTATCGTGACCTAGCTCGCGATAGTTTCCTTGTCGCCTTCAGACCCAGGTCGTGATAGACCTGGTGTCGCCTTCAACTGGCGACAGCCCTTGTGTTGCTTTCTGTGAGAAAGCGACAGTAACTATGTCGCCTTCTCAGACAGAGAGTGACTGACAACCTGTTCGCTGTTTCGTTCCACTGTGACTCTATTTTCTAGCACCTGTGCTGTTCCTAGCATGGTCTTACTCTAGTTGTTTGTCCGGTGCTAGGCACTTGTGGGCTTTTCTATTGAGAGGTTGTTACCATTACCTGGACCCCTGGTCCCCGCACGCCTGTTGAGGGAGTTCTTTGGGCGGTGGGCGAGCTCGAGTTACGGACTCTGGTAGCAGAGGGAAAAACAGTGGGTCTGGGATGCTGAGATGGTTTGGGTGTTCTTTTGGTGTAGATCAGCTAGTCCTTCTTACTGACTCACTCTACGTGGTTCTGGTACCATTTAGAGGAGCCAGACGTGAGACCGTAGTCCAGTCAGACTACGGCAGTTTTGTGTTACTTTAGTTCCGCGTCTCACTCCGATGGGAGGTGCTAGACGTTGACTAGTGGTCGAGGGTAAGGCGCGTGGCACATCTGACCGGTTGATTAGTGGTAGTTGCCTTCCGTGGCAAGTGTCTTTGTCCAAACAGTTGTTCACTGTCTGTGTTTGCAGCCTTGGGTTCTTCCCAGTGCCGTGGTTTACACGGATTTCTTGTCCCGACATTTGGTTTAGACTGATGGCAATGTAGTTACTTTCCGCTTTCGCACTTACTCTGTTAGTAAAATAGATTTACTTGCTTAATTTCAGTTATGCACATATATCAATTCTGCTTGTTAGAACCAGTGGGAGATTGGTAGTTCCTACTGGGCTTCTTCATGAAGCTCATGCTCTTCTTTACAGGTGAGACTTCACAGCAGTACCCTCCGCAGCGAGCTGAGGAGACGGGGCCGTAGTAGACTGTCACATCCTAATAAAAGGCTATTTATTGGAAGTGACAGAAAACATGCATAAAAGGTAATAATTATTTTATCTATTCATAACGTCATAAGCGGAAGTTTTTATTACATAGATACTCCTCATAATAACTAAGAGAGGAGTAGATCAAAACAACTTAATTTATACATCTCATTTCACACTACTAAACAGAAATAGAAACTAGTTGGCTTGTTCTCCACGGTCGGTCCACTCAGCACTCAAACCCTTAAACGTCATCCCCAGCTGTATCACCTGAAAATGGTAGGAAATAATGAGCTAACTAGCCCAGTAGAATTCAAATTCCATAGTTCAAATTCATAGTTCAGGAGTGTACACATGATAACCAAGACAAGATCAGAACAGAATATCAAAGAGACACACCAGATTTCAGAATAGTAATCTTGACGCAATGACAGTAAAGCTCAGATAATGCTCAGATATATAGCTCAAGAATTGATTCATATATCAGTTACACAGTACAGGGATCATGATGACCATATTCAGAAAATGTTTGATGTAATGCCAGACATCCAGATGCCCTTTATCATTCCACGTGGTCCGAAAATGACTTCGAGTGCTCCTCCCAGGACTGGACCAGCCCTATTTGCACAGGCATATAAATCACAGAGGGTACAAGGACCCAATAATGTCATCATCAATTATTCACATCTCATAAGGTGTTCAAGCATATGAACTCTCAGGTGTTCAGATTTTATAGACCCAATTACCGAATACCGAAGAATAGACTCAATCGGAGTGCTATTCGTAATTGATAACCTTAAGAATAATTCAAGAGAAGTTAAGGTACACAAAGAGAGTAATCTTTACAATGAAATGACAGTAAACACTAAGACAATTAAGGGGTAACTTGGTAGGCCAATAGGGTGGAGTTTAAGCAAGGATTCACACATGAAAAAGTGCTGATATCCAAATCAGGGTCATAGCTATCGACAGCCAGGAAGGGGCTGTCGACAGGTAGAAGCAGACAGAGCCCAGGTTTTCTGGCTATGTGTGTATCTGTCGACAGCAACAAGGGATCTGTCAACAGATCCACACATTCCAGAAACCTGGAGTTCTGGAAGGCATGCGCCTGTCGACAGCTTTCGGCTGGCTGTCGACAGGTAGCTGCAGAACTTCCAGAAAGGACTTTAAATCTATCCTAAACACCCTAATTTTTGAATCTATGAACCAAGAAATGTTTTATATCAAATAAAAGAGTCTAATTATAGTTCTCATAGTGGTTTATAAACTGAACAAACAAGATTCTAGAAGAGGTTTGCAATTCAAACTTGACTTGCTTGAAACTAAACATAATTTAGTACTAGAAGTAGAACCTTGATAGCAATGGTTGGATGGAAGGTTCCTACATGATGGACACTAAACCACAAAATGTTTTATGGATCTAAATCAAAACTTAAAGTACCAACCATCTAAACCGAAGTCTTCATATTATTCTACAAAGATAATTGAGACTTCTACAACTTTATAGCATGTACAAAGATCAAGGGTGGAAGAAGGGGATAGGAGTTAATTTCCAAAATGGAACAAGGTTGTTCCTCTCCCAACAAGAGTACTATCATGACTGGAAGAAAAAATAGAAGAACCATAGGTATAGCCACTAGTTTAATCACCAAGAAATTCTTATCATGTGTGGAAGACAAATCTGAACCAGAGGGAATTGAATCCTACCTAGTTGAGGAAAATGAAGAAAGGACCACAAGTGAAGGAATAAGCAAGTGGAGCTTGTTGTTGTAGCAGCAACAGCCTCCAAGATGGCTCCACAACCACTTCTCAGCAACAGCTCCAACAAGAGCTCGAGCAGGAACAAGGTGCAATAAGAACCAGCAGTTCAAGCAGCAGCAACCACTTCACAGTGATTGCAACCAGGAACACCTCCCCAAACAAGATGTTATCCAGTGAAATGGCAGCAGCATAACAGTAGAAAAGGGTGGAAAACATGGTTTTGAAGCTTGGGGGGGAAGGTATTTATAACCCAGTGGCTGCTCCATGCGCAATCGCACGTTAGCTGCCAACGTGTCATGGTAAAAACTTAACATGTTGCCCATGCATACACTCTCTTGGTTACATGCAGGTAACCTTAATGATGGCCCAACCCCTTGGCTTAGCCTTATCCTAAAGTGTGTTGGCCTCTTCTAAGCCTCACACGTAAGCTCCTAGGAAAATTTACCGTAATTGGCCCTTAAATCAGCTGGCCCAATGATCCCTATGTAAACCTATCCAAATGGTGTCCATTTGTATTGAAATTTTAACCATAGACTAATATGATGGTTTTACAAATTATGGTAATTTTTATTCAGTTTTTAGAATTTATTTTACAGTAGGTGAAAAATCATCCAGAAAATGGTCGCGTCGACTTAATCTCGAAATCCACACGTTGAAAAATTCAGATATTTACATTTCTGAGATCTCCATATTTTTATGGAAATTATGGTGTTCTCGGATTTCATTTTCGTTACCGTTTTTCAGTGTCGCCTTGTGGGAGCGTGCACGTTTGAGTACGACACTGGGGTAACGTTAGTTAATACTAATCATACTCAAATATCAATTATTTCAATTTAAGACTAATGCTTAAGTCCAATAACTTTATTATTCATGTTTTTCTACAAATAAAAATTCTGGGGTGTTACATAGACGACGTCTTCTTTGAGTAGTGTTCCCTTCGTACTTGTTTCGTTACCCTCGGAGTATGCCCCTAAGGGATCTGTTATTCCCTTTCTTTCTGCACTTGTACTTTGTTACTTTGGGACTATACTAGACTCGTACTTTGTGTTGGATGCTTTTCCTTCACTTGTTAGTACATTTTAGTGCTTGTTCTCATTACTTACTTCTGTTACATATCTTGTCAGACTAGTCTATTAGCCCTTCTAGGTCTTCGGGCCCGTGGGCGGTGGTGCTGACGGTCGAATTCTTGGCGGGAGCCGGGGGTCCGGGCGTTGGGGCTGTTACAGTCTGAGATATATGTCTAAATTTTTTCCTAGACTTTTTGGACCAGGAATCAACAATGATAGGAAGAGATTCTCACACTTCATACACATGCCTGGAGGAAGGTTGTCCGGTGATAAAAAAAATACTGGACAACATGACTAAGATGTCACCGCGCCTCGGAATGGATTGAAGCCATCCGTGCATAAACCCAGCCACACGTTGCATTGGATCCCTTGAGAAAGAAAGATTAGTATGGCTAAAATGAGCCCAAGCTTTGCCATCGGCAAGATGACTGATTTCACTGTAACGTCACGCATTTTTCGGATCCATGTGGATCCTGTGTTTGGTGTTTGCGGTGGCCAGTGTGTGGTCAATGTGGTGTGCTCTAGGTCCTTTTGAAGGTTTTTGGGGCTTACTGGGCTGGCTGTTTGGGCCCATAGTACCCCTCAGTTCACTGTTTGTGAACACGACGGGTATGGACGTCGCATTTTGAACGCGACGGTCCTGCATGTCGCATTCCCGCTGCCACCCAGAGGCGCTGATCGTCTGCATGTGCGCCGTGTGTCGCACGCCAGGCGACCTACGGACGTCAGCCCTAGGAAGGTGACACTCAGGTCCGTCGCGACCTGGTCGCGATGGAGGGTTTGGTCGCGTTCTTAACCGCAGCAGGTTCTTAAACCCTGCTGGCCAGACAGAGCTGGTTATCTTCTGTTTGGCCAGAGGGAGAGTTGTTGCGGGCTTCTGAGGGTGATTTGGCGTGGGAATGAGGTGTTAGGGCGTCTTCTTGCCGCGAGGACCGTGTGTGGAGCAGGGGAAACATCGGAATATTTCTGTTCTTCGTGTTCTTCATGGAGGTAGGGTGATTCCTCCTATTTTTAGGTTGTGGATTGCCTGTAGCATTTGTGAGGGGTATTATTTGCTTCAACAATGATAGATATCATGCTAGGAACCCCATTAAATTATGAAATTTATGAATTAAGGGTGGTTTCTCAGGTGTGAAATGGTAATCCAGAGGATGTTCCCGGATTAGGGTTCCTACCTGAGAAGGTGATAGAACCCCCTGTCGCGACAAGGTCGCGACAGGCCGACCCGTCGCAACAAGGTTTTCCATTTTGACATGTCGTGGCATCGCGATCTGGTTGCGACCCTATGCTATGTCGCTACTACAGCCAAGAGGCCCTATTGTGGTTGGTTTTAATGGTGGAGTTATTCGATATTTATTATTTATCGTGCTTGGTATGAAATGAGCGGTGCATTGGCACTCACGATGCTCTTGGAGCGTGTCATTTACGAGGCTAGCGTACCGGTTATGTAGCTAGCGTGTGCTTTACGTGTTGGCGTGCTATTCACGCGGTGTGACTTGTGTTCACATGTTGTGGACAGGCTGTTCACATGGTAGACGTGAGGTTTTACGTGGTTTGTACGGTGTGCACGTGGTTTTGTGTGCGTGGCGAGTAGTACGACGCCTACCATGGTTACCTCTTCAGTTGGGTGCCCCAGGTTCTCTGTGAGTCAGGCTGTAAGCTCGGGGCTTGTCTCGGCACTTGTGTTGTACCATAGAGGTCTATGTCGTCTGTCCTGGACACCCTCACTCCTGTGTTTGAGTTGTACGTCTGGCTGAGGGAAAGACGACAGTAGGACAACGACTTGCATTTGTGTTTGTCTCTTGTAGTGCACTCGTAGTTGGGGGTACAGACACCAGTAGATGTCACTGGTCCCCAGCTAGTCCTTTCCAGTGCCTCACTCTAAAGAGCTCAGGCCAGAGTCTCTAGAGGTGCCAGGCATGGGCCTGTGGCTGTGTGGTCCATAGGTTGTGGTGTTGGTTGGTCTCCACAGTTGTTTGTCTTGTTCTTGTGGAGCGGCAGCTGGACCTTTCGTCCATGGCTGCGAGGCTGAGAGGTAGAACTGTGTAGTTTTGTCCGAGTCAGTAGTTGGTGTCGCGAACCAGTCTACGTGGCTCGAGTGTGGTGGTCTCTACTTTAGCACGTACACTTGGTTGTGGTTTGCCATTTATTTATTAATATAGCTTTATGTTGTCGGCAAACGGTAAGTGGTGTTTACAGCTTTAATAGCCTATTAGCTTGTGCTATATACACTGCTAGCGTAGCTTTCGGTTTACGCACTTGTGTTGGTTTGCTCGGTTTTTGGGGAGTTACCATGCTGAGCCAGTGACTTGCGAGGCTCACCCCTACTCCCAACAGGTGAAGGCGAGGAGGAGGTTTCGTTACCGTCTTCCAGTTCAGAGCCGCGCCGCAGCGGTGCTAGGCAGACGCCTCCAGCAGTGTAGTTTCCTTTTCTCAGTTGTTCCTCGAGGTATGCCCCATGCTCTTGTACTATATTTGACTTTTGTTGAAATTTGGCTATGTAAATATATTATGAATATATGTGAGATTGTAATCAAGCATGTGATTCAGTGTGTTCCTTTGTGTTTTCATGGACTTGTGTTGTGGTATCCCTTGCGAGGCTATGGCCCGTTCACGGGAGACGAACTCGGGTTAAGCTCGTTATTGGTTTAATAGGTTAAACAACGCGGTCCGTCATAGTTGGTATCAGGGAAAGGTCCGTATAAGTATAAAGGAACATGGAAATTGCATAGCCTTATTTCTACACTAGTCCACTACTGGTAGCTGACCTTGGTTTTGTAATGATTTGTTGTCTTGTTTGTGGTTGGTATGTTGTTTGTGCGGGAATTTGAAATGGCTTGTCTTGTTTGTGGTTGGTATGTTGTTTGTGCAGGAATTTGAAATGGCCGATAGGAGGGACTAGGGTGGTGGAGGAGATGAGCCTGAGGAGTCCACTCAGCGTATGATAGAGAGGATCTGGGAGAGTCTCACCAATATTCGGATGAGAATGGATCAGCAGGCACCGGTACCACCAGCAGCAGTACCACCCGTTGCTGAAGCTGGAGTCCCTGTGGCACCGATTCCACCACCGCTAGGGGAGGAGGTACCTTTTGTGGTACCCGTACCACCACCACCACCAGTGAGGATGGTAGAGGAGTCGGTGATGCAGGTTGAGAGGTTTTTAAGGTTGCAGCCACCCACTTTTACAAAAGGGCCGAATCTACATACAATGGAGCACTGGATTCATGAGATTGAGAGGGTTTTTGTGACCATGAGGTGTCCAGCAGCGGACAGAGTCGTGTTAGCTACATATCAATTGAGAGGTTTTGCGCAGGAATGGTGGCGTTTGAAGATGCAGACCGCCTTTGCAGGCAGGATAGAGGAGGCTATTGCTTGGTCGGAATTTCTTGAGGTGTTCAATGATACATTCTTCCCAATTCAAGTGCAGCAAGCAAAAAGAGAGCAATTTCGGACACTTCAGCAAGGTAATTCCTTAGTTTTAGAATATCAGATGCGGTTTATGGCACTTAGTCATTAAGCACCTTATGTGGTATCGGATAATGCCATGATGGTTGAGTATTTTATTCGGGGTTTGAGAATAGAGCTGCAGAATGCGGTGATACTGCTTATGTGCAAGACTATTGAGGAGGCAGCCCAAAGAGCATCCGCACTTGAGAGATCTATTCGGACTCATCAGGCGAGCGACTCGGGTTCGGGTAG
This sequence comes from Colocasia esculenta, assembly GCA_014218235.1. Classification (NCBI taxonomy): domain Eukaryota; kingdom Viridiplantae; phylum Streptophyta; class Magnoliopsida; order Alismatales; family Araceae; genus Colocasia; species Colocasia esculenta. Next base: position 64,695,736 of record CM024765.1, on the reverse strand, counting down.
TTTTCGGCTACCCCAGCAGTCAGTAGGAGTTAGTAAGGGAAAGGCACCAGCGGGACCTTCTTCTTCAGGATTTAGCAAGTGGGGCCAGAAATTGAAGCAAGTGTTTAAGGGTCGAGGAAGAGGAGGAGGAGGTCGTCAGCAATTTCAGCAAGGACGTGGTTATAGACCAGAGGTGGAGGAGTCGCGGTAGAGTACCGCCAGACAGCCCACACTTTCACCGGGCTACAGATGTTATAATTGTGATCAGCCGGGGCATTTGATCCGCAATTGCCCCTATCCGAGACAGTATGGGTATGGTAGAGGTGTTCAGCAACAGCAGCAGCCTCAGCAACCACCAGCAGGTCGTGGTAGAGGAGCACTGCAGCAGCAAGGTAGGGGCCGGGTTATGGCTATCACTCGTGCCTAGGCAAAGGCATCGAACTTAATAGAAGGTATAATACCTATTTATGATTTTTCAGCCAGAGTTTTATTTGATTCGGGTGCCTCTCATTCTTTCATTTCCAAAGAGTTTTTGGATTGTATGGCTCATCCTCTAGAAGAGAAGTTTTATGAATTGGCGGTAGAGATTCCTTCGGGTGAGTTTATGCTCACCACGTGTTATGTAGATGAAGCTCCTGTTGTGATTCAGGGGAACCAGATGCCAGTCAGGTTATATGCTTTGCAATTGAGTGATTATGATATCATTTTGGGTATGGATTGGTTAGAAGCTTACGTATGGTAGACTGCAGAAAGAAGATAATCAGATTTTGCCACCCTAATGGAGTTGTGTTTGAATATCAAGGTATGCCTTTCTATACCCCTAAGCTCATAATTTCTACAATCAAAGCTAGAAAATTGCTAAATGTGGGATGTGTAGCTTATCTAGCTTCTGTGAGTCTGGTTGAAGCTGGGAAGTCAGTAGAGGCAGTTCCTGTGGTTAGGGAATTTGTAGATGTTTTTCCAGATGATTTACCGGGTATAGCTCCACACAGAGAGGTGGACTTTACTATTGAGCTGTTGCCGGGCACCATGCCAATTTCTAAGGCACCATATCGGATGGCGCCGACAGAGCTTAAAGAGTTGAAAAAGCAATTAGAGGAATTGTTGGAAAAGGGGTTTATCAGGCCGAGTCACTCCCCGTGGGGAGCTCCGATATTATTTGTAAGGAAGAAAGATGGTAGTTTTAGAATGTTTATTGACTATAGAAAGTTGAATAATGTGACTATTAAGAATAAGTACCCATTCCGAGAATTGATGATCTGTTTGATCAGTTGCAAATGGCTAAAGTGTTTTCTAAAATTGATTTGAGGTCAGGGCACTATCAGTTAAGAATCAGAGAGCGGGATATAGATAAAATAGCATTCAGGACTAGATATGTTCACTATGAGTTTGTGGTTATGCCATTTGGGCTAACCAATGCTCCTGCAGCTTTTATAGATCTGATGAATAGAATATTTCATCCATATTTGGACCAATTCATTGTGGTCTTTATCGATGATATTCTAATTTATTCAGCATCTGAAGAGGAGCATGCAGCACATCTGAAGTTGACCTTGCAGTTATTGAGAGATAATCAGTTGTATGCCAAATTCAATAAGTGTGAATTTTGGCTGAAAGAAATTCAATTCCTGGGTCATGTTATTTCAGCAGAGGGGGTAGCAGTCGACCCAAGCAAGGTAGAAGCAGTTATGAGATGGGAAGCGCCAAAAACAATTACTGAGATTAGAAGCTTTTTGGGGTTAGTAGGCTATTATAGGCGCTTTATACAAGATTTCTCTAGGATTGCGGCACCCATGACCAGATTGACTAGGAAGGGTGTGCCATTTGTGTGGTCCGGTGAATGTCAGAAAAGTTTTATGGAGTTGAAAAGAAGACTTACAGCAGCACCAGTACTGGCATTACCGGCAGGAAGTGGTGGTTTTGTTATTTGTACAGATGCATCGAAGAGGGGGCTTGGCGCAGTGTTAATGCAATACAAAAAGGAGATAGCTTATGCATCTAGGCAATTGAAGCTAGCAGAGGAGAATTATCCCACCCATGATTTGGAATTAGTAGCAGTTGTGTTTGCCTTAAAAATGTGGAGGCATTATTTATATGGTGAGAGATTTGAGATTTTCACATATCATAAAAGTTTAAAGTATATCTTTTCCCAGAAAGATTTGAATCTCCGCCAGCGTAGATGGATTGAATATTTGAAGGATTATGATTTCAGTTTGGCTTACCACCCAGGTAAAGCCAATGTAGTTATTGATGCCTTAAGAAGAAAGGCATATTTGAGTCAAACGATGATAAAGGAATGGAAGTTGTACAAGGAGATAGCGGAGAACTCCTTGTATGTTCCAAGTAATCAGCGGCGAGTAGTACTAGCTAGCAGTGTTGTAGAGCCGTTGTAACAGAATGCCTCGTTCAAGCCCGTTAGACCATTAACGAACTTGATCTGAGTCCGCCTCCCGCGAACGGGCCATAGCCTCGCAAGGGATACCATACACGAGTCCATGAAAAACAGAAAGGAACACACTTGATCACATATATGATTCACCATGTCATATATAATGTACAAGATTTACATAGCCAAATTTCAACAAAAGTACAAGAAAGTACAGGAGCCTGGGGCATACCCCGAGGTAAACTAGTACAAAAGAGGAAAGAAGCTACACTGCTGGAGGCGCTGGCCCAACACTACTGCGACGCGGCCCCGAACTGGAAGATGGTAACGAAACTTCTTCTTCACCTTCGCCTGTGGGGAGTAGGGGTGAGCCTCACTAGTCACTGGCTCAGTAAGGAACTCCCCCAACTCAAGTAAACCAAACACAAGTACGGAAGCAGTAAACCATACTAGCAATTTATCGCACAACCACGCAGATTATTAAAGCAATAAAAATACTTACCATTTTCTGACTATATTAAACAAAGTAATTAAATAAACGACAAAACTCAATCATGTGTACGAGCTAAAGTAGAGACCGCCACACTCGATCCACGTAAACTGGTTCGCGACACCAGTAACTGACTCAGACAAACAAACACAGGTCTACCTCTCAGTCTCGCAGCCACGGAAGAAAGGTCCAGCTGCCGCTCCACGTGGAAAAGTCAAACAACTGTGGAGACCAACTAAACACCACTCCTGTGGACACACAACCGCAGGCCCATGCCTGGCACCTCTAGGGTCTCTGGCCGGAGCACCCTAGAGTGAGGCACTGGAAAGGACTAGCTGGGGACCAGTGTCGACTACTGGTGTCCGTACCCCCAACTAAGAGCGCGCTATAAGTGACTAAAAACAAACACAAGAGTCACTGTCCCACTGTCGTCTTTCCCTCAGCCGGACGTACAACTCAAACAAGGGAGTGAGGGTGTCCAGGACAGATGACACAGACCTCAACGGTACAACACAAGTACCGGGACAAGCCCCGAACTAACAGCCTGGCTCACAGAGAACCTGGGGCACCCAACTGGAGAGGTAAGCACGGTAGGCATCATACTACCTGCCACGCACACAAAACCATGTGCGCACCGCACAAACCACGTGAAATCTGATAATTTTCATGAGTACCGACTGTCCACAACACGTGAACATAGTGCAACTCGCGTGCATACCACGCCAACACACAAACCACTAGCTAGCTATGTAACCAACATGCTAGCCTCGAAAACATGTGCTCCCAGAGCGCCACGGGTGCCAATGCACCACACGGTATTACCAAATACATCGAATAATAAGAATATGATAATCATATCACATAGGTCATGCACATTCAGACCACTCGGCCCGATGTGGCACGTTCATCACATGAACGTGACGGGTCGACCTGTCGCGTTCAAATCGCGACAGGGGTTCTGTTGCCTTCACATGCAGGAACCTTAATCCGGGATGCTCTTCGTGGATTATCATTCTATGCTACGCAAACCACCCTTAATTCGTGATTTTCATGCTTTTGTGAATCCCTAGTCATGGTATCTATTGTTGGAAACGCAAATAACAAGTCGAACAATTGTCACCCGCGATCTACGGCCCAAAAACGGGAGGAATTACCCTACCTCCGTGAAGAACACACAACCCTACGATTTCTCAGCGTTTCCCCCGCTCCACACGAAGTCCCCGCAGCGAGAACACGCCGAACGCCAAGCCTCCACGCCAAAATGCCCCTAAAAACCCGCAAAGCTCCTCCCCCTGGCCAAACAGAGCATGCTCAGCTCTGTCTGGCCAGCAAGGGTTTAAGCACCGCTTACGGTTCGGAACGCGACGGACCATTCAGTCGCGACCTCATCGCGACGGTCTTGGGCGTCGCCTTCCTAAGGCTGACGTCTGCAGTTCATCCAGCACCCAACACGTGGCGTACATGCAGACGATCAGCGCCACAAAGCGGCAACAAGAACGCGACGGGAAAGAGTGTCGCGTTCAGAACACGACATCCTCTGCTGTCGCGATCACAGACAGAGAACCCTGGGGTACTATAGGCCCAAACTATCGGCCCAGTAAGCCCCAAAAATGCACGCTCACACCGAACACAAGTCACATTGGCCTCACAAGCGCTGAACACAAGATCCACAAGGATCCGAAAAATGTGCGATGTTACATTACTATCATCTAAAAAGTAATTTCGACCTCGAAATCCATAACACATTCCAAATACATTCAACATTAAAACATAATTACAAATACTATCATCTAAAAAGATTTAAAACTTTATTCAAACAAGTAAGGATACCCCTTAACCATTTCCTCAGCTAGCTCCCAGGTATCCTCACCTCCCAGCCTATTTTCCCATCTGACCTTAACTAACTCAATTTCTTTGTTCCTTAGTTTCTTTGTTTTATGGCCTGTAATTTGTACTGGATATTCTGGCATAGACATATCTGGCCTCAAATCTCCACCCTGATAACTGATTATTTCAGATGGGTCTTCAATACACTTTCTTAACATGGAGACATGGAAAATATCATGAACATCTGCAAAATCAGCTAGCAAATCAAGTATATAGGCTGTCTCTCCAATTTTCTCTAACACTTGAAAGGGTCCCACATACCTTGGACTCAACTTTCCTTTCTTACCAAATCGCACAATACCTTTTATAGGAGAAACTCTCAGAAAGACAAAGTCTCCAACTTCAAATTGAAGTGGTCTCCTTCGATTATCAGCATAACTTTTATGCCTGCTCTGAGCTGTCTGCAACTTTTCTTTAATAAAATTTATCATTTTAGTAGTTTGTTGTATCAACTCAGGGCCTACCATTTACCTTTCTCCCACTTCATGCCAATTCAATGGTGTTCTACATGGCCTTCCATATAACGCTTCATATGGTGCCATTCCGAGACTGGTATGATAACTATTATTATAAGCAAATTCAACCATTCCCAGATGCTGCTCCCAACTACCACCCCAAACTAAACAACATGCTCGCAACATATCTTCAATTGTCTGAATAGTCCTTTCTGTTTGACCATCTGTTTGAGGGTGGTAAGTTGAGCTATATCTCAACTCAGTGCCAACTACTCTCTGCAAGCTCCTCCAAAAACCAGAAGTAAACCTAGGATCTCTATCAGATACAATAGACTTTGGAACACCATGTAGTGGAATAATTCTATCAACATAAACTTTTGCTAATCTATCCATTGACCAGGACATACTTACTGCTACTAACCTACATACTTTGGTTAGCCTATCAACAAATACCCATATTCCATTATGTCCTATTACTGATCTTGGCAAGCCTGCTATAAAGTTCATAGCAATATCATCCCATTTTCATTGCGGAATGGATAATGGTTGCAATAAACCTCCAGGCTTTTGATGTTCTACCTTAATTTGTTGACAAACTACACATCTTGAAACAAATTCTGCTATTTCCTTTTTCATATGAGGCCACCAGAAATGCTTTTTCATATCTTGGTACATTTTAGTACTACCTGGGTGAATAGTGTACCTGGATTTATGGGCCTCTTCTAATACTCTCTGCTTTACTTCTCTTTCTGTTGGCACGAATAACCTGCCTCTGAGCCTGACCACACAACTATCATCAATGGTAACCTCTTCCATTTTCACTATTTCAGCTAAATTAACATCTGCTTTTTGGGCCTCAACAATTTGCCAATACAGTGACGGCTCCATAGCACTACTAGCTAATATTGCCCGTCGTTGATTGCTTGGCACATACAGGGAGTTCTCTGCTATTTCCTTATACAACTTCCATTCCTTGATCATCATTTGGCTTAAATAGGCTTTTCTGCTTAGGGCATCAGCCACCACATTGGCCTTACCTCGATGGTAAGACAAACAAAAATCATAATCTTTTAAATACTCCACCTATCTACGTTGACGGAGATTCAAGTCTTTCTGGGAAAAGATATACTTTAAACTTTTATGATCTGTAAAAATTTCAAATCTCTCGCCATATAAATAATGCCTCCACATCTTTAAGGTAAACACAACTGCTGCTAGCTCTAAATCATGAGTGGGGTAATTCTCTTCTGCTGGTTTCAATTGCCTGGACGCATAAGCTATTACCTTGCTATGCTGCATTAGCACTGCGCCAAGTCCTCTTCTAGATGCATCTGTATAAACAACAAAACCACCATTACCTGTCGGTAATGTCAACACTGGTGCCGCTGTAAGCCTCTTCTTTAATTTCATGAAACTTCTTTCACATTCACCGGACCATACAAATGGCACACCCTTTCTAGTCAGTCTAGTCATGGGTGCCGCAATCCTAGAAAAATCTTGAATGAAATACCTATAATAGCCTGCTAACCCCAAAAAGCTTCTAATTTCACTAATTGTCTTAGGCACCTCCCATTTCATCAGTGCCTCCACTTTACTTGGGTCAACTGCCACTCCCTCAGCTGATATGACATGGCCGAAGAACTAAATCTCTTTTAGCCAAAATTCACACTTACTGAATTTGGCAAACAACTGATTATCTTTTAATAATTGCAAGGCAAATTTCAAATGCGCTGCATGCTCCTCTTCAGATGCTGAGTAAATCAAAATATCATCTATAAATACCACAATGAATTGGTCCAAATATGGATGAAAAATCCTATTCATCAGATCCATAAAAGCTGCAGGAGCAATGGTTAGCCCAAATGGCAAAACCATGAACTCATAGTGACCATACCGGGTTCTAAATGCTGTTTTATCAATATCACCCTCTCTAATTCTCAACTGATGGTACTGTAGACGCGAGATTTGGCCCATCCCCGCATGGTTCCATGGCCCAATAAGGCCCGTTTGACCGTTTGTTGACTTGCCTCGAATCCCATGTAGACGGCAGCATCGACTGCCGCTGACTTCATGTTGGCGGCAAGCCCACTGGATGCTGACTGTAGTTGGCGTCCACAGATGTGGACGTCTGCATGGGGTTGGCGGCAACATCGTTGGACGTCAACTTGGTTTACTTGGTCTGCGCAACTACCCCAAGATTCCAGCCCACTAGCGCCATTCTCTCGGCCATGCAACGCATGTAGCCATTCCCAATGGGCATATGGGCCACCTTGGCACCCCATTGACCCAGTAAAAATCCTACTTGGCCTCTCCTCATTGGTTGGAGCTTTAATACATGGATTGCCACTTGTACAAGTGTGTTTCTTCACACTTGGGCATCCAAAGCTTCTGAACTCCGACCCTACTGTCTATATAACTCACCCTTAGGCCTTCTAAGCAAGGGGGAGAGGCTGGACGTCCACATGCTATCACCTTGAGAGAAGAGAGAGAAAAAGTGCACCTTACCTTCCATCACCTTCTTCTTCTTTCTCTCATCATTTGGGACGTGGATAAGGGTTCATCCCTAGCTGGAGGAGCCTAGTAAGGAGTCAACAACGCCAAACGAGGATCATCACCTCCATTTTCTCCCTCTCCTCCTCTCTCTTTCCCATTAATTTTGCATGTCCCTCACACCCTCACACACACCCTAGGCACGCAGGGCACCCTCCTACACACCTAAAAAGGGGTTTCCCAACCAAAAATGGAGGGAAGAATGGTGGTCATAGCACTTGCCCACCCCTCTTCTCAAGCCCATAACCGGTACGAGACTCTCCTTTTGGGCCTTTCTCTTTTCATTTTGAACATTCACTGCACTTCTTAGAGTCTAATAGAGTCTTCTTTCTGTGGCAGGAACACTTGTACAAGACCGTGGAGCTCTTCTTCTTTGACCGGCCGAAGAAGGAGAAGTTGAGGCCCCATCTCCATCCGCTACGTGAGGCAGCATCTCCAACGTGGTCACGACACTTCCTTGGGCACATGTAAGGCCCTGGCGATCACAACATCTCCCTTTCCCTTGTTGGTTTCTTAGTTTTCTCCCTAGTCAACTAAGTCAACCGAGGAGTCAACGAGGTCAACTAACAACCCTCCATCGCCAACGAGGGAGCGACGACGTTCGTGAACCACCGGAGGATCTCACAGTCCGACGGGAGCCACGGGAATCGCATCGTCCACAGCTCTTTTCTGGTGATCACGGTGGGACAACTTCTGCTGCTGCGATCTTTCTGCATCCACGTAAGCGGCAATAGATATCGTCGTTTACCCAGGTAAGCGTCCAATGTTCCCGCCGTTCATTTCTTGTAGACGTCCATATAGGTTGTTGTTTATCATGTTTTCACGTCAGTCGATCATGCCGTCAACCTACTTCTGATGAACTGCGCGTCCATTGGCTTGCCATTTACTTCACAGAATGTTTGTTCTCTATCTGTTTTGATTTGTTTTTCTTTCCTGTTTACTTCCTGTGTGTTCTTAAGGGTCCTCAGTCACTGGGGGGTCTTTGTTCTCTCCTTTTCTAGCCTCCCCTCACGTTTTAGGCTAGCCCCTCCTTGATTCATAACCTTTTGCTTGGGGATTCCCTCTCAAGTAAATCGGGTTGGCTTCAAGGAGAACTCCATAAGTCCCTAAATTCCGTGGATTCCCTCGCGGTACGGGGCAGGAGGATCTTTACCTTCCTATTTTAGACTGCCTATTCACCGGGGTTTGAGTGAGGAACAAGAGAATTGGCTTTTTTCCACAAGTCTAATTAACACACAATTCTAACATTTACAATTTTGGGGACGTTGTTTGACAACATTGTTTGGTAGAAACCCAAATTTCTCCTAAAAATAGTGAAGTTAATCAACTTAACCATTCTAAAATCAGTAGGTTGTGTTTGTTAATGGACTCTTGGTTGAACTCCACCATGACTAACAATCCGGCATTCGAGTATGATGACAACATTAATGATGAGATTGTTGGTATGGATGACACAAATGTTCAGCCCGAGGAATCGGTTCAATCCTCTTCTCAAGATGATAATGAGGAGAGTGTGAGTCTTAGGGTCAACCCCACATATGCCCAAGATGTTCAGGAGGACCCCGAATTCTCCAAACTCCTCTCTCTCTATTCGCCGAGGACATCATCTCAATGCTTTTTAAGCATACTGTTCGGGCAGCAGCCTCCCCTTCCCCTCCATCCCCTTCTCCTTTCTACGCTTCTTCATCTAGGCCCTCTCCTAGGCCTGTCACCCCTTCCCGGGCTCCTATCTCCCCCATTCCCATTCCCATCTCCACTCCTCTTCCTCCCACTCCTTTAGCCACCCCTGTTCCTCACTCCTTTACCTCCTTCTACCCCAACTCCTCCTCCTGTCTATCCATCTTATGCTCAGCACTCACCTCCTGCTCAATCCGAATCCATTTCCCGATCGGAGATGGAGGGTCTTATTAGGAAGCTCTTGGCTGAATCTATGTCTCTTTCTAAGCCTCATTCCCTTCAGAACTACTGCAAGCTCCCCAACGCTTACTTTCCCCCGGGTTTCAAGGCCCCGAAATACCGCAAGTATGACGGGACCTCCGACCCTCAATATATCACCTCGCTGGCTTTACCATGGATTCCCATCGGTGGCTCTACGATCGGGTCCTCTTAGTTCACCTCTTCCAAGAGTCGTTAGAAGGGGAAGCTTTGAGGTGGTTCACCTCCTTACCCGCATCGAACCTTATTAATTTCGACATAGTCTCTGAACGCTTCATCTCCCATTTCTCCTACATGGCCACTCAAGTCCCTACACTTTCCGACTTGGTGGCAGAGAAGATGAGGCCAGATGAAGACTTTGTTACTTTTGCCAACCATTGGAGATCCATGGCTTCAAGAGCCGATGTCACCATCCTGGAGTCTCAAGCCATCATCATGATTGTCAACAACACCACTTCTCAGCTCAAATCCATTTTGATGCTAAGTGAGTTCCCCTCCTTTGCACATCTTTATAATCTAGCCAGAGTGGTTCAGAATCAAATCAAGGACTCCTCCCTCCCACATTTCTTCGAAGGGAAGCCCAAGGGACGTAAGGCCCCTGCGGCACCTACCACCGAGGGAGTGACCGTCAACGAGTCCGTCAGCGCTTGCAGTCAGCCATTGAGGCATCCCAACAAGTCCTCCAACCCTCCTCCCAACCCTCCTTATAATCCTCACCAGTTCCCGTCACACCCCTCCAAGCCTTATTCCGTTCTTCCTCCTCCTTCTGGCTACACCCGGCCCGGTCCTAAAAGGTCTCACTACCCTCCTCCCCCTGAGACCCTCAAGGACGTATTCTTCGCCCTCATGTCCTGTGATGCTATCTGGATCCCCCCACAAAGGGAAAGCATCAATCTGAGGGTGGATACCTCAAAATACTGTCCTTATCATAGGGCTCCCAGTCATGATATCAACAATTGCTTCACCTTCCGTGACTGGGTGTACGACATGAACGACCAGGGTTGGATCAACTGGGAGGATGTTAAGGTAGGCATAGCCAAGTCTAGATACACCAAGAAGGATCTGGGAATTGTCCAAAACCCTCTCCCCAACTACCAAAGCAACAATCCCTCCTCCTCTAAGTCCCGGGAAAATGTCCACACCATGACACATTCGGAATCTCGGTTAGTGAGGAGAAAGCAACAATGGGGGGTAGAAGGTTTTGAGGAGTGGTACCCGTGTCCCTCCGTAGAGTCTGAAGAGCCCTCCATGACCATAGATGCCATTTTAGAAGAGCGGCCTTTAGTTCTTATCCGACCCATACGTCAGGAGGCCCGCCCTTCCATTCCTGTTTCCCATGTCTTTGAGTCGTCTACTCCCGGAACCAGACCTCTCCAGCTCATTCTCCCTAAGTCTCAGGAAGATGTTCAGGTCACACTTAGGAACCGGATTGTTCCTCCACCCCCGCGGCCATCTCAAGATGAGGAGGATAATGAACCTCCACCCCCTGCCGGCACCGAATATGACATTCTACAACACTTAGATAAGACTCCCGCGAGGGTGTCTATTTTGGAATTGATTCGGAGATCGCCGTCTCATCAGTCCACCCTCCTCCAATTCCTCCAGAAAATCATGGTCAACGATGACCTTCCTCCCGGTGGGGTCACTAATGCTATCCTCTCCCTCACCCACGGACCATCAATCGCCTTCTCGGACAAAGATCTTGCTGCTCCCGAGTGTCGTTCACTTCCTCTCTGTCTTACCATTAACCTCAACGGGGTTTCGGTGGACTCCACCCTCATTGACACTAGGGCATCCATCAATCTGTGTCTGATGAAGACTCTCAAGCAATTTGGTTTGGGAGAGGACAATCTGGAGAAAATCTGCTCCACTATTGCTACCTACGACAATTCCAAAAGGGTTGCCAAAGGTAAGATAGCTCTTCAGCTCGAGATAGGACCCGTCACTATGTCCTCTGAGTTTCTAGTTTTAGATGTCGACCCGGCTTACAAGGCCATCCTTGGTCGTCCTTGGCTAGAGCAAACCCTAGGGGTCCTTTCCACCACCCACCAATGTTTCAAATTTCCTTTCAATGGGCGATCATCAAAATCAAGAGCATTCCTACCTTGGAAACTCTCAACTCTATCACTTCAGAGCAAATGCCACATTTGTTCATTCCGGACAAGGGGAAGAATCCAGTCATGTCCATCTTTGACTTCCCCTTACCTTGTGATCTCAACCAACCTCCCTTTCCGGGTGAAGAACTCGAGCATGTCCCATGTCCCCAAGGGAAAGGTTGGGAAGTGATGGCCAAGATCAGCTACATACATGGCCGAGGATTGGGTAGGAGCGAGCAGGGTCCCATCTGTAGTGTGCAGACGAGAAGGTTTCTAGATAGGGCTGGTTTAGGTTTTCATCCGGACCCCATTCATCCGGATCCTTTCATCCCCTATCAACCCCTTACTTGGACCCTGAAGGAGCATTTCATGCAGGGGCCCCTCCAACCAGGAACTCGAGAACCTGTGGTAGAGGAGTTGTCCAACTCCGAGAGTGAGGAAGAAGAGGAAGTTGCTGAAATCGAAGAAGTCTACGAAGACTTTGGCCTTCTTTCGCTCTTTGGTTCTGACTCTCCTTCTTCTCCCTCCTCATCACCCCCATCTCCTTCATCTCTTTCACAAACTCCCACCACTGAGATGTGCCCGGCACCTCACTCTCCTCCTCCATCCACGTCTTCCTCTCTTCTTTCTTCCCTTATCCTTCCTCCATCCCTCACGTGGCCAATCGGTGTATCATTGAGTCAACTCATGGTTTTGAGCCTTGACTCCAAAAAAAAAATGCCGATTTTGAAAGGTGGGAGTGCGAGGTTTCCATCGAGCACCCTTCCTCTCTGGAATCTCTTTCGCTCGGCCAGAGGCCGACGCTTTCCAGCCTAAATTCCCGCTCCTCCCCCAGGGCTCTTCCCCTTTACATAGTTTTGTACATGACAGTTTTGTACATGGCAGTCCTGTACATAGTGGTCTAGGTTCTAGTTTAAAGTCGGGTTTAGAGTCTAGTCTAGAGTTAGACTAAGTCTAGAAGAGTCTAGTTCCTCTCAGCCATGTGTTCGTAAGGATAAGGGTAGGCAAATTCCTACCCGTTATGTCATGGCCTTGGCTGAGAAATGTGTTAAGTTAAGTCAAGTCCCAGAATTTCTTGAGGAGCCTGCCCTTGTAGAGTCTGACTTTGAAGAAGGTGACTCTGTAGACGATGGTTTAGGAGTTTATCTGCTAGATTTTGGTGAGAAGGGTGAGCCGGGAGATCTTGGGTCAGAAGAAGAGGACCCAGTGAGCTCCTATGTGGATGGCACAAAGAGGTTCGACGAGTCGACCATGGCTGCAGATAAACCCACCAAAGAGGTCAATCTTGGCACTGAAGAATCCCCGAAGATAGTCTTGGTTAGTGCCAACTTGAGTGTTGAAGAAGAAGAAGCCCTTGTAGCTATCCTCAAATAATTCTCTGACGGTTTTGCTTGGTCATACGAGGACATGCCGGGACTTGACACCTCTTTGGTTGAACACCGGTTAGTCCTAAAAGCCGACGCAAAGGCCGTCAAACAAAAGCTAAGGAGGCTACATCCCAAGCTTGCAGTCAAGATCAAAGAGGAGATTGACAAATTGCACAGAGCCAAATTCATTCGGGTTGTGCTTTATCCACAATGGGTAGCTAATATTGTCCCTGTGATGAAGAAGGACGGTAAGGTTAGGATCTGCATAGATTTCCGTGACCTTAATCGTGCTTGCCCAAAGGACGATTTTCCTCTTCCACACATAGATGTCCTAGTGGACAACAATGCCGGCTTTGAGATGTTATCTTTCATGGATGGTTTCTCTGGGTATAACAAAATCCGTCTGGCGGAGGAAGACCAGGAGAAAACTTCTTTCACAATGCCTTGGGGGACCTACTATTATGTTGTCACGCCCTTCGGATTAAAGAATGCGGGAGCAACTTATCAAAGGGCAATGATGGCAATTTTTCATGACATGATGCATGTGCACATGGAGGTCTATGTGGACGATGTCTTGGTTAAATCAAAGACTCGACATGGCCATGCTGAGGTCCTCCAAGCAGTTCTCCAATGTTCTAGAGAACATAAGCTTAAGATGAACCCCAAGAAATGTTTCTTTGGAGTCTCCTCGGGAAAGTTTCTTGGGTTCATAGTCAGCAAGCGGGGAATTGATATTGATCCCAATAAGGCCAAAGAAATAATCGACATGCCTCCTCCTAGGAATATCAGAGAAGTTAGAGGGCTAATTGGCAGACTGCGGTTCATTAGGAGGTTCATCTCCCAGCATTCAATCCATTGCAAGCCCTTCTATGAGATGCTTAGAGGAGAGGCTGAATTTGATTGGAACGATAAATGTCAAAAGGTTTTTGAAGAGTTGAAGAGTTATTTGTTCAATCCCCCCGTTCTCGCTCCCCCAGTCCCAGGTCGGCCTTTACTGCTCTATGTGTCGACCACTGAAGATTCAACTGGAGCAGTTTTGGCCCAATATGACGACGAGAAGAAGGAGAGAGCAGTGTATTATCTATCAAAGTTGTTCAATGAGGCTGAGAAAAAGTACACTGCCATGGAAAGAACGTGTGCGGCCGTCGTCTGGGTTGCCCAGAAGTTGAAACACTATTTCCTAGCTCATGAGGTGAAACTTCTAGTGCGTATGGACCCAATTCGGCACTTGCTTGAGAAACCCGTCCTGACTGAGCGGTTGATGAGGTGGCAAAGTTTCCTCAATCAATTTGATATCACCTATGTCAACCAAAAGTCAATCAAGGGGCATACTATTGCTGACCATTTGGCCCACCACCCCTTACCTTCATACTCTCCTATCGACGAAAGTTTTCCGGATGAAGAGTTAGGAGCCATCATCGATGGTGAACCTCCATGGATACTTTACTTCGACGGAGCCCTCAACTCCAAAGGGTGTGGAGTAGGGGCAGTCCTCCTCTCACCGGAAGGGGTAGTCATTCCGCACGCCTACCAATTAACCTTCCGTGCCACGAACAATGTGGCCGAGTATGAGGCGCTCTTAGTTGGGCTGAAAATGGCTTTGTTGCTCGGAGTAAAGGAGTTAAGGTGATTCGCAGTTGATACTCAGGCAGTCTCTTAGCAAGTACCACACCCGGGATCCCAAGTTGAAACCATACCAAGAATTGGTAGGAAAGGTAGTCCGGCAGCTCAGGAAGCTCACTCTAGTCCACACTCCTAGGGCTCAGAATATTTTAGCAGATTCACTCGCTTCCCTGGCTTCTTCTATTCCTATTCCTTTGGGAAACTCTTCTGAAACCGTCTCTGTTCAAAGGTTAAGAGTCTCTTCCCATATCAATCCTTGGTTCTCTCAACTCAAGTCTCCCTCCCTTCGGGTCCACGCACTCTCAAAAGAGCCCGAAATTGACCTCGAAGATGGCCATCCTTGGTACTTTGACATCGAGAACTATCTCAAGGATGGATCTTTCACCGATTATGCCACCTCTTCTGATAGACGCGCTATTCGCCGTGTCTCAAAACGTTACAAGATCATAGGTGGTGTTCTTTACAAGAAATCTCTCAGTGGGGTTTATCTCCGTTGTCTTAATGAAATCGAATCCCAAAATGTCGTTGAAGCTGCTCACTCTAGTGAATGTGGTGGCCACGTCAATGGTAGAGCAATCGCTCAGAAATTGCTAAGACACTATTACTGGCCTACCATGGAAGAAGATTGTCGTCACTTTGTCTGTCATTGTGCTAAATGTCAATTACACGGTGACAAAATCCATGCTCCTTCTTCTTCTCTTCACCCTCTCATCGCTCCATGGCCTTTCGCCATGTGAGCATTTGATGTGGTCGGTCCACTCGCGGACAGAACTAGAGAAATCTGTAAGAAGTCCTTCATCTTAACCGCCATAGAGTACTTCACAAAGTGGGCTGAAGCAGAAGTGTTCCTAGAGGTCAAAGCTTCAACAATGGTCAAGTTCATCAAGCGTAACATTCTTGCATGGTTCGGCGTGCCTCGGGACATCATCACCGACAATGGACCTCAATTCACATCACAGGAGCTCCGCGACATGTGTGGTAAATATGGTATTAATTTGCATCATTCATCCCCCTATTATCCACAAGGTAATGGACAAGCGGAAGCCACTAATAAAACTCTCATCAAAATTATAAAGAAAACTTGCAAATCTCATAACAATGCTGACTGGCCAGACCGCTTGGTTGAGGCTCTTTGGGCTTATCGCTCCTTAGTCCGAACTCCTACGGAAAAAACTCCCTATGCTTTGACATACAGATCAGATGCGAAACTCCCATATGAGATCTTCGTTCCTTCACTAAGGGTTCAATTGAATTCCGAACTTGACCCCGGTCAACGACGGGAGGCTTTATTAGCACAACTTGAACTCTTAGACGAAAGGTGGATGATAGCGGCTGACCATGCTCAAGTCTATCGCCAAAGAATTGCACATTTTTATGCTAAAAGAGTGCTTGAGAGAAATTTTGAAGTGGGTGAAATGGTCCTAAAGTGTAAAATCATAAAGGCACCAGGTCCTAAGAGCAAATTGCAAGAAAATTGGGAAGGTCCGTTCGTTGTCAAAGAGGTGTATTCGGGGAATGCTTATAGGTTAGTAGACTCCGAAGGAGTTGAGTTGTCACATCCTTGGAATGCAGTCTACCTCAAGAAGTTCTACTCTTAGTCCGTCAGTCAGTCAGGTCTGTCATTCATCACTTGTCAATAGTGTGGGTTTAGGACTCTACTTCTCCACTTGGTCATTAGTAAGATAGGGTCTCTTCACACACCACACGATGTTGAAATACTGTCCTTTAGCTGGAAAATCACAAGTACACTCGGGCGTTCTAATCTAGTCAATGTGCTTCCCCTATTCTCTTCCCACTCGGTCGCATCTGGAAGCAGAGCAAACTACGAGTAGGGGACCATCCACTCCCATCTAAAGGACAAGGTCACCATAAACAGGGGCAATCAAGGAAAAAGCAAGGGGCAGAATGCTAAATCAAGCCTAAAGGGGAAAAAGAAAAGCCAAAAAACTCAAAAAAGGGTAGCAAAAGTACGTACCCCAAAAAAAGGCTGGCAAATCAAGGAGGTAGCAAAAAGTACGTGCCTCCACCCAGAAATCAAATAAA